>OU343160.1:276325506-276878006 GCA_910595825.1 Philhelius pedissequus | reverse complement strand
ATTGGTCCATAAGTCCCACCTAAGGCCCTATTATGGTTTTTATTTCCTCAAGATCAAACGAATCGATGAGCGACGGTATAAAAAAACAGTTCCTCAATACTTCTGGGGAGAAACGAGTATGCAAGACATTCAAAAGTATGTAGATCTTTCTCAGAAAGTACTCCTCCATATCAAAAGCTAGTTGGTTCGCCTTCATCATCTGATATACAACAATCATTGGTTTTGAGATTTCGATATCCAATGAATCTGCTATTTCTTCTATTTCTTGGAATAACCTCAAAACATTAGTAGTTGCGTGTTTGCGTTTATTTTCAAGAACAGGCATTTTAACTATTATTTACTGCATCAGTTGAAGATTTCGCATCTAATTTCGGCGATTGTAATTTTCTGAAACCATGGTAACTGCATACATATGTAATTTTTTTTTAAGAAATTAAGCATTTCCGCAAACATAAAATTTCATTAAAAAAAAAACTGTTTAATAGGCTTAACTTATAGGTAATTTTACTAAGTTGCTTAAACAGAACTTTGCATATATTAAGACTTCCGGAATTTTGTATAGGTGGAAAATAATTACATTACAAAAAAAATCAAAAATATCAACAACTTAATCCAAGAAGTTATACAAAAACCGTATATGACGCCTGTTTGTTAACTTGAAATTTTTTCACCAATTTTCGAATCTTTGATTTTTTTTCTGTTGGTTAGTGCTTACTCACAATGTGTTTTAAAGTTTTTGTCGAATTCCTTTCAACCATTTAACGTCGATTTTTTTTTTGAAGAAATCTGTGAATTAATCGATTTTGTATATTCTTGTTATCGTGTTGTTTAACTGAAATGTTTAAAGCAGCCAAAGATTCATAACGATTTAGAATTCAGAAGTAAAAAGAATCAGGTATTTTTGAAGTATTTCTTGTTGAATAAAAACTTCTCAATATTTGTTTGATCCAATTCAATTCCTTTTTCTTATTCAAAATTGAAGTAGTTTCCTGATGTACTTTAAACCTCGGAAAAAGTCGATAGAAAATTTTCAAACTTGACAAATAGCATACACAATAAATGTACACTGCCCGACAACCGATTAGCGCCCCCTATGCTTTTTGTCTTTGGAGCTTAATATCAGCCAATAAAATAAAACGTTTGAAATTAATTTTTTACCAATGAAAGCTTATAACATTATAGTCGAAAAGAAATTAAAGTTAAGGTGGTAACTGAATTAATAACCTTTTAACAGAATTTTAAAGAATATAATATGAAAAATCCAATTTTTTTTTCGGACATTTGATTAGAACCCCCACTTGAAAATGCCGAATAACATAAGAAAATGGGCAGAAACTATCCACAAATATTTTTTTTATTTTAGTTTGATAAATATACAACTTATTTGTAAGAGAATTAATAATGAATTGTGCCACCACGGTTGACTATGACCTCGTACATCCTGTTGGGTAAGGAGTCATATAATTTCTTTATATAATCCAGTGAAATAGTCTCCCATGCACTTTTTATTCCTTCGATGAGTTCCGATTCAGTTGGATATTGCCGTCCAGACTCGTATACTTTGCGTGCTAACCATCCCCAAATATTTTCTATAATGTTAAGGTCGGGCGAATATGGGGCCCAGGTTAGCAAGGGCACTTTTTGAAGCTCAATCCAAGACTTTACGAGCTTGGAGGTGTGGATAGGGGCGTTATCCTGCTGGAACTTCCATTCCAAGGGTCCGAAAATATCCTTGATTGCAGGGAAAGCTTTTTTTAAAACACCATTATATGCTGTGGCATTCATACGAGGAGTGAGAAATTGCAATTCAATTGTGCCATAGTAAGTAATGGCTCCCCATACCATGACACCACCAGCACGGCTATGCAGTCGATCTAAGGTATGCTCTTCCTTTCGAAGGTCATGAAAGTAGAAAGCATAGCCATCTGGACCCTCTAAATTAAATTTTTTTTCGTCTGAAAAGACTACAAGTCTCCACTCCTTCGCCCAGGTCATATGAGTCTTTCGAAGTTGGGTAAGAGGCGTTTTTTTTTTTTTTTTAAGACGTTTTAAATGTTCAGCATTAAAAATAATTCGTTGCACAGTCCGCACGCATGCTTTTACACTGGTCTTTTCTTTAATTTTGGCTGCATAGTCGTGCGAATTGGACGCTTGCCTCAAAATAATGCGCTTGTCAGCTGCTGAAATCACAGAAGATGGCCGGCCTTTCATGTTCTTTCCATAGTTATGCTCATTGTGTAAGAATGAGGCAATAACTTTACTGCTGCGGTTAATTTTTGTTGAAATTTGATGGATTGATTGGCCACACTCACTATAAGCCTTTATTTTGGCCTTTTCGGACTCATTTAATGCTTTTGGTTTTCCCAAAAAAAAATTAATAGTTAAGCATAGAGGCGCTAATCGGCTGTCGAAAAAAAAAATACATTAATTTTTGTCTTATTTGACAGAACAAAGCAAAACAAATCAACGGTTAATTTCCAGAACTCAAGTTATTTTTTAGAGCGAGGGCAAATAAAGGAACATGACAAATAAAAAGATTGAACACAATACATATTCAGCGTTCCGAGTTATATGCATTTAAACATAAAGATTAGAAGGGGCGCTAATCCGTTGTCGGGCAGTGTATGTTCAAACATCACTAACTGGGATAATAATTATTAGAATTAATATCGTTGTTTTGGTGTATTTAATATATTTTTATTTATTTTTATGTTTGCTTTTAAGCTTAAGACATGAAATTCCCTCAAAGAAAGAAACTGCAATATCTGGCATCACTGATTCAAATGACTCTTCCAAATTTTGGCTTATACTATTAAAAAATATGTACATATATCAAGTAGGAAAATACATCACTGGGAAATGTGAAAAGTGAGAACGTAGAAAATACACGATGGATTAAGTAATATGGGGTAAGGGATTGATTGTCTTATTTTTAGTAATTCCAATTTCAGATTTGGTTGAAATTATCAAATTTCACTGACAAATTTGTAAGGGAAATTCGATATTTTCAATCGAATTGCAAATAAACTAATAAAAACAACTAGATTATGAAAAAAAAAATCTTATATTTTTTTATTTACGATAAACACTCGGGTTGTTGGTAGGAGTCAATCACCTTAAACACTTAAGTACCAAGTTTGAAGGAAATGGCTTAAGCCATCGAGACTGTAGAGCGTTGTACAGACAGACAGACATGAACACACACATACAGGCGAAATTTGCGGACCCACTTTTTTGGTTTTCTCTATCATCGTAATGTCAAGTTTGAATTTTTTTCCAAATGCAAAACTTGTCCGTGTTCGGTAGAAGTACATAGGTGGGCAACTGTCAAGCCCACATAGAAATTCATGAAGTAGGTTAGGTTAGGTTTAAGTGGTCGCCAGGAAAACAGCTGACACAATTAGACGTTAGACGGGTCCATTGTGATACCACATGAAGAGAAATTTACTCTTTAATCAAACCAGCTGGAACCTCGAATTAAGCGGTGAAGTCGGTGAATCTCAATGTGTCTAAGATCACTGGTGTCATCGCAAAAGTATTCCCCCAGGTGTAATCTTCGTCATTGGGAGTGAGCAGGACATGAGCAATGAACCACCATGCAGCTTCTGCAAAGTCATTGGAGAAATCGCTAAGTCTTTTGGCGTGTCTACTAATTAAACAGTCTCCAGTTACATACCTATTACGGAGCCAAGATGTTTCCTGCTCAAAGAGAGTAAACTTTTTGAGCGTCTTGGGTCTATTACTGCCCAGATTTGTCTGGTGGCCAGGCACGTAGTGATGTTTGACCATCTAAAATTTATTTGTTTTATGGAGTTTTGATGCAACAATAGTTTGCTTGTAGCCATAGGCATACCAATTTCTTCCATTTTCGGTAGAATAGGTATTTGGGTTCCTTTTCTGGCGAGTTCGTCAGCCTTGTAGTTTCCCAAAAAAATATGTATAATGTCCCGGCACCCAAATCAGGTGAATGGTAAACTGTTCTGTCATCTCCCTGAGATATGATCGACAGTTGCGGGCAGTTGTAGAGTTTGTCGAAACAGCGTCAAGTGATTTGAGGGCTGCTTGGCTGTCAGAGAATATGCGGATATCCGATGTAGATATCACGTTTTCCCTTAGTCAGGATAACACCTTTTTAGTCGCCAGAATTTCAGCTTGGAACACGCTATTTAGTCTGTCTGAAAACCCACCACCGCCGACTCCATCTTCGGTTTTCCAACCGTCCGTATAAAAGTGGGCTGACTCATCTTTTAAGTACCTCTCATCCTCCCTATCTGATGTATATGGATGGTAACTTGGAAGTTCTTGTCGAAGGTAAGCTGGAGTGGTGTAGTCGGATCGTCCTATTTTTGCTCCGACCTTGTTCAGAATGTTAGAATGGCCTATCGAAATGCTAGTCAATTGAGAGATGGCTTTGAGACGAATAGCTGTACTCGCAGCCACTTGTTTGCTAAAAATGTCGAGGGGTGTAAGGTTAAGTAGTATGTCAAAGGCAGCCGAGGGTGTGGAGCAGAGTGCTCCACTGATACATAAGCTGGCTGACCTTTGGACCTTATTTTATTTGTCACAATATGTGACTTTTTCCAAAGCAGTCCACCATACTGCTACCCCATAAGTAAATGTCGGTCTAACGTTCGATGTGTACAACCAATGGGTAATCTGTGGGTATAAGCCCAATTTATTTCTAATGGCTTTTTTGCAAGAGAAGAGTGCATCTGTTGCTTTTCTTACTCTTTCTTGTATATTGGATTTCCAACTTAGCTTTTCATCTAGTATGAGACCTAGATATTTGGCTTCGTCTGAGAAAGTCAGTGGCATACCATTTATTGATGGCGGTATAAGTTGGGAAATTTTATATTTCCTAGTGAAGAGGACAAGTTCTGTCTTGGTTGGGTTAATATTCAGAGTACCAACCAAATGTTGCCCAAATCTTTAGTGGATTAAGAGCATTTTGCATTAAGTCTACTAGAGTTGGAGCGTACTTACCTGTTATAACAATGCTAACATCATCGGCATATGCTATTACCTTATATCCCTCTGCTGCCATGTCAATCAGCATTTCGTTTACCAATGTGTTCCTTGTGGAGTCCCTCTGCTGACATAGCTTCTTTCTGAGTAGTCCCCCAGGGTTGAGTTTATTACTCTGCTGCCTAACATTCATGTAATAAGAATTCACAACTTTTTCAACGTAGTCTTTGTAGTAATTTAACAAACACCAGAATGTGAAAATTTGTTCAAATTGTTACGAATTCATATTAATTCACAGGATAACAAACAGACCTAATACCAAAATTGAAAACTTTCGTACGTTTCACCCCAAAAACCCATTTGTTGCGTTATTGTATTTGTAAATTTGACTTTCTTTTAAAAGATGTGAACTCGAACAACAACAATTAAGAAAATCAAATTTTGAAGGCGTAGGCATAATTTATCTGTTGAAAAAATTTAGAAAAATTGTTCTCGATTGAGTGTGTCCACTCCTGATCATAATCCTGCCTACGCGTTTGCCTCTGTCAAATGCGTCAACATTATTTTCATACAAGACAGACAATTTTTAATTAAGCAACAAGTATTTACCCGTGCATTTTATTTTATTTTCCAAAGTATCTCTGGAATATAAAAATTAAACTAAAAAAAACAACAATAATAAAGTAAGCAATATTTTACTACGGCTCCATTCTCCCTAGTCTTAAGGCTAAATGAATTAACCAGCAAGCTGTAGCCTTTCTTAATCAAATTGTTTATAAAATTTAATTAAATGTGTAAATCTATACATAACTATATCGACCACGATGCGGAGGAGTCATCCTTGTGCATCCCATCGCCATCGCATCGCCGCGCCATGCCATTGCCATCGATTGATCTAAATCGACAAAAAGTTCAATTGAATAATTAGTCTTTGAATTATTACCACCACCATACAATTATTGGCGTATATGTATGTAGTACCTACAGTGAATTAATTAATAGTATATCCGTTCAATAAAAGATACAAAATAAAAAGCTACAACACAATGCGTGATGCGAGGGTGCTGTTCGACAGCGGCTGATCATTTGACTAACATTCACATAATTGGCTCAATTAATTTCCATTTAGTGACAAATTCGATGGAAATGTGAACCGAGAATTATAAGGAGAGTGAGAGAGCCCATTCGTTGGCGGTTATGGTAAAATCAACCATATCCGGTTCGGGGAGTACAGTAAGTACTTAATTGATCCTATCAAACAGCATGAGACTTTAAATGAAAAAGTTACAATCAAGCAGTTTTATTGTTTGTCCAAAATGTTTAACTATTAGTCAATTCAAGGTGTGGGCAGCCTGAAGATCCTGTCCCCATCGCCCAGTGGCCATAAATTCATTAAAATTTTATTAGACTGTTATCGATGTGGATTCCATTTAAATTAATTTTCAATCAACGCAACTAGATACGCTCATCTTGCGTAGGATTTTGTGATGCTCTTTTTGTTTGTATTAATCTTATGGCGAAACTGGAGCAGCAGTAGTTAGAGTGGACGACATTCCTGAAGATACCTAAGTGTAGTTTTGCCATTCCGTAGCAACATTGTTGTCAATCATTTAATGTATCCGGAGAGTGAAGAAGAGCGCCATATTGGGAACATTAGCAACAAATCGTAACAAATCTGTATGGTGGCAATATGTGACATCTAACTTGCTATACAAATGCAAATACGGCCAAGTCCCGTTTTTGTACAAACAGTCATCAGCAGCAGACCATCTTATATATTTTTCAAGAGCTGTAAACTAGTACGTCGCGTCGTGTTGTGGTAACGTCACCAGTATTTTTTTTTTCTGTTTGTTTTGTAGGATCTTACCGCGATACCGATTTTGATGGAAGAAAAACTTGACTTTGTTGAACATATAAACAAGTTGCCTTATACAACAAGATGCTAAACACTCGTAAAGAAGTCGGTCGTCGATCGCGGCTTCACATCGTAGGTGATCTATCTTAAAGGATTGTAGAGTATCGCTTGGGGGATTGTTCTGTTTGTTATTGTGATAGTTGATTGAATACTCTGTGATTTTATATTTGGAATTGTTGTACAAAAGATCTATTGTTTATATTCATTTATATTCGATGTTTGTTGGAGACTTCCTTAACTGTAAAAGAATTTCAATTTTTTTAATAATGAATATTGGCTAACATCAGGCCGGAAGTTAAAAGTAACTTAAATTTATGCAGAGAAATGAGTTGGTGTCGAGAAAGTATGAATTGAAAATTTTGTTGTGGGCAATATTTTGCTGCAATCTTATCTCTCGCCTTAACTCATTTGGGGACTGATTTGTCTAAAAAAAATTTACATTAAATTACATTACATATTATAAATCTACGAAGTAGAGACAATGAAGCACTGGTAACGAGACCATTGGCTTTACACATCACATACATTAATACCACATACAGAACCAAAAAAGTCGTCCTATTGACTATTTTGGTAGTCAATTTGACAATTGAATAGTCGATTTTTACCCAACAACCGCGATAGTTAATAGGACAATTTTCAGTAGTCAATATGACAACCGAAATTTTTCTACAACTCCGTAGTCAATATGACAACTTCGATAGTCAATATGACAACTTTTGATTGAAAGGAATTGAATCACAAGTTGTCGTATTGACAACCATTGTAGTCAATAGGACAACCGCGGTTGTCAATACGACAAATTCGGTAGTCAATAGGACAACCGCTGTAGTCAATACGACAACTCCGGTAGTCAATAGGACAACCGCGGTAGTCAATACGACAACTTCGGTAGTCAATAGGACAACCGCTGTAGTCAATACGACAACTTCGGTAGTCAATAGGACAACTTAGGTAGTCAATAGGACAACCGCGGTAGTAAATACGACAACTCCGGTAGTCAATAGGACAACTGCGGTAGTCAATACGACAACTTCGGTAGTCAAAACGACAACTTCGGTAGTCAATAAGACAACCGTGGTAGTCAATACGACAACTTCGGTAGTCAATAGGACAACCGCGGTAGTCAATACGACAACTTCGGTAGTCAATAGGACAACCGCGGTAGTCAATACGACAACTTCGGTAGTCAATAGGACAACTTCTGTAGTCAATAGGACAACCGCGGTAGTCAATACGACAACTCCGGTAGTCAATAGCACAACCGCGGTAGTCAATACGACAACTTCGGTAGTTAATAGGACAACCGCGGTAGTCAATATGACAACGTCGGTAGTCAATAGGACAACCGCGTTAGTCAATATGATGACCGTGGTTTTCAGTGTCTAACTCTTTTGTCTTGTTTGCCTTTCAAAAACATGCAAGCCAAAACATACACATCGTTTCTGTTTTTTTCCGCGGTAGTCAATACGACAACTTTGGTAGTCAATAGGACAACCGCAATAGTCAATGTGACAACTTCTGTAGTCAATAGGACAACTGCGGTAGTCAATACGACTACCAATTTCAGATTGACTACCAAGTTGTCATATTGACTACCAAGTTGTCATATTGACTACCAAGTTGTAAAATTGTCCAAGTTGACGATCAAAAAAGTTTTTATGTTGACTGTTGCAATTATTAATTTCAATTTTAATTTTGGGTTTTCATATTGACTATCAAGTAGTCATATGATGATCAAAAGGTTTTTCACAGAATATAATGTTCAGTTTTTATATTGACTACCAAATTGTCCTATTGACTACCGTTATCATACGAGTATTGACTACCGAAATTGTCATAGTGTCTACCGCGGTTGTCCTATTGACTACCAAAATTGACAATCGAAAATTGTCCTATTGACTATCGGGTTGTCAATTCAGAATTGTTAAACTCAATTTTTCATTTCGTTTTTTTCTGAATTTGACTACCGAACTGTCATATTGACTACTGAAGTTGTCCTATTGACTATCGCAGTTGTCATATGGACTACCGCTGTTGTCCTATTGACTAAATAAATTGACAATCGAAAATTGTCCTATTGACTATCGGTTTGTCAATTGAGAAAAAAAAAGTTGTCATATTGACTATTTTGGTAGTAAATATGACAATTTCGGGTTTTTTCAAGTTGACAACCGGCGATTGTTAATATGAGGACTTTATTTTTTTCTGTGCAGAGAGAGACAGAGAAAGAAAGAACATACAACAGAAGAAACACATGTCAACAGCACGTGGTTGGTTTCCGACGGTCCATCATCGAAGTACTAACCACGCGCAACGATGCTTGATTTCGCCGATCTATGGGAAGCGATGCTTTCATCGGAGCCAAGGCCCCGTTGACTAAAACAAAAATTAAAAAAAAAAAAAAATGTAAACATTTTCGAAAAACCAAGACAATAACGATACTAGTATGCTTTTGCTTGCGAGAATGATTTAAATCAAATTAGTTTAAAAAATGAAAAAAATAATAGCACTTACCCAATACTCAGCTTTTCGGAGCGGGTGCTTCAATTTTTATTTTTTCTTTGCCATATACATAGGTACTATAGGGTAAGTTTTGCATTTGAAAAAAAAATCGGGGTTGTAATCAAACTTGGCATTAGGATGAAAGAGAACGTCGAGAAAGTGGGTCCCACAATTCCGTCTATCGGTGTGTCTGTATGTAGAACGATCTACGGCCTAAACGGCTGAACCGATTTTATTCAAACTTGGTGACTTAAGCGTTTTAGGTGATTGTCCTAAACAAATTTTTGACTCTTTGCTTAGAACCTAAAATAACGGTACTCGCCAAACAAATTTTTCTACCATCTTAATTATTTCGAAAACGGCTGTAATGATTTTGATAAAAAAAAATTATGTGTAGGTACTACTTTAGGTATGGTAAACATTTCGGCCAACAATTTTTTTTACCTATTTTGTAAAAACATACAAGCATTATTTTGATTTTTGACTTTCTCATAAACGGCTAAACAGATTTCAGTCAAAATTTCTATATAGTAGGTTCATCGAATTCCAAATAATACTGCATTTAAAAATTTTCGAAAAATAGTTTTTATGGATTTTTGTAAACAAAAGAAAACTTTTGAAAATTCAATACTTTCAAAGCGGGTGGACGATTTCTTCTGAAATTTTGTTTTTAGGGTTATATTACTAAATATTTAAAATTGTCTTCTCAATTTTTTTTTTTTTTATTTTAGAAATTGCTTATATAGAAAATTATGTATAAATTTTTACTTTCAGAATATATTTCTATTGAGAATAATTTTAATACTATGTGATCGACCATAAGAGCAAGTACGTGCGATCCAGTCATGCATTTTAGTTTTTTTAAATATTAGGTATATGAGAAGTCAAGGTAACCCCTTGACTATACCCTTAAATTGTTTAAACACAGTGCGAGGGATTAGGAAAATAGGATGGATGAGGACAAATATCTTAAGCATTCCTCATTCGTGAAGGTCGGGTAAGAAAGTAATCTCTATACTTGACAGTACGTCCGAAGTTGGGCTTAAATGTGTACTGCTATTTCATTAGAACATTGTCTATTAAAATAGCGATATGACATTGAAAGGAATGTAACATTGTGACGATGTTCTAGTTATTGTTCCATCACCTATCATTTTAAAAGCTCTTTTTAGGATTCTGTCCTAGATACTTAAGTGAGTTATGGGAGCACCTACCCAGATATGACAATTGTCCTCAGGCTTAAGGCGAATTTAAAGTTTATAGACTATTAAAGGGGAGACATATTTCTTGCATCGTCTAATAAATTCCAAACGACAATGCTTATGGAAAACAACATGGGTAGGGAGTCCTGTTTAACAACAGTAGACAGCGTTGATTCTTTATGATATTAAATTTAATACCCACAGTTTAAAAATAAAATAATGACGGAGTTTGTGCCACTTTTGAACGATTATCTGGCCTTATACCATGTCAAGGAAAAGGTGGAATTCCTAGCCAATCATTTACTTGGGAATATTCAAGAAAGAAGAGGTGGTGTCCTAACAAGTATCTAATGAAAATATGCCAACTTTCCTGTGATATTAGGAGATCAAGGATTTCAAAGTGGAGTTGGGAAGGGACTTTTGTATGCAAGTCTACGATTTCAAAACCCGTTTTTAGAGTAATGCATAAATTAGGCGACTGTATTAAATTGCCTACAACATATATATGACAGACAGATTGATAAGCCACATAAGTTATCTCGAATATTGCGTCAGAATTAAGGATTAGTCAAAAAAGATTCACGGATTTTGAAAATTCTAACCGAAAATTTCTAGGAATCTCAATTGAAGCACTAGAGTCAGTATTTTATGGCTTAAGTCTAACCTTTGACTTATCCTTCCGGAAATACCTGGATACATATGTTTAGATTATTGTAATTTTCAATTCAATCCACATATGATGGTGTTGAAAATATAATTTTAAAAAAATAGTCAATCTTGTTTGCATTTGCTCAATATTTTCGAAATTCCTTTGTTACCCGGATTATTATTAGGCGGATTGGGGTCTAAATTTTGTATTTGCAAATGCTGTAAATCGATAAATTAAATTCTGCATTTCAAATTGTTTTGAAAATAAATGCAAAAAATGCACACTTTTCGGGTAAGGGACACCGTTAGGCCCGTTTTTTTTTTATTAGAAAACTTGGTCAAGGGTGCCAAGAACTTTAACTGCCTTATTTCGGTCTTATATTAAAATAAAAAGTAAAAACAGGAATGTTTGGAATTGACAGAATTTTTGAATACAAATTGTTTATATTTACAAAATTTCGCCATAGAGACATTTTAATTTTAGAAATCGGTTCAGAAAATAACACTACACATGATAGAGGTAACTGCAAGTTATCCACATTTCAGAAAATATGTCTAGTAAGAAACAAAATTGATTTTCTTGTATAATAATTTTTAAATGAATGATAGTCAACAGCATTTTAACTTGGGATACATATGTAGGCAAGTTATGGATTCGTAAAAAAAATCCAACTCGAGATTTTGAAGAAAATTGAAATTACGATGACGGAGAACACCAACAAAATGGGTCCCACATTTCCGTCCTCTATCTTGACTCGAGTCTGCAGCCTAACCGATTGGATAGACTTGCTTCAAACTTGGTTAATATTTTTACTTGCGATTATAGGTACTATAGGCAAGTTATGTATTCGTAAACAAATTTTTTTTTTCTAACAATCAAACATGACATACGATCATAGAGAACACCAAAAAAGTGGATCCCGCAATTCCGTCTGTCTGTCTGTAGAACGATCTACAGCCTAAGCGGCTGAACCGATTTGGTTCAAACTTGGTACTTAGGCGTTTTAGGTGATTGCCCAAAATAGATTTTTGAATCGTCGCCTTAGGCCCAAAAATAACGGTACTTGCCTTATAAATTTTTCTACCATATTATCTCAAGAATGGCTCTAACGATTTTGATAAAAATTAGTGTGTGTACTACTTTTGGAATAGTCTACATTTCGGTTAAAAGTAAAAATATTTTATTATTAACGGTACCTGCCATACAACCATTTTATTGAGTATCGACTTTCTCTTAAACGGATTAACGGATTTCGATAAAAAAATTTTTACAGGAGCTCCTTCAAATTCTAAATAGTATTGCATTTCAAAATTTTCGCAAAATTGTTTTTTTGGATTTTTGAAAAAAAAAATATTTTTCGAAAACGGGTGGATAATTTTTTCATACCAATTTTTTTTAGAAAAGTTTCAGAATTTTTATATATAAAAAATTAAGTGAAAAACTTTAAAAATATATTTATCCGTTTTATTAAGAATCTTTTGCATATAATGTGATCGAAGATAGGAGCAAGTACGTGCGATCCAGTCGTGCACCTTATTTTTTTTTAATTTGCTGACACCTTTTTCCAGTTTTTTAAGACGAAATATAACGGTACATGCCATGTATTTTTTTAGCCAAAAAGAATAACCTAATGTTTCACAAAAACGGCTCCAACGATGTTATATACAAAAACAAAACCTTCAATTTAAGTGAAAATGTAATTTTTGGTATTTTTTTTTTTTGAAAAAAAACATATTTTTGATCTTCGATTTTCTGGAAAACTGTTCCTTTAATTTTTGTATGCAGAAGCTCTTACAAATTTTAATCACTAATATAAACCACAATGTTTCCAAACATTTTTCTTTTTTTTTGAAAACTCAAAATTTCGAAAACCACTTAATATTTAGAAGTTTTTTGACATTATCTTGAACAGTACAAAAGACTATTTTCCTATAATAAAAAAACAACGGTTTATCTCCCACTCCCATACTAATGTTTAAAAAAAAGTTAAGAAAATAAGAATTTCTCAAAAACTGCTACAAAAGTTTTGATAAGAAAAATGTGTGTATTCTTATATTAGTGCAATCCACTTTTAGGCAAAAAAAATATGTTATTTTCCGTACTTATTAACGGTACTTCCTATATAGAAGCACTTTTCATATTCTCGACTTTCTCATTATTTATTGGATGAACCGACTCAAATAATTGTTCTGTTGCAAATGCACCCTTGAAGTGTTAATAAGACAGCATTATTCAAATTTTCAAAGAAATAATTTTTCGATTTTAAAAAAAGTAAATGTTTTTTTTTTGAAAAATACATTTTTTTTAAATTCAAATTTTATATGTATATTAATAATTACTCCTAAATTACTTTTAAATTTTTTTCCTAAAAATGTTTTTGAAATTTTATAAATATAAAAATATTTTTTAAATAACAGCTCCAACCATTTTTGATTTTTTTTGGCTATAGTCATATTTATCCAAGAATTCAAAAAACGTCTTTTTCCCTCAAACATTAATAATTATACCTAAGCAATCTAAACAGATTATTATGTGTATCATTCATTTACTTCTACAGTACAACACGAATATAAGAAACTCTGAAAAGGCAAGAAATTTCTTTCTTATATCGGGGTTTTTCTCATATCCAAACATCGGATATAAGAAAGAAAATTTGGTATATAAGAAAGAAAATTTCTTAAAAAAAAAACTATGGGCAAATGAAAATATTTGGTAGGCCATACAAACTTTATGTACATTATGAATGTATGATCATATAAAAACTTAATTTATAATATTTTTTAAGATAAAAAGCTTTAATGTAAAAAAAAGTAACAAAAATATACTCTTCTTTAACAAATAAAATAAATAAGTCTTCTCTTCAAATAAATAAAATTAAGCAACATATTGTGAGCCTATGCATTTAAGGTTGATACATATCTACCTACATAAAGTATAAAGGAACCATTTTGTATATATAACAGTCACGATAAACATTTATCATCGAAACACAACCAGCAGAAAGAAAAAAGTGCAAATGTCAGAATTTGCGTACATTGTTGTATTTGTAAACTTGACTTTCTCTGCATGAAACTACAGGCAATTGTAAAAGTATTAGTTTTAAATAATATTCGAAGAAAACGCAAACAATATTTACATATTATTTTTGTTTTTGTTTTTGTGGACTGTGTGGATTAAAGCCAATAGAAATATTTTGTGACCTATAGTCCAAAATTCGTTTCGCCCGGCACGATAGTTGGGCTCATCAGTTAGATGCTATCGTGCCTTTCTAAGACGCAATATTTTTGGTCGATGTCTACCGACTCTAATAGAATTTGCAGCATATATATACTGCAAATTATATCGTGCCCGGGCGAAACGCATTTTGGACTATAGGTCACAAAATATTTCAATTGGCTTTAATCCACACAGTCCACAAAAACAAAAACAAAAATAATATGTAAATATTGTTTGCGTTTTCTTCGAATATAATCACTATCCAGACCACGGGCATAAGATCAATACATATTTCTAGGTGCATTAATTTAACCAAATTCCCCTAGAAAAATATAATTTGCAGTATATAAATATATGCTGCAAATTCTATTAGAGTCGGTAGGCATCGACCAAAAATATTGCGTCTTAGAAAGGTACGATAACATCTAACTGATGAGCCCAACTATAGTATCAGTTTTATCCTACATAGGTGCAAGCATATAAGTTTTGTAACGGTAATAGCTTGTAGGCAAACATAAATAGCTGCAGAAATTTGGCATCTTCCTTTTCAGCTTTCATTCCTTTGGAAAGTGGGAACTTGTAGTGAAGGTCTTAACACACATCTGCATATTTAAAACGTTTTGGCACAGGTTTGTCTGAGAAAGTAAATTTCTTATACGCGTAATTTTTGTGTTATAAGAATTGATTTTGGTGTGTAAGAAAGGCTTTCTTATAACAATGTTTTTCTTATATGCGAGATTCTTATAAGCGATAAATTACGAAAGGAATGTAATGAAAAAGTTACGGTGTTTCTTATAAGCGAGTTTTTCTTATATGAGTGTTTCTTTTATCCGTAAACTACTGTACTTATATAAGTTACAAAAAATGTGTACCAATTTTTGAAATATTAAATTTAAGAAAAACGTATTTTCATTTTAAAATTGAAACAAGAATTTTTCAAACAGTCTTAAATGCCCCCTTTGGTGGTAATCGTACAGGGTCACAATTCAATGGCAACACACATGAATAGATGTCCCATTATAGTTGTGAGGAGGAATACAGCGGTATGGGAGAATCCTTTTCCCACGAACTAGGCAAACACATGATACGACTAATTTCACAACTTTCCTACTTATAAACATATTTTTGTTATCTATAATTAAATTACCTTTTAAATCACTTTACGTTCCTCAAGAATATACCTCCATATTATGTAGTGGAAAGTTTCTTAACTTTTCAATTGAACTATCTATTTTATATTCATAAACGCTGATTATCTTATTAGATTTATCTTAATGTGCTTGTACTCTAAGAATTATAATTAACTAAACTAAACTTTTGTCATGTGAAAAAAAAAACTACAAAAATCTATTATTGGAATCACAAGTCTGTGGAATATTTTTGTTGTATCTTTTCTATTAATTCCCAGCCTGCTCCACCTAACTGTAACAAATGCTTGACATTCTTCCGCAGTCATTTAAAAGGGCTTGAAAAAATTGTCTGAAGATAAATAGAAATATGTGACGACCATTTCTCCAAAGACCTCCAAAATCAGTCGTCCTGTTGCCACCACGCTCATACCAATTCAAATTTGCAATAATAATCAGCATGACACGGGCGCAAAAACTGTTTCGCGACCTTTTCGCATCTAAAGGATCTCATCATCCTAAGATTCCTCGGTACCTACCTATATACATTTTCGACCTGTAAAAGAAGTTGCCGCGTCTAACTTTCGTAACAGGTTGAGAGGGATAGACGCAAAAGAAACAAAAACAAAAAAAAAAACTGTTATCCATCCATCAAATTGTGACGAGATCGGGATGAGATGATGTTGATGATGATCGAACCGAGTTAAAAGTCCTTCTTTCCCGTTGCTCCCTTTCACCACATTACTTTTAGCCAGCAGCGGTGCTACGACGACGACGACGGCGGCGGCTTTTTCGTCAATCATTCATTTCGTCAGGAGCGAGGAGCTTCTGTTTGTTTCTGATGCTGATGTTGAAGTTGAGGCAATCCGGCGAGCGAACTCTTTGATCTGCAAAAGGCCAAAAATAAATTTGAATAGCATTCTCAAGGATGGAATTTGTTTTGTGGTCAGCAACGTATCGTCATCCGCATCATCATCATATTGCCATATCAAAACAGATAGCGGGAGTGTAAGGACGGAGAGGTAGCGCAGCAGATTTTTGCGTTTTTACACTCGCACTTGACCCGCATTTAAAGTTGAATTTTAAATTCTCGACGATTGGCAAAGTAGCAAAAAGTTAAAAATGCAAACGATTTTTGGATTTTGCAAAATAGTTTCGCATAAATGATACCAACTTACCAATGGTGCCTATATATGTAGGTTAGGTATAAGGTATGGCATATATCGAAAATATTAAGCTATGGTGTCTTGGGCAGAGTTTTTCTGTGCGAAAATGCCTTTGGATATTTATTTTACGACTTCGTTTGTATATATTTGAATTTTTAAATGTGAATTCTATAATTTTGTGCGGTGTGTCTTTGTTTGCTGCTTATGCTGTTTGTGATGTGATGTGAATGGCAAATCATTTGAATTTTTTTTTCTGATATGGATTCCTATATGTACAATTCATTGGCCATCGGAATGGTGTTTTTTTTTTTGTATATAAAATTTAATGAAAGATGTCCTTGTATGAGGACATCAAGATATTTGGATGGTTGGACGATTTTTGTAAGATCAATTCGTTATTAAGATAAGGCCCATTTGGCCAGATCACAAGTAAGATTATCGCGTCATTTAGGACGAGAGGCTGATTTGTGAGGACTAAATGCACATTAGTTGTCATATAGTCTTAAACAATTTAATTAAGATAAAGTGCTCAAAATTGTATTGTATTGCTCATAAAGAATTATGAATAAATAATAAAATTAAATTTATTGCATTAACTGGATTTGTCGTGTGTTAGTCAAATAATCTTTTGATCGTAAGCGAAGAAAAATTAAACGCCCAAATTAAGTAAAATAAAGGGGAATTTTGTTCTTCACATTAACTGTATCGTAGGAATTGTTTGGACCCAAAAAAGCTTATTGTTGCCTTTTAGGAGCATGCGATTCAACTAAACTCTTAGGCGAGCACGAGGAAGAAATTTAACGTTGAAAGACTATGTAATCAGAAAAGACTTACATCGTGTATGCCAACCCATATACCCAAAGATCTTGTAAACCCTTTTACTGAGCTGAGATAAGTCCAGGGGCAATGGCAGCAGTGCCAACGTGCTGTCAGGAATTGTAGGGAACGCGTGGTGGGATTCTCACAGCTGCCACTGGAGAACCCCAGGCTTGACTCCGAATGTGCTTAGGCAAAAAAAAAACAACATAAAATGCACCAATGGATCGCACGTACTTGCTCCTATGTTCGATCACATTATATGCAAAAGATTCTGAAAAGAAACGGCTAAACGTATTTTTTAAATCGTTTTTCACTTAATTTTTTATATATGTATGTATAAAAATCCTTATTTTTAATTTGATTATTAAATAATATAAATTCAAAAACAAAATTTCAGAAAAAATGGTCCACCCGTTTTTGAATTTTTTTTTTTTAAGTCCAAAAAAACTATTTTTCGAAAATTTTGAAATTCAGTATTATTTATAATTCAAAGGAGATCCAGTATAAACATTTTTATTGAAATCCGTTCTGTCGTTTATGAGAAAGTCAAAAATCAATAAAACAGTTGCATGGCAGGTACCGTTGATAACAAAATATTTTAAATTTTTTTTTAGCCAAAGTGTAGACCATACTCAAGGTAGTTCACACACCAATTATTATCAAAATTGTTAGAACCGTTTTCGAGATAATTAAGATGGTAGAAAAATTTGTATGGCAAGTACCGTTATTTTTGCGCCCAAAACAACGATTCAAAAATCTATTTTGGACAATCACCTAAAACGCCCAACCACCAAGTTTGAATCAAATCGGTCGTTTAGGCTGTAGATCGTTCTATAGACAGACAGACAGACAGACAGAGAGACAGACAGACAGACAAACGGAATTGCGGGACCCTTTTGTTTGGTGTTCCCTATTATCGTAATGTCAACTTTGATTAAAATCTCGAGTTCGATTTTTTTCCGAATGCAAAACTTGGCCTATAGTACCTTTGTACATATATCTCAAGTAAGAATAAAATGAACGACTGCGTCGTACGTACTTGGTCTTATGTCCGATCGTAGCAACGGCTGAATAGGGTCTTAAAGTCGTTTTTTACTGAATTGTTGATATATCTACAAAAAATCCTTAATTTGTTTAAAAAATATTGGTATTTGAATATTCAATAATATAGCTTAAAAATGCATTTAAAAAATTGTCCATCCATTTTCGAAATATTGAATTTTGAAAAAAATCCTAGAAATAAAAAAAAAAATTGTTTGGAAAATTTTGAAGGAGCGACTGTAAAAAAATTTTGACCGAAATCCGCAGAGCCGTTTATAAGTAGAAAATCAAAAAAGAGACTATCTCGGTCTCGTCGCGGTCTCCAAGAAAGCACCCAAGATGCTACCGAGAAGCGACCGAGGCGAGACCCTATTTTGCTTGGACCGAAATTTGCCGAGAGTCTCCTTGTCTCGGAGGTATCGGTGGTTTGGCTTCAGTTTTCCGTAGAAAAATATTTATTAATTATTTTTTAGTACCTACTCATCTTCAATTTTTATAATGTTCACGAGTTTTTTTTTTGCGAAATATTCTATGTGCCTAAAATATTAACATAGATATGTACTTCGATATACTCAGATAGGCGCACTGAAAAAAATTCAAAGAAGAATACGTACGATTTATATATGCATATCATTGGAACAGAAATCGCTCATTTTTCAGACTTTAATTTTCCCTCCGGAAAGAGGTTTTAGATGATATTGGAAGAAAATATTATCAACACGTCAAAATATAGTTTGTTGCCTACCTGTCAATTCAAGGACTGTCAAAATCTATTGAATGATGGCTCCGATTTAAATGGATGAAAAAACCTCTACAAAATTCAAATATTACCTCAAAAATTCGAATTTTTTTACTCCGGAAAAAGTAGGTTTTAAGATTTCTTGGGTGACATGTCAAAAAAATTTTTATCAGAACGTCAAAATATAGTTCGCTGCCTACCTGCCAAGCCATTAACTGTCAAAATTCATTTCAGGATGGCCTCGATTTAAATGGATTTAAGACCGTCTACCAAATTAAAATTTTATCTCAGAAATTTTTTAATATTTTTAAAAGTCGTAAGACTGGCATCGTAACGCGTTACATAACTAAGCGGCTTAGAAGTTTTCACTTCAAAAGTTATTAAAATATATATTGTAAAACGATTTCTTCTTATCAAAAACTCTCGAACTAGCAAGCTTCAGTGTGCCAGGTAACCAAACTGATATACTGATGACGATACCACAAACGGACATCACTTTCTTCATCGACAACCAAGTAACAAAAAAAAATAGAGCTATGGCTACCATCGTGGCTAAATCACGGTTAAATTATCGTCTCGAGCAACTTACGGTTATTGGCTTGCAGCATAATATTAGACTCATGTGAGTTCCTGGACCCAACACTGTACATTAGATATGATAATACAAGAGATATCATGAGGTGGCGAGTCACTTGATACAAGTCAAGGAGAACTAAACATTACGATCTTGACGTTAATATGAAATTAGAAGAACAAAAAGAAAAAAAGATTAACTGAGCAAAATATTCCCAATTCCCATATTCTGAGGACTATTATTAATGGGCATAATCTACTGGGATAACATAAACAAATAAAACTAAGGCCCAGTAGGAACAACATATAAGTCTGAAGAGGATGTGCTGACGAAAAATCACGTGAGGATACATTATATTTCCTATGCGTCCACAACTTGAAGATCCTCAATTCTCCATACCATGCAGCGATAAGGACATCGTAAAAAGCTTTTAGGATATTTCCAATAAAAAAACATGCTTACAGAAGGAGGCTTCTCAAGCATTGAAGACCGGATTGAGATTTTGACATCACGACTTATCCCTAAAATCTGCGAATCATATTGTTCCCAAATTCTTGCAGATACATCTAAAAATTTGAAACGGAAAAAGGTTCCAAAACAACCTTCCACCTCATAGAAAGCATTAAATTTTTCAAAAAATATTGAAATTATTCCAAAAGTGAAGGAATCGATTATCGTAAAATATCCTCCTTGGTTGCTACCAAAAGAAGCTATCATCATCAGCTTATCCAAGCAAAACAAAGACGCTACTCCTAAGGAACACTTCATCAACTCTTCCATGAACTATTAAGTACCTTCCTCACCAATATCTGGAATTTTTTGCATACTGATGGCTCGAAAAGTGACATGGTCACAGGTATGGCAATTGTTAACCAAAACGGCGTACTCCAATTTGCAGAAAGACTCCCAAACTACTTTTCCATATTTTCAGTAGAAGCCCTAGCGGTTCTAAAAGCAACCCAAATGGCAACCAAAAGAAAACAGAAAACCATTATCTGCACCGACATTTTATCTGTACTTTCCGCCATCAACAACGTTAAACATCATGTACCTGTTATCAACCAAATTCGGGATAACATAATATTCCTTGGCTCGAAAATAAAATTAGAATGGGCGCCAGCACACATTGGAATCAGAGGTAATGAATCTGCAGGTCTCAGTGCCAAATCAGTTGCAGCAGACTTTAACTATGAAGTTATGCTTTATAAACCCAACAAAAATGATTTAAACAATTTAATAAAATCTCACTGCGATCGAAGAAAATCAGAATCATGGAACGAGTACAGTCACCACTACTCCACCATCAATCCTAATGCAACGCCTATTTTATACCTAACGCACACCACATGCTTAATGAATAGATGCTTTCTTCGACTCCGACTTTGACACACGCAATCAACCCACAGCTATTTACTCAATAAAGAATCACCTGCGACTTGCCATCTATGCCTAATAAACGTTACACTTACAATTAAACACTTTACTACTGAATGCAGTAAAGTAAACAATCTTTGTATTAGACTATTCAATCAAATTAATCTTTTAAATATTCTCTCAGTTCCTTCCGAACATAATATAAATTAAAATGCACCACTGGATCCTACAAACTTGCTCTTGTAGCTAACAACTGTGTAACAAGTGTTACTAACTGACGCTGCGCTGTTGGTAGGTAGCTAGTCTATTATAGTTATCCTATGCAGATTTAAAGCCCATGTAGGTAATATTACCTTGATTCTTAGTATAACGATTTGACGAATGCATGATTCAAGGAATAGTTATGGATTTTAATTATGTAAATTAGGAGGGTAATAATGTAAATATGTACAAGTCCATACATGTGTATATAATGAAAGTGAATGGTGTATAGGTGGGAAAAAATCGTTTTTTAAACTTATTTAAACTGCCAAAACTATCACTTTAATCAGTTTTTTTTTCGAAAAACGAAGAAGTATCTCGAAAATTGTAGGACAGGTTTTGATGAAATCCTGTTTTTTATTTTTCGTTTTTTGAAAACAAAATTCTTTTGAAATTCTGCTATGCAATTTTTTAGAGACTATTAATGTTCATTATAGGTGTTCGAGATTTAAAATATATCTCTTTCGGCTGTTTTGGTCGTAAAGTTTTTTAATGAAACAATTTCATTTCCTTTCCCGACATTTCGACGGTGGTTGCCGTCTTCTTCAGGTAATCTTTTATTTACAAGAATAAATTGAACATATTATACACATAAGAATATTTAGTGTAAAATTTTGGCAAACTTACATTTAGTAGGTATTACAGATAAACATAGATAATACAATGAAATGTTTAAAAAAAAAATTTTTATGATATAAAAAAACACTTCGATTGAAGCCGACTTTAAATTGTCACGGATTCTCCTTAGTCACCAAAGAGCAGTAAACCGATGAAATGTTCTGGCTGTCTTGTTTACGATTCATATTGTTTTTGTTGTTAATAATATGAAGCGTTTCTAGAGTATACCGCTTGGAGACATGTTTCTCCCTTTCCAGGATTTCCACTCTGTCAAAATCTAGTTTGTGTCCACGCTCAATGGAGTGTAAGGCCAATGCTGTCTTCCCAAGTGCTTTTTAAATTAATGTCGGATTTGTGGTTGGAAATTCGTTGACGAAGAAGTTGTTTCGTTGTACCGATATAAAAAAGATTGCAATTTTCTTCCGCATTGCCACGACAGTTAATTTTGTAGACTACGTCTGTGCACTTATCCTTTTCCGTTTTTGTTTTCATGTTGGTGAAAAGAGGTGCCAGCGTCCTATTGGACTTATACGCTAAGCTGACGTCATTAGTACTACTTTTTAGCGTCTCTTTAAAGTTTTTTGACAGTTTGGGAACATAAACTATACTCTTATAAATATCTCTCTCTTTTTTCCGATTATCAACAGGAGCTTTGTGTTTTTGGCGAAGTATCAAGCTCTGTATGATTTCCATTGGATAGCCATTGAGATTTTGTGTGACAATTTTTCATTTGCGGCGTGAAATTCCCGGTCACTCAACGCAAAGACTTTTTGAACTATATTAGAGGCTGTATTAATAAGAATATGCTTTTCTTAATTGGATCTAAAGTTGACAAGTCTTCCAGATGCTGTGTCATTCTGATACCAATTGAAAGAAAGTCTATCATTAACGCGATGAATCTTGACGTCTAAGAACGTTATTGCTCTGTTTTGTTCTCCCTCAAAGGTAAATTGTATTTTTTCATGATATGAATTAAGGTATCGTAAAACATTGTTGACCTCCCCCTATAATAATTCAACCAATTGGTCAATAACTTAACAATATTAATGTTCATGTGAATATAATATTTAAAATTATTTTTTTTGATTAGTTTTAAAATGATTGATTTTTCAAAAAAAAAAAAAATTAATAAATTATTTCAATTTAAAAAAAAAAGTTATTCAAAATTTTGATATGCAAAAATAATTTAGCTACTTAGACTTTCTCAGATATAAAATTTGACAGAAATCCAATGTACCGTTACCGAGAAATCCAAAAATTAAAAAACCGTTATATGAAAGGTACCGTTAATAGACTTTTCCTGTAAACTTGGTTCATATCAAATGATAGCTATTACCAACAAAAAAATTCTCAAAATCGTTGAAGCCGTTTTAGAGAAAAATAATATTTGCCTTCAAGGACATATGGCAGGTACCGTTATTTTTAGGCCTAGAAATAAAATTTCAATTTCCCCTCTGAGGAATGCCAATATAATCACACATACCAAATTTGAAGGCAATCGCTTAAGCCGTTTAGGCTCGTTATACATATTATACATACAAACGGACAGACTGACAGACTGACAGACTGACAGACTGACAGACTGACAGACTGACAGACTGACAGACTGACAGACTGACAGACTGACAGACTGACAGACTGACAGACTGACAGACTGACAGACTGACAGACTGACAGACTGACAGACTGACAGACTGACAGACTGACAGACTGACAGACTGACAGACTGACAGACTGACAGACTGACAGACTGACAGACTGACAGACTGACAGACTGACAGACTGACAGACTGACAGACTGACAGACTGACAGACTGACAGACTGACAGACTGACAGACTGACAGACTGACAGACTGACAGACTGACAGACTGACAGACTGACAGACTGACAGACTGACAGACTGACAGACTGACAGACTGACAGACTGACAGACTGACAGACTGACAGACTGACAGACTGACAGACTGACAGACTGACAGACTGACAGACTGACAGACTGACAGACTGACAGACTGACAGACTGACAGACTGACAGACTGACAGACTGACAGACTGACAGACTGACAGACTGACAGACTGACAGACTGACAGACTGACAGACTGACAGACTGACAGACTGACAGACTGACAGACTGACAGACTGACAGACTGACAGACTGACAGACTGACAGACTGACAGACTGACAGACTGACAGACTGACAGACTGACAGACTGACAGACTGACAGACTGACAGACTGACAGACTGACAGACTGACAGACTGACAGACTGACAGACTGACAGACTGACAGACTGACAGACTGACAGACTGACAGACTGACAGACTGACAGACTGACAGACTGACAGACTGACAGACTGACAGACTGACATACTGACAGACTGACAGACTGACAGACTGACAGACTGACAGACTGACAGACTGACAGACTGACAGACTGACAGACTGACAGACTGACAGACTGACAGACTGACAGACTGACAGACTGACAGACTGACAGACTGACAGACTGACAGACTGACAGACTGACAGACTGACAGACTGACAGACTGACAGACTGACAGACTGACAGACTGACAGACTGACAGACTGACAGACTGACAGACTGACAGACTGACAGACTGACAGACTGACAGACTGACAGACTGACAGACTGACAGACTGACAGACTGACAGACTGACAGACTGACAGACTGACAGACTGACAGACTGACAGACTGACAGACTGACAGACTGACAGACTGACAGACTGACAGACTGACAGACTGACAGACTGACAGACTGACAGACTGACAGACTGACAGACTGACAGACTGACAGACAGACAGACAGACATTTTTGGCGATCACTTTTTTAAGCTTCTCTATGATTGTAATGTCATGTTTGATTGTTAGAATTTTTTTTACGAATGCACAACTTGCCTTATAGTACCTATAATCGCAAGTAAAAATGTATATAAGCTATTACAAAACCTGGAACTAGGCAGTAAAATTTAAATTAACTTGTATATTTCTACCATTGGGGCGGTCGGGGGTGCTCAAAGCAAGATTTATATCTCTTGCTTTGAGCACCCTCGACCGCCCCTAGGCATACTTATTTTATCATTTACATTATAACAACTCAAACGTATTAATCGCACCAGAAAGCCCTCTATGCTAGCGCTGTAGTGTTAAGTATATTAATTTGTACATTTATGTAAGATTAATAAAATAATAATAATTTTTAAACAAAACTCGGTAAATTATAAAATTCTACACTAATAAAAAGCTACCAATATTTTTTTCGGTAAGAGCAATAGGTTTCGAGTCAATCGTTTCTATAATTAAAAAAAAACACTGTTGTGCATGTTTCTTTGAAAATTATACTGCACTTATGACAGAAGGCGTTAAAATCATTTCGCATTTATTTCATAAGCTACAATTTTTGCCTTGACATTTCTATGAACAAAAACAAAATCTGCCAGTTTTTTTTGGAACAATTTATAAGCAAAATTAAAATTGTCATCTTTCATCCCATAAATCAAAAATGTCTAATTTCCCTTAGATTTCTTTTAGTTGCATTACTTTGGAAGCAACAGTCTTAAATGTTTTAAACCTTGCACTCAGAACCGCATCTATAGGAAGTAGAGACCATCCCTAAAAAAACGTTACCTTGTAAATTGATATTATTTTAGTTAAATCGCCCCTAACTGATATAAATCACCCTCTAAAGGGACCCACCAGCACATCAACCAGAAAAAAGCTGCCTTTTATGTAACGTACGAGTATATAGCGATAGCCGACCGCAATTAAAACTCGGATGTCACACGAAAGGACAACACCCGCTTCTGCAGGATATCACTCAGACTACGCGCTGATTATTATTCCAACAACAACAACAATAACAAAAAATAGAAATAATGTCCTCGTTATAGAGATGCCATTTGCAATTCATTCCTAAAGAAAATAATCACCGAAAGGCGGTTCCCATCGTCGTCGGTCGTTTTCGTAAATTGATAAAAAAAAAAAAAACGAATCAAATAAAAGTTGTGGCCCGCAAATGGGTATAGAGATGGTTGCAACTTTGGAACAACGCGTGTGCGTGCTGCCTCTGTGTTACCTCACTATACCACATTGACGTCAAACGACAATCGACCAACAACTTTGTATCATTGTCGCTAATCTAATAGTTGGGTGCGCATCCCTCAAGGGGTGGCTCACTTTTTTATCGGAATTATAGATTTCGGTTTTAGTTTCATTTTTATTGAAGCTCGTAAGATAGGGGTAAGTTAGAGGGTTACGCGTGCCTTGCGGCAATTCGATAATGATTGCTGAAATGATAACGCGATGACAGTTTGGAGAAGGAAATTAGAAATGATGAGCACAGCAACTAAAGGTATAAAAATAGGGTAGGATAATGATGGCCGCGTTCCCAATTAATTGTCATAGAAAATGAGAACGTTTAGGAAGCGTTTAGTGGGAACGGCTTTGCGTCCGGCGCTTATATGAAACTACATATAGGTATTGAAGTGGAAGGATATTGAATTTCCATTTAAATCCTCATACATATTTATTTTGGTTTTGTCCTTCTTTTGGAGTAATCTACATTAATTTTTATGTGGGCATTCGTAATTTAAGGCGCGATAGGGCAGATTTGAGTTATTTCACCAGCACCATTTTTTATTATTTTGAATTTAAATGAAATTCAATAGCAGTTCAAGAAATAGAAAATGGAATTAAAAGCAGCTGAGGTTAATTAGTAATATTTTTTGGTATTTTTCTATATTATCCCTAGCCCAAAAAAGTTTAAGAGTAACAACATATTTATACATTTTTTTAAATTGCGACATTCATCAGAAGGACTATGTTGTATTTATTATGAGAAAGTCAACATGTGGGACAATATTCAGCCAGAAGCATGGAGGACAAGACAATAGTATAAGCTAATAATACTAACATAAAGACCCGAAACTTCTGATGTCATTCGTATTTGTCTACAAGCTAAAACACGCACACAAGTAACTTTTCCATTCCTCTTCCTATAGATACATAGATAACACAACCCTAGTAATTTGCTTTTGTTTTGTTTTTCGATTTCACATCTATTCATGAGTAGAGTGTCAAAGGTACACATACAACAAATGGGTTTTGGGGGGTGAAATGTACGAAAGTTTCCAATCTTAGTATAGCTTATATGTGGTATATACGTTGTATCCCAGCTCAAAGCGATCCAAGGGTCCCCAGGATCAAAACATGCACACAGATTTTAAAAAAATCGAGTCAACTAGGACTTGGTTTTAAGACTGCGACAAGAAACAGAGAATTTATTATCTAGTCATGAAGAGAGAAGAGAATAATGAATAATAACATAATTCTAAGCAACTGTAAAGTGGCCGCCATGTTAGGGTTACCATTTTCCCCCCTTTTGGAGGGACTGTCCGTCTTTTTAACCTAAAGATATTTATTGTCCCCCAAAACCAAAAAAATGGCAAAGGGAACACAAATGTCCCTCTTTTTCACCCATATTTTATATTTTTGCACCTTAAAACAATATTTGTATACTACCTACTCTTTCCTGTTTTAAAAAAAAATTTGCAGGTTTCCAAATTAAAGCTGTGAATACTTCCATTACAATAAATACAATTTTCACAACTGGATACATCCATTTACTTCATTCAAGAACCAGTCGAAAGAGTTAAAAAGGGTTCGAACAAATTAATGAATACTTTTTAGGGAAATAGATGTGTTACCACTGCTTAAAAAGTTTTTGTAAAAAACAGCTGAATTGAAAGCATTGGTTTTGAAGTTAATTATGTTGCCCGAAAATTGGAATTATTGACTTATAATAAATAATATACAAATTAAGATCGTCATTAAAAACAAGGCTATCTGAACATTCTTATGGCTCAACCGCTCAACAAAAAATTAGATTTTTTCTTAACGAACAACAAATTACTATTTTTATAAAAACAGCTAATGCTTTTTTAGAAGATTTAATTAAATATATTGATACTCATTTATTTTCCGAGTAGTAATTGTAAGTAATTAATTAATTAATAATAAGTAAGTAATTGCATGCTTGGAAATATAAACCGTTTTTATAGAATAAAGTGTCTTTACAATTCCCCAACTTGACCCTATGACTATCTTAATAAAATGCACCTACTTGCTCCTATGTTCGATCACAATATATGCAAACATTCTTAATAAAACGGCTAAATATATTTTTTAAGTTTTTCACTTAATTTTTTCTTAAACTTTTCTAAAAAAAAATTTAAAGACAGTCAGACAGACAGACGGAATTGCGGGACCCACTTTTTTGATGTTCTCTATAATAATAATTTGGACTTTGGAGAATTTTTAAAAAGTGATTCTCATCGGCTTTATTGGTCGTAATGATTATTAAATGAAAGCAATTTTCATTTTATTTTCCCAAAGTTTCGACGGTGGGTGCGGTCTTCTTCAGTATGGTGTCTTTATTTAAAAAACACAAAATTAAAAAGAGATATAATGTTTGAACGGGTCTGCCAAATAACTTTTTTATTTTGAAAATGCTATAAAAAAAAACTACTGAATATTTTCTCAAAATTCTTTTTTTATTTGAAAGTACAATCCTTCCGGTTAATAATGGAAAATAATTTTATTCAAATGGCTGCCTCGGCTGGCCATGCAGTAGCCTTCACGATCGGTCCAATTTCTAAGCACATTATCGATTGTGTGCAGCTGTATTTCACCAATGGCTTCACGAATATTGTCCTTTAAAGCTTCAATTGTCTCTGGCTTGTCGGCGTAACACTTATCTTTTACGGCACCCCACAAATAATAGTCCAACGGTGTCAAATCGCAGCTCCGAGGTGCCCAAACGACATCAGCTCTGCGGCTGATAATGCGATCTTCAAAAACAAGGCGCAAAACATCGCAGTCCTGTTGAAACCAAATATTGCCAATATCCTCCTCTTCAATTTTTGTGAACAAAAATTCGTTCAACATGTCCCGATAACGATCGCCATTGACTGTAACGGCCACTCATGGCTCATTTTCGAAGAAAAATGGCCCAATTATGCCTCTGGACCAAAATTCGCACCAAACAGTGACTAGTTTTGGGTGTATCGGCTTTTCAATGCGTGTTTTCTGGGCCCCAAATGCGACAATTTTGCTTGTTTACATACCCGCCAAGATCAAAATGAGCTTCATCTGAAAAGATGATTTTTTTGGCAAAATCGGCATCTTCTCTAAGTCGATCGCAGGCCCACTTAGGGAGCGTTGTTCAAGCATATACACAACCATATTCGTTTAGCGGAAGGATAAAACTAATTATCTGTCAAATCAGACATGAGCCAAGTATTACCATTCACGAAATAAGCACTAGTTGAAAAAAAAAACGTTAGATGGCGGACCCGTTATTTATTTATTTATTAATATATCAATATACAATTAAAATTGCTATTAATAAAAGGAAGAGCAAAGAGCAGCAAAGGATTTCGGCTCTAGGGATCATAACATTTGTTAAATAGAGATTTTTAGATCGTTAATAATATCTTTAATTTTTAAAATATTGCTTTGTTTCGGTTCTTTTACTAGATCCAAGAGGTTAGAGTTGATAGTATGCGTTTGGAGTTGAGGATGTCCAGATAAGAAACATGGACTTAATAGGTGGGTTGGAGTTATGGAATTCGTACAGTTCGGGCAGGTAGCTGAAGGTTCTTTTTTGAGTAGGTGTTGGTGGGTGAATGCGGTATGGCCAAGGCGTAGTCGGATGAATGTTCTGAGGTCGGATTTGGTTATATCTGTTGGAAATTTTGGCTGAATTTTCAACGGGTTAATAGAACTATAGTGATGTTTATAGTGTTCCCAGTCCAGTAATATATTTTTATGACACTGATTGATGTGTCTCTTTAAGTCAAGACGTGAGAAAGTATTGAAAGTGTAAGTGTGAGCTTAAAGTTCTGCGTTTGCAGCTGCGTCAGCTAGTTCATTGCCCTTTATTCCTACATGACCTGAGGTCCACATGAGCTTGATCTTTGTCTTAGCTTTTAAAAGATTATCTCGGATTTTGACTATGATATCTAAGTCATTTTTTGGGTTAACAATGGCCTTTAGTACTGACAAACTGTCTGAGCAGATCCATTTCCCTTTATTTAAAGTGCATTTCTTGGTAGCTTCGTGGATAGCCAATGCTTCGGTTGTGTAGATAGGGGCAATTTTTTGAAGGATGCCGTGTGTGATGAGTGAACCGTCTTGGGCTACGACTGCAAAGCCAGTGTTAAAATCCGTTTTATACCCGTCTGTGTACATAAAATTCCAACCCTTATCCGTCAAATCATTTAAGATTTTCAGGAATCGAGCTCTAAAAATGGTTTTGCAAGTCTTGTACTTTTGTAATTCTTGTAGATCGAGAATGACTGATTCCTTGGGAAGTGACGATGGTGGTTGCAATGGTGTTTTTTGCTGCCCTAGTTAGGGATAATTGTAATCTGTTTCGAGACTCAAGATCGTGGTGTATTGCAGATGTGATCTTTCTACTGCGTGTGTGCGAAATTGCTTTGGAAATATCCTTGTCTATCACTGAACCTGTTTGAAAGACGAATTTCGTATTGAGCTTGGCAATGATTTCAAAATATCGCTCTTCAATAGTTGGAAGTCCAGCTTCAGCTAAAATGTTTCTGATTGGTGTTGTTGGGAAAGCACCAAGGCTTTTCCTAGCAGCTTGGTGGTAAGTTGGTGCGACGATGTTCTTAGTTGATTTTGGACATGAAGCGTAGATGGACAAAGCATAATCTATCTTACTTAAAATTAGCATTTTAGACATATTACAAAGACAATTAACATGTGCATTATTTTTACTAGATGAGAGATACTTTATGATATTAAGCCTAGCAGCTAATGCTTTTCAGTTATATTTGTTGTTTAGGATAAGACCTAGGACATTTAAATTAGTAACTACTTCTATTTTCGTATTATTTATAATAAATTCTAGATTAGTACAGTCCAAGTCCCCAATCTCTCAATTTGTTAAGGATAAGATGAATTCCGATACGCTTCTAATATGCGAGTGCTTAATCCAAATCAATTATCTGAAGTTTTTTTTAATTTTATTTTTTTCCATTGCATGTCTTTTTCTTTAGTAGAGAATAGCTCTTCACATTCACAGTAAATTACCATACTCAATTCGAAAAAGATTGCGCACAAATTAAACAGATATCATTTGAATTGCCAACCCCCGCCCTCATCTCCACAGCAACGTATGATGCGAACGATCATATAGCATCATCAAGACTGCCTGAAATGAGAGTACTATGATGTGGATGTGTCTTTGCGTCAATTCTTATAACCCATGGAAATTTTCACATCACCGGAAAAAAAGAGAGTGATGTGATAATTGTAATTTTTGTGCATACGAAATGTTGCCAATTTAACTGCCGACCGTCCGGCCGTCCGGCGCCCCACCTCATCACCACCGCCTGCTTTATTTGCAGCTCAACCGGACGGACGGACAGTCAAATGATAGCACTGATGGCGATCTTCAAGATAAAATTCGATTTTAATTGCCTTCATGTTCGCCGCGATCTGAACACAACCGAACAAGTTGGCCACTTAATACATCCATGCATATTATAGCGGGGGAGTTGCATAAGCAAATTAGATATGTGGGTACGCGAATGAACTGCGACTGTGTTAACTAGTTCGGCCGCCACCGCGCCTCACCGGCCAGCCGGTCGATGATAGTAAAGGCTAATAGAAAATCTAGTTACCACCAGAGTAGCACAAGTCAAGGCACGCCACCCAGCGGGCTCAATGGATCAACTACATTCTGTTGAATCAGCGCGAATGTGGAGAAAAAAGCGCGAACACATGTTGCGTGCCTCAAGGAAATTGCTAATCCGCGTGCGCAGAGCACCATGCGATAAGCATCTCGTGACGACGACGTAGTTGGTGATATTCATCTATAACTTTTCCATTTTTTTTTTTGTTTACTTATTGTTTTGTTTTAGTTGAAACTCAAATTGAAGTTGGTCGAATCTGAGGAGGGCACTGTTGCAGGAAACCAAGTAACCAAAATCCGCAGACACCAGGCCAGACTGTTCTTCATTTTTGTGTGTGTCTGGATTCTGTTTATGAGTCTGCAGTTCAGTTCTTATGTAGCTCGACGAAGAACGAGCACAGAACTATCTGTTTTCGTTTTTATGGCCTGTAAGCGCAGTGACCATGGAAAATATTTTGCGACGATGACGCTGACGACGATGCGCGGAGGAGTCAGTTCAGGCTTTAGGTGCCTATACAACTATCCATATGGAGGATAATTATCCACGAAAAATAAATGAAATGAGTATCATTGCAATTGCTGGCAGTAATTAACATACACCTTCATGTTAGACAAGAACGCTGCGCCATTCGAAATGGAGACTTCGTCAATGGTCTGATGGTGAAAATGTTGTGCTCCAATTATTATCTACACTAGGAAATCTCTGCGGTTTTGAACGTTCTTATCTCCAGGTAGGTTTATCTACCTGCCGTACCTATAACTTGAATGGAATACGGTTCGACTTGAATTCATTTGAATCAATTAGTAAAATAAAGTTTAAATAGACACAAATGATTATGTCTATGCCAGTAAGTCAGTTAGTCCTGGGTAAAATGAAAACAGTTAGAAAAATAAAGTTAAGTCGCTTTGATTTCAAGTATGCGTTTATTGTGTAATTAGACATAAGAAGAACCTCAGAGACGAACAGAATAGTTTTCTTAAATATTTGGTCACGGCGAACGTCTTATAACGGCTTCTTCGGAAGCATTTTTATTTGCGATATATAGGTACTCTATGACAAGTTATTGATTCGAACGATGATGGAGAACATCAAAAAAGTGGGCCCGAAATTCCGTCTGCCTGTCTGTCTGCCCTCGAGTCTACAGCCTAAGCGCTTGTATGGATTTGCTTCAAACCTGTTAAGATGAAAAATAACGGTACCTGCCATACATTTTTGTTTGGCCAAAAAGAAAAAACTTGATTTCCTCAAAAACGCTTCCAATGATTTTTATATAAAATAAAATGCACGACTGGATCGCACAAACTTGCTCTTATGTTTGATCACATCTTATGCAAAAGATTTCTATTAAAATTCTAAATATATTTTTAAGGTCGTTTTTGACTTAATTTTTGATGGTAATTCAAAATTTATATTTTTATATAATAAAATAAAAATAATACCCTCAACAACTATGGTTAAATTTTAGCATTTCTAATGCATTAGTGGCTATACCTGGTTTCAACTTGTACAGGAGCGACCGTGAAGATAGGGTTGGGGGTGGTGTTTGTATGTATATTCGTGAGCATATATCAGCTTCTGCTGTTTTTAAATCTAATAAATCTAATATTGATTTTATTTGTGTTGAAGTTAGGAATGCTGTTGAAAAATGCTTACTTGTAGCTATTTATAGTCCACCCAATATGTTTAAAGAGGAAAACTTGTGTGAATTGAGTGAAACTTTGATGAATCTGGGTCCGAAGTACAATAAAATTCTGATTGGAGGTGACTTCAACGTAAATATCTTGAACAACAACAGTTCTACGCGTTTATTACATAATTTCTGTGATATTTTCGGTCTTTCTGTTGTTAATAATCGGTTGCCAACTTGTTTCAAATCAGAAGTGAACCCCTCTTTATTAGACATGTTTTTGACCAGCTCTAGACACAGAATTCTGGGAAATGATCAAATAAGACCAACTTCCGACTTCATACATGATTTCATTTTTTGCTCTTTTCAGTTTGATGTTGATATGAGAAATACCACTCGAACTTTGAGCTATAGGTCGTACCGTGATTTTAATTTTGAAAATTTAAGGGCGAATTTTACTAGCTTGGAGTGGAATTAAATTTATTTTTCTCCGGATGTGAATGTTAAAGTTACATTATTTAACGACCTACTAACTCGGCTATATGATAACTATGTCCCGTTAGTCACTATGGAATTAAAGGTAAATAGATGTCCCTGGTTTAACAACAATATCAAGTACCTGATAAGGGAAAGGGAGCGTTTCTTCAGGAGATATAAGTGTAATCCTTCTGAGTTCAATAAAAGACAGTTTTTATTTTCTCGAAACAGAGTAAATTCTAGTATCCGCAACTCTAAGCGTGCATACCTTCAACGGAAACTTGACCCGTCTCTTAGCTCTAAAGAACTTTGGAGTAACTTGAAAGAACTTGGAGTAAAAGAAGACAAAAACAAAAGTAAATGCCTTTTTAGTCCGGAAGTGATGTCTAATATTCTGATTCCGACCTTGTCAAGTTCATATATTCCCCCAGAATTTTTTATTATGTCTGAGAGTGATAACTCTTTTTCATTTGATTGCATCAATGCTAACGAGTTGTACCACTCTGTCAGATCAGTAAAATCGAATGCGATAGGTCCTGATGAAATATCGCCAAAGTTCTTGAAGCTCATACTTCCCATTGTAAGTAAATATTTAATCCATATTTTTAACTTTTGCATTTATTGCGGTGAATTTCCTGATGCGTGGAAAAGTGCCAGTATTATACCAGTTCCCAAAAAATCAAACCCTTCTATCCCTTCTGAGTACAGGCCCATTAGCATCCTATCCTATCCATGCAAGTTATTTGAAAAAATAATACATGATCAAATCCAAAACTACCTCAATGAACACGGATAGCTTTCAAAGTGGCAATCTGGATTCCGAAATAAGCACAGTTGTGAATCTGCAGCAATAAAAGTTACTTCAGATATCCGCTTTGCACTTGATTCTGGCAAATTTGGTGTCATTGTGCTCTTAGATTTCTCTAAAGGCATTCGACTGCATTGATCACTCAATCCTTCTTTCTAAACTTAAGACAAACTTTAACTTCTCTAGATCATCACTTAAGCTACTGTGTAACTACCTAGTTGACAGGGTACAGCGAATAAAAACTGAGGCTGGCATTTCAAACCCCCTTATTACAAATCTTGGAATACCAGGGCTCCGTCTTGGGTCCTCTGATATTTTCATTATTTATAAATGACCTTCCTAATGTCATTTCCAATTGCCAAGTTCATATGTATGCTGATGATGTTGTGCTTTACATTTTTCGTACAACTGGTTTGATGGAGGATTGTATAATTCGCTTAAATGAGGACTTAAGCCATATCCTTTCTTGGTCTAATGCTAACAACATGAAGCTTAATCCTGCTAAGTCTGTTGCTATGTTATGTTCTAGAGATGAGCTCAACTTTTTTGATTTTCCCACAGTTGTACTTGACAATGAAAGTATTATCTATGTGAAGGATGTAAAGTACTTAGGATATAGAATTAATAACAATCTAACTTGCTGTAGTGCAATCTCAGATACCATTAGGAAAATTTACTCTGGATTACGTTCTCTGAGATCTTCTTCAAACTTATTGCTTCCCAATATGAAAATCCGCCTCATTAAATCATTAATTATGCCATATTTCGTTTTTAATTCTTCTGTGTATCCAATTTTGGACAGTGAATGTAGGCGCAGATTGAATGTTGCATTCAATGATTGTATTCGGTTTATTTATAATGTACCTAGATATTCCAGTGTTGCCCATCTGCGTCATACGCTCTTTGGTTTTAACCTTGATGAGCACCTCAAGATCAGGCTAGTTTTGAATCTCCACAATATCATTCACAACAGGTGTCCTAACTATCTGAGCGAAATAATTAATTATGCCCATTCCCAAAGAGGTTTGAAACTAATTTTACCACGTTTCGCATACAGTATAGCGGAACGCTCATTTTACGTTTCTGCAATTCGTTTATGGAATGCTCTTCCAAATGAGTTGCAAAGTACTGCCGCGCCCACAGCATTTAGAAGGAAATTATTTTTGCACTATAAAAATCAAACTTAGGAACATAGAATTATCTTGCACATATCCTTTTTCTTATCTTTTTCTATTTTTTTTTCTCTCTCTCTTTTTAAATACATAATTTGCTTTGTCCTATTTCTTAAACTTATCTTATTTCTTCTTTCAGTTTATTGCAAATAATTTAAAGTTATATACAATTATATTTTTGAATTCAGTTGTTTATCCTAGCTTTAAGAAGTATGTTTCATATTTTTGAATATTTAAAAAAAAAACTATGTTACTTGTAAAACTATCGATACTCAAAAAGATTTTGATCTTAATGTGTCATTGTAAATTTAATGTTTCTTCGAAATAAATGAAATGAAATGAAATGAAAAATGAAAAAAAAAAAAAAAAAAACTACCAGGTTGCTGTTGGTTGCTTCCTGGATATTGAGAAAGCATTCGACATCATCTGGATACGGGGACTCAATTTTCCAAGTACCTATACTAATTAAAATAATTTTAGCGTCAACGGCCTTGGCTCCGATGAAAGCATCGCTTCCCATAGATCAGCAGAATCAAGCATCGTTGCGCGTGGTTAGTACTTCGATGGAGGACCATCGGAAACCAACCACGTGCTGTTGACCTGAGTTTCTTCTGTTGTGTGTTCTTTCTTTCTCTGTCTCTCTCTGTTGTATTAATGTATGTGATGTTTAAAGCCAATGGTCTCGTTGCCAGTACTTCAGTGTCTCTACTTCGTAGATTTATCTAGGGAGTAGTATAATATGTAATGTAATGTAAAATAATTTTTAGTTGGCTTAATTCCAGATCGTTCTTTGTCCAAATAGAAAACATCAAGTCAACAACCAAAAGCATCAGAGCAGGAGTTGTCCAAGGATCGAAGCTAGGATCGTACCTCTACAACGTCTTCACATCGGACCAGCCCTAACCAAACAATTCTATGAATTTGATCTATGCCGACGACTCGCTAATATTACAAAATCTAGACGATGTGGAAATTGTACACAAAATGGGACATCAAAGTCAACTCAGCCAAATCCGAGTTGGTTTGCTTCAGAAGACCAGCGGGACATCGGAACACACCGTCAGCCAAAAATTGCCGAAGCATTATTAACAACTGTGAAATATCTGGGTATCAATTTCGAGGAGAGGTTTCTTTTTAACCCGCACGTGGCAGCTACCCTAAAAAAATGCGAATTTCGCCTATCAGCGAATCCACCACCTAATGCGGAAAAGGAATGGACTCAGCCAGAAGACGGAACTGCTTATCTTTAAGCAACTTTTTAGGCCTATTATCACATATTGTTTTCCTGCATGGTTCACTGTATCTAAAACCAGCATGAGAAGGCTTGAAATGTTTGAGAGGAAAATCCTCCGGATCTGCACGGGACTGCACTTTGACCAGCGCCGACGAATGCACTTCAGCAACAAACGACTTTTCGAGGCATCCGGAATAACAACCCTAGACAAGTACATGATCAATGCTGCCAAAAGACTGACGGGCAACCTAATCAACCACCCAAACACCCTATTGAATAACACGGCCAGGGAAGAGAGATACCCCGAGACAAGATGTCTAGATGTGACATCTCTACTGAACGAAGGACTTATTTGTATCAACGACGACGAATTAATCCAATTCTACGAGAACGCAGCGTCAAACTACCACCTTGACTAGATGCCACCTTAACCACTCATCACCCCAAAAACAGCCGGGAATGAACAACCCGAGATTATCCACACATGTTTTAGTAAGCAGTACAAGACCACATGTTTTAGTAAGCAGAACAAGACCACCAAAATTTATAATTTGACTAAAAATCATATTTCGGAAAACCAACATGGGTTTATGAGCGGACGATCGACAACAACTAATTTATCTCTATTCACTAACTACTGCCTTCGTAGTTTAGAAAACCGTTATCATGTTGACGTTATTTACACTGATTTTTCGAAAGCTTTCGACCGGGTACAACACAATGTTCTAGTAAAAAAACTTGAATTATTTGGATTTCACTCCTCACTTCTGAAATGGATCCATAGTTATTTAATTGGACGAAAACAATACGTCAAAATTGGTAATATGCAGTCAAATGAATTTTTCCCGTGTACCTCAGGGCAGCCATCTTGGACCGCTCCTTTTCATAAACGATTTGCCTAGTTACATTTCGTATTCAAAGTATTTATTGTATGCCAATGACCTCAAGATTTTTAGTTGCATTAAATCTCCACTAGATGCATGTAGAGTTCAAAATGATCTTGATAATATAGTTCAGTGGTGTAATCTAAATGGATTATATTTCAATAATAATAAATGTAGTGTTATAACTTATGCAAGAATACTCAATACTATTTTTTTTTATTACAAAATTGATGGTCAATACCTAAAAAGATTAATGAGTCAAAAAGACCTTGGAGTTATCTTTGATTCTAAAATGAATTTTTCGCTTCATATTGACCAAGTTATCTCCACAGCAAATTCGATCATAATGAGAAATTCAAAGTGTTTTGAAGATCCTTACACCCTAAAGACTCTGTATTTATCCATTGTACCTCTGCTAGAGTATTGTTGTGTTATTTGGAATCCATATACTCAGACAAGCATCTTTCGTATTGAAAAAATTCAGAAAAGGTTTACTAAGTTTGCTTTGCGAAAAACATTTAGAAATGCAAATCTTCCGTCTTATGAGATCAGATGTGCCTTTATTGATTTAAAACCCTTAGCACTCAGAAGGAAACTATATTCAGCTCTTTTCCCTTTTGATATTCTCAATTCAAATATAAACTGTTCGATGCTACTTTCAATGTATTATATTTATGCACCTTCTCGTTTTTTGCGACCTAGAGATGGAAATTTCGTATATGTTCCTTATCATAGTACAAGTTATGCAAAACATAATCCAATTACCAGTTCTTGTATTGCCTTAAATGATTTTGATCTTGTCATTGACTTTAATAAAAGTAGGATAAATATTAAAAGAGATATATTGAATTCATTATAAATATTTTTATTTTAATATTTTTGTAAATAGGTTATTTATTCTTTAGTTTAAATCATGTATATAGTCTTTATAAAGTTATGTAACTTGAGTGACGAAATAAATAAATAAATAAATAAATAAAGACATTCAAGGACAATTTTTTAAATAATTTTAACAAGAAAAATAAAACAATATATAATATTAGCCCCTTAAGTGCGAAAACATATTAAAATATCAATGTAATATAATTAACGTAAAATAGAATTAAGAGCCAATTGTATATTATGTATATCAGTTCAATAAACATTATTATATAAGTTAATTTTTTATATATACAAAATTGCTTTAATTTTATTCTAAAAAAAATTGGTATGACAATCTTAAATATTCAATAATATAAACATTAAAATAAGAGATTAAATCGGCTTAATCAAGGAAAAAATAATTCAAAATTCTGAAATAAATGCTTAAACGAATTTGAGCTCAAAGAAAGTAATACATTTTATATAAATAAATTTGAGTTCATGAAAAATTTTTTTTAGAAAACTTTTTGAAAACATTTTTCAAAAAAAAATTTCAAAAATCGCCAATTCATAGGTATTCAGCAAATACATTCAACTGTAATTTTTGAAAAAAAATTAATTAGTAGTTTTCAAAATATATTTTTTTAAATTTTTTATTTAAAATGTTTTTATAAATACAATAAAATACCAATTAAGAATATAAGTATGCATTATAAATTGAGCTACATACCTACACATGTATATGTGTGAAATTTCGAAAGAATCGGAGTGCCATTTATGCGATAGTCAAAAGCAAAAAAACGGTCCTATGAAAAGTACCGCTTTTAAACATTTTTTTTCAAACCATAGTGATCGGTCATACCTAAAAACCTGCACTGATTTTTCTAAAAATGAAAATCGCTAAAGCCATTTTCGAGAAAAATAGGGCTTAAGGTAACTGTTATATGGCAGGTACCGTTATTTTTTGAGCTAACAAAAAATTTCAATTCCCCCTTGGTAAAATACCTAAAAAACTTTATATAGCAAGTTTTAAGCAATTCGGCCCACCAGTATGAACTGAAGGTGTCTATACATATATACACACAGACAGACAGATAGACATACAGACGGACAACATTTTTAGACCATCTTTTTCCGTTTTCGCTATCATCTTAATGTCATGTTTGATTGTTATCTCAATTTTTTATCGACTAATGCATAACTTGCCTTATGCTAGGCGCGCACATGAAATTTTTCCGAAACAAAATAGTTTAATCACTAGTTGAACGATGATCGCGCACATAAGCAACTTAAAAATCAATCAATGACATAAACCAACACACAGAAAACATTTTGATTTACAGCCCGATTATCCCCCTTTGTGACTAATATGGTGAGGATTATTTTGACTCGGTAACATCGTCACAAGAAAACTCACAACGAAACTCACCACAGCTAAAGGTGAATTGCATAGTGGCATTATTGGAACAGCTGAATATTAGAAACAAAATAAATATTGAAATTGATGCGGATTATTAATTATCGATGTAATAATGAAGATACGCAAATATGTATAAATTAATTTATTTTTTGTTTAAACAAATAGACAACTATCAAATAAAATCCGTTTCATTCATTTTCAAACAAGAAAATGTTACAGGATTTATATTTGATGTGAAATGGTAAAGAATGCACAAAATACCTATACACTATTTTGTGCTTACTGATAAAGAGTTCATGTAGGATGCTCTGACCCTTTTTCTCTCGTAGTCGCTGCTGAAGTTTTTATCTGAAATTAAAGTTTTATATTTCAGTTTACTTCATGTTGGAACTTGAAAGAAATTGTTTCACAAAATATTATATCGAATGCCGCATCGGAATTTCAAAATTAAAATTTTTTGTGAGTTGTGACCTGCTCTGAAGTAGATCACAATTTTTATTGTTTTTATGATTCTCACAAGTTGTGACTCTGGGGGAGAAAAAAGTCACAAAATTAATTTCACCTCTGCTTGTGACTTGTGATGTATCAGTCATGAAACAAAAAATAAAACAAGATTACGACACTTCTTTATTTTTTTTATTTTATTGACGTCATACTCTTATGTGAAACAAAATCCATTAAGCCATAAACAACAAACAACAAACAATAATAATTTGCAGATTTTATTTCACATATGACGTCAATAAAATTAGCAAAACAAAGAAGTGTCACAATGTTGTTTTATTTGATTCATGGGCATCAGTAATGTTGGGGAGAATCGGGCTGTTAATGTGCGCGCAGTTGCATATAGTTCGGTGTGATAAAAACTGAAGAACTTATTTGGGGCGATTGTTCAATTTGTGTCAAAACACAAACTTTTAAATTGCTCGAATCGGGGACTGAATAGTTTTTGCATTTGCGCGCCCTCTCATGTAAGTCCATGGTATTCACCTTAGCAACCAAATTGTTGCAAACCTGAAAGTTGCATGTGCGCGCCTAGCCTTATATTGACTAGGTTTAATCGCAAGTAAAAATATTAACCTTTGATGAAACGACAAGAAACAATAATGCGACAAGTCTTGAATGACATATTGGCCATAAGCAATATAAGTGTTATTTAGGCTAAAAATGTAATAGTGCTTAAGTGCAATAAACAAACATAAAAAAAAAATATTTTTATGGCCGTGTGAAAAAAACAATTACTCATGGTGCCCCCCCAGCCATGTTCTATGGCACTTTATTAAATTAAGATCAGTGATCTTTGACCCCTAGTCCTCTAATTTCAGTACCAATAATAAAGTCGGAAATTTCTAATTTGCAGTATCTACTTAGCTCACCAAGCCCAGACGGCTTACCATTTCAACTCATTAGCTTTAGTAAATAGCTCCGGAAATATATGTATCTACCTAGAGTTTCAAAAATTGCACTAATGATCGTCAAAATTATGGAGCACTTTCCTAAACCTCAGAATCTTGTGCTTTAAGTACAACGAATGTTCCATAAAGAAATGTATCTAAAATTTGTGACTTAAAATTCAATAGGCGTGGCATCCACCCTAAAGTTTTCAGAATTCTACTAATCAACGAAAAATAAAATAGACTAGTGAAATTTTAGTCCAGTAATAATGTATCTCTTAATTTTGAGGTTTTTCGATATTACTCTGCTTAAGATATCTTTTAATTTTAAGTTTAACATTTTTAAGTGGAGTGGCAATGGCGCAGTGGATAAAGTGCTTGATTGCTAACTTAGACGTGTGTGTTCGATCCCCACATGGGTTAAAATTAGATAGTCAATACCTGGTTCTCAAATCCACTGTGCCAACAAAAAATTCTTTTTTATTATTATCTTTTTTCTAACTGGTACAGTGCAATTCAGGTTGCATTTAAAAAAACTTAGGTCTTACAGTCATATAGTTAACTTCTTTCATTCAGGTTTTTTGTATATATCGTCTTCACCTCCTGTCAGAAATGTTACACGTGCGATTAGTGAATTCGAAAATACGGAGCAAGTTTGTTAGTTGGAATGTAAATGTACTTACTAATATCTTCCCCTACCATTTCTCATTTAAGAAAAGGAATTTGCAATTGATATTTTTCATTTCATTTTTCATATTTATTTTCTTACATTTCCTCTTTTATTTAAGCATCTAAAATTTTTTAAATCATTGGAAAAATCATACAAAGGAAGAAAAAATTTTTCATTTTTCAAATTTTGGAAAATCATAAGAAAGGGACTTCCCTTTATTTATTGCGATACTCCTTTTATTCAAAAATAAATGTGTATAAACAACTTTTTCCCATAATGTATAGTCCCTTACAAATTATACACCCATTTAAAAAACTATTAAGAATACCCATTCACCCTGCTGGCAACAAAGGCAAAAAATTGATAAATTTCTTAATCCATTTGAATTCCAAGAAACATCCGTTAAAATTATATGCACGAATATATAGATATTTATTCAACAGAGTTCTTTCATCGAACTTCTTTAGCCATCATGATTCCGGCTATGTCATTGGGGAATTAATATTAAATTTCATAATTATACACTTTATGCAACAAAGATCCTTTCATCTGAAATGTACCTATGTGTATACCAACTCTGACAAAATGGTTTGGGGTTGCTATTTTAAAATGCATTTACATTTCTGAGTTGCTAATTCATGCAACTGTGATTCAGAAGAATATTTATTTATTTCGAATTCTTGGCGATGGTGATGACGATGGCGACTGGCGAACTCTTCGGTCCGATTAAAGAAGGAAATCTCTTTTAAAGATGTCTCGACTGCAACGATGCATACATACACCAATTGTTGATTTATTATTGGCCAATTGGCAACCATCAATTAGTGGAGTCAATGACAAAATGAAATACGATCAATGGCACGATCGCACGGTTCGAAATTCGAAACCGTATTATTACGAAGTGCGGAGATTTCACCGTGGCGCGGCGAGTTGTGGGACGTGAAAATAAACCGATGGCTGCCGTCAAACAGTGGGGCAAACTTAAACTTAAAATGTATCAATATTCATTTTTTTTTAAATTTTTTCCACATTTCTTTATTACTCGTATTAAACTTAGAATTAATTTAATTGAATTTCAACTTTTTTTTAAGTACTTGTGTTGGAAATAAAATGCACGACTTGAACTTGGTCTTGTGTTCGTCACATACAGAGTTTCACAAGATTCTTAGTAAAATCGGCTAAATATATTTTTAAACTCATTTTTTACTATTTTTTTTTGTATTTATAATGGGGTGTATTCATAGTCCTTTTTAAACTGTGTCTAAGTTAAACCTAGGTTTAGTTGAATTTTCGGACGTTGATTATATTTTTTTAAGTTTATCATTCCAACATTTTGGAAACTATTTGGGTAAGAAAATAAGTTAATAGTCTTATAAAAATAAAAAACCAATAATTTGTAAGTAAGATCGGTTTGCCAAAATTGTCTTAAACTATAGCTTAGTAAGACATGGTCGACTATGAATATCCCCCAATCTCTTTAATTGTTTTCTAAAAAAAAAAAATTGGTATGGTAATCTTATGTATTCAATAGTATATGTAAGCTTGAAAATATAATTTTGAAAAAAAATCGCCATCTGTTTTCGAAATATTGAATAAAAAAAAGGGAAATGATTTTTTTTTCAATAATCCAAAAAAAAATATTAATAATAAAGGACCCAATATATAAACAAAAATCGTCGTAATCCATCAAGCTGTATATGAGAAAGACCAAATCAGACGGCTTTTCTGCAATTTTAAGATTCACACTTTCCAATATAAACGAGGAGGTAACATTTGTATGGAAAGCATGGACTTCAGCCTTGGGTGTTATACGTATGTATGTACCAATCTAAGGGAAATTCCTAGGAACACACTGCTGAGTGCGTGGTGCACTAGATAGGAGTTTCCCATTTTTGACCTAGCTTCGTAAATGTTGTGCTTTGGTTTTGACCAGATCCGTGACTCTATCCCGTAAGCCTAGTGCTTTGGTTTCAACTATTGCCGGGGACTATATTCCGTTAACTTTGTACTTAAGTTTTGACAAGTGCCGGGGACGCTTTCCCTAATTATATGAAATACCGCACTAGTATATTTTGAGGCAATCTATTATAAAGTATATGAATTACCTTGGTAACATATTTTTAAGGGAAACTATTGTAATATTATAAACCGAATAAAAATGGATATCTAAAGGGATTTCTGAACTATCGAGTTGTATTGATATCTTCAGGCCGACCCTGGACCCGCTGAAGCTACGTCAGCTATAAACTAAAACAAGCATCACAGAATATACAATACAAAATTTGAACAATAGTGCCTAGATTTTTTTTATCAAAACCCTTGGAGCCGTTTTTGAGGTAATAAAGATGGTAGACAAAATTGTATGGCAAGTTCTGTTATTTTGTATATCCTTCAGAAATCTATTTGAGACAATCGCCTACAACGATTAAGTCATAAGTTTGAATAAAATCGCTTCAGCCATTTAGGTTGTACAGACAGTAAGACAGACGATATTGCGGGACCGACTTTCTGGTGTTCTCTATTATAGTAGTGGCAAGTTTGATTAAAATCTCGAGTTCGATTTTTTTCCAAATGTAAAACTTGCCTTATAGTACCTATATCGCAAGCAGAAAGTGGAGTGGTCAAATTAGGGGGTTGGGGGTGACAACTACCCTTTCATGTTATAACAATTTAAGCAAAAGTGTGTGATGTTCTTCACTGTTATCTGTAAAATTCTAACCAAAAATGGCAGCCAAACAAATCCGACCTGGAACATAAAAAAACTCCCCTGTAGTCAAATTTTAATGGTTGGTTGGGGCATGGGCGGATCCATGAACTCAGTTTGTGGGGGGGAAGATTATGTTATTAGATACAGGTACCTATACTTAATCTCATATACTATACATCAGTTGTTTCAAAAATCAACAGTCTTGGAAATAGATTGTCAAAAAAAGATTTATTGAACCCCTTCACAAAATAAATTGACACAAAGCTTAATACATAAAACATTATGTAAAGAATGTATTACACACTTCCTATAGGCTTTAATGTACATAGGTATCTCAGCAAATCCTGTTATAATTTCATCACCATTCGAACTTTGGGAACGTGAATGATGCTCAAAAATTTTCCTCGGAATTTATTGGTATCGGGAATAAACTTTCTCAGGGAATTTTACTGTCGTTTCATACGATTTTTCATTCGAGTGAAATTTATTCCGTGGAAAATTCGCGACCACAGGAAAAAAATCGAGGGAATAAATAAAATATTCCGTGTGAAGCGAAATTTCCTGAGCTCAACTAACAAAAATTTCCTAACTAACAAGAATTTCCGTTAAAAATTGACTAAAAGTGAAAAAAATATTTTTTTGGAAGTTTTTCTGGATGTGGATGGAACCGGATAAATTAACTTTTCAAAAATAAATACAAATTAACATAATAGGTATCAATTTTAATATTTTACTGCAATAGTTGAGCAAAACAAAACAGCAAATATCTAATAAGATGTTTTTCTCTAGGAACACTAGTGGGATGAGGAGATAAATATTGAAAAGCAATTGGCTATAGATAAATGTATGTGATAGACGCCCAATATTTCTATACATAAACATTCCTTAAAAGCAAAAGTTCTCTCAAGAAACATATTGTTAGGAGCAAGGACAATTATGCTGCTTATGCACCACTGCCATATTTAATTACCATCTGAATTTACTGCAATAAGAAAGAGATACAATTTTGCCATACATGTGCATTGTGCATATTGATAGTCTACGTTATGTACTTGATGGCATCTCTTCTTGCAGTTAACGGCTTAACCGAAGTCATTCTTTAATATTTGTGTTTTAAATTATATTAAAATAGTTGTTTTGCTAAAATATGATTTATTGTTTTCTTGTATGACTCAAGGTCATAACTTATATTACAGGTTTTTCAAATGGTGGATGATCAAGTCGAAAATTTAAAATAAAATAAGCCTTCGGCTTCGGCCAAAACTCCGTATAGCCGAATGAAGGTTTTTTAGCCGAATATGACAGAAGCCGAAGCCGAAGCTTCTACTATTCAGATAGGCAAATTTATTCACTCATATTTTGAGCTCGAAAGTTCATGCATGCTTGCATAAATCGGCCCCTGTGTCCCTTAATGGCACAAGATTTCTCGCAGAATTGTAAAAAAAATACATATTTTTTAATTATAATTATATAAACTATTCAAAATAATTTCTGGAAATAAAATTACAACTTCGCTAAAATATTTAATTACTAACGCGTGCAACTTATTCAATTGAATCAAGAAGAACAACAATTTTAATTTTATTTTCAAAATTCCGTCTTTATATTAAGTTAAGTTATAGCTTTCCTATTCGCCCGCCACGGAAAAATTTCGATATGGTTTAAAACTAGCAGCCGGTTTGCGCAAGAAAGATAATTTAAAACATTTTTGTATCGGAAATGACCGACAAAAATCTTAGCAGACGTTACAAATGTATTGTTCCAATTAAAATATGTTTCCTCTAAACAAAGGTTTATAGATTTTTTTTACGTGAGACAAACCTATTTTTTATCAGATGATCTAGGTATAAGAATCAGGAGCAATAATATGGGATTATCCATAATAAAACGCGACTTAAGTTTCGGTGGCAGTTCAGAAACACAGAATAACATTAAAAATACTTCAGAAATGTTAATCTAAATTTCTAATTCATCATCTTATTTATTTCTGACACGAGCATTTGGCACATAATATGCGTCTTCGATCAGTATGCAGTAGCTTGCGAGTTCAAGAAATTTACTCACTTTTTTTTTTAAATAAGATACATTAATATGCATCCAGAGTAAAGAAAATCAACGACTATAACGACAATTTGCAATTTTCAATCGAGAATAATATAAAATTGGTAAATGTTTCAATGAAATTTCGATTCGCTGATGGCAATATTTTTTTATTTCGTTCAAATTATTGATATTAAAAAGTGATGATTCAGGACTTTTAAGTGTTAATACCAACATTTAAGACAGTCTTCCCAATTGCGAACAAAAAGCCTTAAATACGTACATTCTGAGCTGGATTCGTTTTTCGTGATTTTCGTTGGGATTTCGCTTGATCCGCTCTAAAAATTGTTTCCTTGATGGGCACTATTTTTCTTTTATTGCTGACTGCATACAATTTCAATTTCAATATCAGTAAAAAATTGCCATAATTAAGTTTAACGTGCTGTATATATGTACACCTATATGTAGTATGAAACATTGCATTTGCATTTAAAATACTATATATCTTTTAACAAGAAATCTAATGCTTCTAACATAATATGAAGTAATTAAAAAAGTGGAATTCGGCTCAAAATTTACCAAAACCCTTCTTTTTGTTAATACTTTTAATAGTTATAAGTGAAGATTGTGCTTGATTTGTTTGGGGTCATGGAAGATTGTCATGACCGACAATGGGTAGGGGGCACCACTGGAACAATTCCGTAGTTCCTTATTAAATTTTACTTTTATGATTATGATGTGTTTTCTAAAAAATATTCCAATTTTTTGGAAAAAAAAGAAAAGGTCTTCAGCACCTGTGTTCAAAAAAGCCAATATAAATGACTGATTGGAATTTTTCTTTTAAAGAAATTAATATTAATCCAATTTTTAGAGCATCTTTGTTCCACTGTTTGCCTTTGGGAAGGATTATTCATCAACTGTTTATTAGTTTCGCTATACACAATCAATGGAACAAAGATTTAATTGTTGCTTTTGCTAATTTTTGTTATTGTTGTTTCTCTCATGTTTTATTTTCATTTTACAATCTTTCAGAAAATGGTAATTTGTCTGGTTTGTTAAAAAAAAAAAATAAATACAAACAAACACGTGAATCCTTAAGTGGCGCCTCATTTCATAGTTTGTTATTGCTTCATACCTGTACATATATGTGCATGAAACAGACTTGAATTTCTTGTAAAAGGAATTATATATGTATATGTAAGCTTATTTTTTTATACCTTCAGGATTGGGTTTTTCATAAGCTCGTACATTTAACTTATTAATTAATTTTTCTTCAATATTGTTTCTAGAGTCCTTAAATACCTTAATATACACAAATCAGCTGGCCGGATAGTATTGCTTCCATCGTTTTGAAGAGGTATTTTCAACGCTGGCAAAACCACTGCGTAAGTTTTTCCATCAGTCCTACGCTACTGTTCTCTTTCCGAGTAGATGGAAAATAATATTTGTCCAGGCGTCCCTAAAAAAGGCGAATCTCCTTCAACGTCTAATTATCGTCCAATTGCATTTACGTCCCTTTTTTTCCAAGGTCGTGAAAACGCTTAGTACTTATCGTTATAAGCTTAAGAACTTAAAGAAAGAAAGTTTAATGACCGGCGGTCCACTGGAGATCTGATAGTATAGCACTGATCCCACCGACCTTTTGAAAAAATCTTTGTGTCGTTTTGGAGAAAGTAAACCTATTGCGCTTGATAATTCAAAAGGATTTGGCAGATTTTGGAATTAAGCTCTCTAATCGAATATGAGTTCATTTGGTATCTATGAATCTTTTCTTCTTTGGATAAGACATTACCTTTCAGACCGCTCGATACAAGTCGTATTAGATAGTTACGAGTCTGAATTTCGCATAATATATGCTATGGTGTGCCCCAGGCCTCAGTTTTGTTTCCAACTCTCTTTCTCATTTTCATTAATAATCTCTTACCTGGACCTCCCATATGTATGCTGATGACGTTCAGCTGTATTTCAGTTACCCACTTGGTCTAATTGTGCATGGAACATTCTGTGTATATGAAGATTTAAAGAAAGTTTTAATTTGGTCTGGATCAAACGGTCTTATTTTAAACCCTACAAAATCTAAATGCCTTGTTATATCGCGAAAGTCTTTAGATCTTACTTATTTTCCACCGATTGTTTTGGGCAATGCTCCAATTGAATATGCCATAACAGCAAAAAATCTCGGAGTTACTTTCAACCGCTTTTTGACCTGGGATAATCACATCAGTGGACTTGTTGGCAAGGTATATGGCATCCTTCGGATTTTATGGGTAACACAAGCTTTTACGCCCATGAAAACACGTTTGCTCCTAGCTAAAACGTTAGTTACTCCCATCCTGATATATGGTTGCGAAATGTATTGTAATTGTAATTACACAAGCAAGCGTAAACTTAATGTCGCATTTAATGCTACCGTTCATAACGAACGGTATGGGTTACGTAGATATGACAGGATATCGGGTTTTGCTACACTCCTACTGGAAATGTCGTTTGAAAAAATACCTAGAACTTCGAAGTTTAATTTTGTTTTCTGATATGCTCCTCACACGCCAACCACAATACTGTTTTGAAAAAATTAGTGCTGCATCTTCTCACAGATCTCATCAGTTAATTATCCCTCGGTGCTCATTCTTAACATCAGAGCGTCAATTTTTTGTGAACTTTGTCCGTCTTTGGAACTCATTGCCGCGTTATATAAAAGAAAATCTAACCGCAACAAGTATAAAAAAGTATTAAAATCGCATTTTTCGGTTCAAATTTAACTTTTTAATTTAAATTTTAATAATTAATGGAAACCTGAAGTTTTCTATTTATTTTGTATCGTTTCAATTTTGTTAATTCAATTTTGCATTTTTAGCTCAATTTTGTAATATTAGCTTACTACTTCTTATAAGATTTTTTGTATCTTACAGTTTGTTAAGCAATCACAAATAATTAAATAAATAAATAAATAAATAAAAAAAACCTTCATACCTTCAAAATAGACTCCAGTTCTCGTTATCTAGAAGATCTAAACAAATCATAGTTCCTCGATTTTCATGTCTTACTTCAGAGCGACAGTTCTTTGTCAACGCACCTCGGTTATGGAACTCGCTACCATGCCATATTCGGAACTCAGATAATATAACTACCTTTAAAAAAAATGTCTTCGTACATTACTCAATGACATGACTTACTATCTTCTTTCTTTTCTTGTTAATTGTTAGGTTGTTGCATTTTTCTATTATTTTTTTTTCTTTCTTTTATTACTAATTGTTTATTACATTATAAACGGTGATTTTTTTAAGAGCTTGGTTTTTGAAAATTCAAAAAGACACAGAAACTTGTAAAAAGTGAATGAAATTTTTATTTGGATCGATAAATCAATTTCTGCCATTTACTTTTTAAAATAATTTCACTTAAATGTTGCCCGCGGCTATGCTTCAGGTGGTCCATTCTGAAGGTCCAATTTTGGCAAACTTTTTCACACATTTCGGCCGGAATCTCACCAATGACGCGTTCAATGTTGGCTTCCAAGGCAGCAATCGTGTTTGGCTTGTCCCCATAGACAATAGACTTAACATAGCCCCACAAAAAATAGTCTAACGGGGTCAAATCACATGATCTTGGCGGCCAATTGACTGCGCCAAAACGTGAGATCAACTGCTCACCAAATTCGCCTCTCAATTGATGCATGGTTTCGCGTGCAGTGTGGCATGTGGCACCGTCCTGTTGGAACCAAATGTCGACCGAGTTCAATTCTTGCATTTTCGGCAAAAAAAAATCTGTTATCATCGAACGGTACCTTTCTCCATTGACCGTAACCCTGCGGCCTTCATCGTCCTTGAAGAAGTACTGCCCAATGATGCCGCCTGCCCATAAACCGCACCAAACAGTGCATTTTTCGGGATGCATTGGTAGCTGCTGAATTGCCTCTGGCTGCTCTTCACTCCAAATACGGCAATTCTGCTTATTCACGTATCCATTTAGTCAAAAATGAGCCTCGTCGCTGAAGACAATTTTGCGATAAAAAAACGGATCCTCATCCAACTTTTCTAAGGCCCATTCACCGAAAATTCTACGTTGTGGTAGGTCGCCTGGCATCAATTCTTGCACCAGCTGTATTTTGTATGGCTTTAAACCAAGATCTTTGCGTAAAATCTTCCAGGTGGTCGAATAACACAAACCCCAATTGCTGCGATCGGCGCCGAATGGACATATCGCGATCTTCAGCAACACTGGCGGATGCAGCAGCAATATTCTCTTCGGTACGCACTCTACGGATACGATTTGGTGGATTAATGTCCAATGAAGTGAAACTGGTGCGAAATTTGGTCACAATGAGCTGAATAGCCTGCTCGGTGGGTCGATTATGACGACCATAAAACGGACGTAGCTTGCGAAACACATTTTTCACAGAGCACGAATTTTGATAATAAATTTCAATAATTTGCAAACGTTGTTCAGGCGTAAGTCTATTCATGATGAAATGGCAAACAATACTGAATCGAAATATCAAATGTTCGTGGAATTTGTCATGTGCGATCTGTCAAAAATATAAACGTCAAAAACCAAGTAGCAAAAAAATCACTACAATAGCAATATACATCACATTTCACTTTAAATTTATTTTTTTTAAATATATAAATATATATTTAGTTTAAAATGAAAACATTTTTTTTTTACTAAATACGGTTTAAAAGTCCATGTTATAAGCCTTATTATATGTGTGATGCACTTCCGGGAGGAATAATCTTTGCCAGTATACAAGTCAAGGTTTTGCTCTACGCCGATGATTTAGTTTTACTGGCTGACAATCCATCTACCCTTCAGCTGCAAATCAACAAACTTAGTATATTTTGCGAATCCTGGAGTCTGTGCGTCAATACTAACAAGATGACAAAAGTTATGATATTTGAACCACGTCAGAGAAGAAGGCTCCCAGAGGAAAATTTGTCCCTAAGCAACGAGCCTATCAAGCTCGTTCATGATTTCAAATATCTCGGAGTTTTGCTGACTTCCAATCTGAATATTTCAAAGCACGTGAAAGAGAAAAACAAGAAAGCCAAATTAGCTTCAAATGTAATGTGGCCAATATTTTTCTCTAACCAAAAAATTGATCATGCATCTAAATATCGTGTCTTTCAAGCCACAGTCAACTGCTGTTTGTGCTACGGTACCCAAATTTTTGGATATTTGCAACTCGAGGATTTTGAAGCTGTACAAAGATATTTCTTCAAACGTTTGTTTAGATTGCCTTCCTCGACTCCCAATTATGCTATATATGTGGAGTCTGGTTTAACACCTCTTTACATAAAAAAACCTAAAAACTAATTCAGACTACATAATGAAAGTTATGAAGAGGGATCATAGAAGCCTTCACAAGTGCATTATGACAAGGCTCATTCAAGTAAATGCCTCCCCGTTTAAGGAATGGAACCAGCTAGCTCTTTCTAATGGCAGTAATGTATCTTTTATGGAGTCCAATTTGATTGAATGGCACACTATGTTTTGTGATATTATCGCCACGATTGATGAAAATATTTTCACTCATCATTTGTCAAGGGCCTCAAAAACAGTATCAAGAAATGTGTTTAAAAATCTCAACCACCAAATACCATCGCAGGCTAATTATTTCAGCAACGAGTTTTCTTCTAAAGCAATTTGTTATATATTTAGAGCCCGAGTCGAAATCCTGAACCTTAACTCTATGCCGCATCGAACTGATCTCACACAAATCTGCAGTCTATGTAACACAAGAGAACCTGAAGACACCACCCACTTCTTTGCAACGTGTCCTCTACTTCAAGAGATTCGTCGGCTGCATTTCGAAGAAAGCTATCTGCCCCGACTCGGCTTTATGATATATTTACTTAATGGAGCTCTCGGATGGTTAACAGTAGCTGTGTTTTATTGGGAATCTTTCCTTTGTACCGTAAGTAATACCCAAAAAAACGCATCGACCGTAGCATGGACCGTAGCTTTTTTATTTTTGTAAAAATGGTACCCCTGCACAGCAGTCACAAGTAATGAATGGGTCTTTTGCAAAGTAAAATTAAGTAAATATCCAAATTATGAACAATAATTAGCTTTTATTCATATAAAAAGAAAGTAGAAAAACGTGCCAATATTTAATTTATGTTTCAAACATATTTTTTGTTTTCATTTTATCTGCATTTGTTATTTTAAATTCGAACATTCATTTTGCACCAATAGAAAGGAAATGATAAGTGAATGGGTTTGCTCATAGACTACGGTCAAGCCCCTTTTTACACAGAGCAATTTTTTATTGCTTTAAAAATCGTCTATGCCTTTCACACGAGGAAACAAAATTGACGGAGATTTGCTTGTTTCCTTTAAATGTTTCTTGGTTTTGAACGCACACTACAGCGTAGTTTAAATTGTTCACTCCCCTTACATTTCCCATTTATATTTCATGCTTTTATTTATTTTCTGAGTAGATCGATAGCTAGAATTTTATTTTTCAAGTCAATTTATAAATTTATTTTCTGATTATGTTTTGCTTTCAATTCAATATTCACTCATCAGACTGCACTTAACATACGCGGGGTAAGGAACAAGTAGTTATCATTTGGTTTGCCATTTCCATGCACATGTCCAGAAAAAAAAATCAATGGATCACAGAAATGTACGCCCAGTCCATGTCCATGTAGTGAAGCGAATACCGTCCATGGCCAACGTCCATTAAACACTGAAGAAAAAGAACATTTTGTGAAGTTCAGTTGCCGCTTAGTGCGTTTAAGCTAGGCGTTCACATGCAATTTTTCCGAAACGAAATAGTTTAATCACTAGTGATCGAGCACGTTAGCAACTTAAAATTAATCTACGAGATAAACCATCACACAAACAATATTTTGATTTAATGTGCGCGCAGTTACATTATAGTTCGGTGTGATACAAACTGGTGAACTTATTTGGGGCGATCGTTCGATTTGTGCCAAAACGCAAACTTTTAAGTTGTTCGAATCGTGGACTGAATTGTTACTGCATTTGCGCGCACTCTCAGGTATTCACTTTAGCAACCAAACTGTTGCAAAACTGAAAGTTGCATATTTGCGCGCCTAGCCTTATAGCTCATAGAACTTCATACGAATAAATATTTTGCGGCGCACTGTGGAGCATTCCTCTATAGTGCAGTTCCACCCAATGCGTTTTGTCTTTTCAAATTGGTTTTTTGTAGATATAAATAAAAAGATGTTTTTTTTTTGCACCAAACTCCGTTTATTTATAACTATCAATAAAAATTGAACACAAACCGATTATTGGTCTTAAGTTAGTCAAAAATAAAAGTAAAACGGAATTCATTCAATAGATATTGATTTTTTTTCAAAATTAAAATCGAAATTTGTTAAAATTGATTCATTGACATTAGGGCTATGCAAAATTGCAGATATAGGTGGAATTTTAGACGTGCTCCAGAAAATAATTGAGCAAAGAATACAGTTTTTAATAGTAAAAGTCAGAAACTTTTCAGAAGAACAGCTTATAATTTATTAAAAAATGGAGTTATCTAAGATTTGAGAAATATAAACTGGCCAACTATTAAAAAAAAAGAATCAAAAAGATCGATTTGTCTTACGATTGAAATTAATAATTATAACACTCCATGAAAAAATCCATCGAGATTCAATTCAATTATCAATCGTACCAACAAAACTAACAAAATCAGAATCGAGAATCGACTGAACGTCAACCAGCCATCCACCGTAGCTTTTACTTTTTATCGACCGTAGCGAATTGTATGTAAAATACTACGATGGATAAAATTACGGCGGATAAATTTCCCAATAAAACACGGCTAGTGTATAGATACTGTAAACATGCTCTAAATTACCGCAATCGTTTTTTGTAGCCTTACATAAATTCAACCAGTTATTGCAGTTTACGTTTCAAGCAATAAATCTAAGTACTTGCAACTTACTTATGTTTCAAATCATTATAAAATTGATAAATCATTATTTTGTGTTTCAAATCATCTCAAAATTGTTGAAAACAGACTTGTTGCCTTATTAAATTAAATTCTTAATAATTATTTAATATATATATGTAATTCTTAAAATTTAAATTTAGCTTCTGTATCTATCTGTATTGTGTTATGAAATGTCGTTCAGGCAGACGGCAATTGCCATGTCCTTAATCTTAAAGAAACAAATATTGTAAATAATTTATTTTTTTTAAATAAAGAAATTATCTATCAATCTATCTATCCATAAGCCTTATTATAAACAAGATGTAAATCTTAAGATCAAGCTTCTATATTAATAAAAATACAAAAACAAAATACAAATTGTCAAACATAAATTGGCAATGGACAAATCGTGTTCATGACGTATTCCACAAATCGATGAGTGGGATGAATTAATATTCGTCCACATTCAAACTCAGGCACTCATTTAACTAGTATACAGTTTTTGACAATTTGGAACAAAATTCTTCATCAGAATGAAATGTCAAAATTTCGCAATTCACAGATATTGGTTGTTTTCTGTAACAGTTTTCAAAATGTAACTGAAGTTTTAATGAAAAAAAAAATATAAATGGGAGTCACCGCAACAAACAAGTTAAGAACATACCCAACCACCATTAACCCAAGAATTCCTATGTAAATCTGCCTCAAAATAACTTCATACAACCTTCAGCGAGACCGAGCATCAACCAAACCATCATCGCTTTGACAAGTGCAATCTGCAGAAAAAGAGCAGTAGCAGCAAACAAATGAAATGGATTCAATCAGTTCCATTGATATTTATGTAGGAAGGAACCTATACGTAAAGTATAATACCCAACCCCTGCCGCTAATCCCAAAGAAAAGGATGAGAAGCTCCAACAGGAGGCATATACATATGTATGTACAATACGGAGTTGCTTCTTTATCCGAACAGGAGTGGGCAATCAACTGGCTGAGAGCGCAACTTACATAGTTATGCGATCACATTATGCGAATCGGTGCGTCTTCAAAGTGGACGGCACCTTTAGATGTTTTTGACTTGATGATGACGACTCCGTGTCGTCCGCTCCGCGGTCCATCGTTCATCGTTCGTCAACATGGACGACAACACTACTATACTCCCTGACTTACTGCACACACACATACAACTGCATCGAGTTTTCAACTTTATAAAGAAAAACTCTTCAAAGTCAAATCAAGACCAAGAGCCTTTGCATCAAATCAGAGATTCTTTAGACTGGCCTGCTCTAAGCCAAGCCGTACGTCCATGGTGTCTTGTGATGGTGGAGGCTCTATTGTGCTAAGTTCAAGCTGTATGATTGTGCTGCGTGTTGAGGACATTGTTTTGTGCTACTGGAATTCATTGTTGCTGTTTCCTATCACTGTTGCCTGTTTTGTTATTCGCGGTTAAAAAGTTTTCGAACCTTTTCAAATGGCTGATGGTTGCTACGCGCCACACCGGGTCCGGGTAAGAGGGGAACCCAACTTTATAGCGTTGTTCATTGATGCTTGATACGATGATCGGAAAGTGCCGCTCAATGTTGATCGTTTGGTGGTGGTTTCTATATCTGTTAATGTTCCAACTGGACACTGTGCGGACTTCGTCAAGAATGTGGCAATGAAAATCGTTACACGGGATGTAAAGAGGACACTAGTCGGGATTATTTGTTGCAGCTTAATTGCCGATTAATTGTTTTTCATATAGGCTGTTTGCAATGCTGGTTGAATATCTTAGGGATAAAAATGTAAGCCATTGCGACCAGACCGCACAAGATCGATTCCAGAAAAAAGGAACTTAAATTTGATTATGCTGAAATCTGATTCTGGTTAACTATTTTATTCAAGATTGTGTGTGTGAGGGTAAAAAAAATTGAATTTGTTTAAGAGGCAGCTTGCGACAATCTGGGCCTAGTGCAATTTACACTCAACCATTTCAGGGATGAAGGAGACCTACAATATTCGCAGGAATCCGAGCAGCTAAGATGAATATTCTCGGAGGCTTTAAATATTAATCGAAGGAGGTAACAAAAAGTATGGTGAAATAGGTTAGATATCGATCGCAGACCACCACCAGCGTCTAATAGTTCAACAACGGAATACAAGATGACATCTGATTATATGTACTAAAATGTTTGCAAATGGCTGTAAATGACAATTCTACTTCTGACACTTGTGAAGTAGGCAGATATAAAATACATAGCAACAAAAGTCCTGAATCGCTGTATTTTTTGTTTCGGTTCATATTTTTGCTGCCATTTGCAAAAATTATATTTTTTTAGGAACTACATATCTGTATCTCCGTTCAAGACATGAACGTATATTTCTTAAGCCTTAACCAATATAAAATTGTAAAAGTAATTAATTTATAATAAATATAAATAATTATTAAAAAAGGGGAGTCTATTAACTCTTTAAATAAATTAAAAGTAAATAACTACCAAATAAACAAAGCAGAAAAACATAAAATGCCCGACTGGATCGTACGAACTTGCTCTTGGAGCTAATAACTTCAATATACCTCAACATTGACGCTGGTTAGTGTTTAGTAGGTAGGTAGTCTAGTTTTGCAGGCTTTAGGCCGATGTAAGGAGGATTACCTTGATTCTAAGTACATATAATGACTTGTCGAATGAATGATTTATAGTTGTCCACAAAAGTATATTTAAATCTACATTATGGATTTTAATTATGTAGAGTTACGATAGAAATATATAGGTAGGTACCTACATACATAAATGGGACATACAGGGTGGCGGAGGAATCGTGCTATAATAAGAAATTTAAATAACTTTTATTTTAATCGATGTATTTCATTAATTTTTTTTATTGGATTAAAAATTAAATTTTATTTTAAATAACTAATGGTTTTTAAAGATGATAGACCGCAAATGACCTCCACGCTCATCCACGCATATGCGGCACCTGATCAGAAAATTTTTCTTGCGGCCTGAAGGGTTGAAATTGGGATCGCCTCAATTATTCAGTCAAATTCCTGGTGCAGTCCGGTCAGGTGACCTTGGGGGCCAGCGGAAAGTGCAGTTTCTGGATATCAATTTGTTTGGGAATTTTCGTTGGAGCTCCGCCATAACTTGTGTGGCTACGTGTGCACTTGCCCCATCTTTTTGAAACCAAATCCTGCTGAAAGGGATACGTCTTCGGCGAAGTACTGGGTAAAAAACTCCTTCAAGATCTTTAAATAACGGTCCCCATTGACAGTTTGTGTTACACCGTTTTCTTCAAAGAAGTATGGCCCGACAATACACCTTGATGAAACTGCGCACCACACAGTGACTCGTTCTGGGTGCAGTTCCGTCTCATGGAGCATTTCTGGATTAGATTCACTCCGTATACGGCAATTTTGCTAAGTCAAAATGGGCCTCATCAGACATGAACAAACAATTTATCAATGTGTTGTCTTCTTCGGCCATTGCAATCATTTTTCGGCAAAATTCCAGGCGAACAGGCAAATCCTGAGGTTTTAACTTGCTTGTAATTTAGACTTTGTACGGAAACAAGTTTAAGTCATCATGAAGTATCCGTTGTAATGACCGTTTGCTAACTCCAATTTGGAGTATTGCCGATGCAACATTGTATCTGATTGTATCCTGAAACCGAACATTGGGATCTCGATGATACGGTCTTCGTTCGATGCTTCCAGATTCGGAAAACATATTCACCAGCCTCATAATGGCCAATCTACTCGGGGAGTACCGCCAAACTCCAACCTAAATTCCCTTTGGACGGAAATGACGGACTGCAAAGAATGGTATCGCTGCACTATCCAAATCCTTTTTTCAGTATCCCAAGCATTCATTTTGATAAATCTAAATAGTAGCCTATAAAATAAAAAAAAAATAAGCCGATTACTCACACTGAAAAAAAGTTATTATGTTTTATTTTTGTAGCACGATTCGTTTGCCGCCCTGTATGTATGTAAATTTTAGATATGCAAAATGCATATACATGAGATTCATGTGATTTTTAAGGACACATATGTATATATAAATATATCAGTGATGTACGAAAAAATTGGCAAAAAGTGAATAATAATATAAGGTAGAAATAAGTGAATTATACACATAATTAAATGTTTTTATATTGCTTAGTCGTTATAGTTTGAGGGAAAACAAAGATGCAATTTGAATTTGTGGATAAATAAGAATATATATAAAATAAAATCAAAAATCGTTGCACCGGTTTTTTAAACAATTAATTTTGTATGTATAAAATTAAAAAAAAATTTTTAGAAAAAAAAATTGATACGCCATTTTGAAGATATTATTAATATGTTAAAATTTCAAAAAAAAAAAATATTTATTTTTTAAAAATCGAAAAACTTCTTTTTTCAAAATTTAAGTATGCAGTTTTATTAACAGTTTTAGGGGACATTCGTATTTTAATCGGTTCATACAATGTTGAGAATGTCGAAAATATGAAAAGTGGTTCTATGGGAAGTACCGTTAATAAGTATGCAAAAAAATATTTTTATACTTGAAAGTGGAATGTACTAATCTAAGAATACACACAATTTTGTATTAAAATTCGTGGAGCCGTTTTCGAAAAATGCATTTTTTATTGAAGGTTTTTTTAACATTTGTATGGGAGGTACAATTGTTTTTTTTATTTTATTAATATAGGTTTTTTAACTATTCAAGATAATGTCAAAAAACTATAAAATACTAAATTTCGAAAAAAATCCATTGAGTCGTTTTCGATATTTTGAGTTTTCAAAAAAAAAAAAAATTTAGGAACATGTGGGCAAACAATTTCAAAAAAATGAAGTTAACCGTTTCCCATAATATCCAAAACAAAAAGAAAAGAATTGTGCGTTTTCCCATCATTAATGCACTGATTTTTTTTTTATAAAAATCGTTGGAGCAGCACGGAATTGAGGGACACACTTTTTTGGTGTTCTCTATGATCGTAATGTCAAGTTTAATTGTTAGAATTTTTTTTTGCACGAATCCATAAACTTGCCTTATAGTACCTATAATCGCAATAAAAACTGTTTTGACAGTTTTCACGATTCTTCACTGCACTTAATCAGAGCAAGTCATAATAGAAAATTCCTCACTGAACAGCAAAACGTTGTGCTTTTCTTTCCAGAACAGTTCAGACCATGTCGCTCAACAAAGCTAAAATAAAATTCACTTTTCTGTGGAAGGTTCCACCAACATTTTTCGACTAGAAAGAATAATTAAGTCATTAGCCAATTCATTAATACAAGATGATGAGAAATCACTTGCAATACAAATTTTTCGCATCAGTCAGTGGATTGTAATTTTGAATGAAACCACCACGCAGTTCGCTCCAATATATTTTAACTGATTCGTTTTAATGAACTTCCATTACTATATTGCCTTATAAGTTTGCTAACTTTCAACTACTTCGGTCATTTTTGAGTTCGTTGCAAAACGAGACATCTTATCAATAACGTGTGCCGTCTTTTGTCAACACGTTCAAAACTGAAAATTTCATGTAAGAAAATTGTAACTTGTATAAATTGGCAGTTTAGGAAGTTAGCAACAATACATAGTCTCAGGGTATAGTTTGTGTAATAGTTGAATATAAATAGTTGATTAGGATGTTTTTTTTTTGAATAAGTTAATAAAAGTACTTCGATCGTGCGTTAACTTAATATGTACAGTTCTGTATACTCGCTTTACTGAAATTATTCAGCCAAGTGAAAGACCTAGCATTATATTTAATCGGTATATTGTTGAATTATTGATTCAAAATAGCCTTTAGTCCACAAAATTTGCGTTTCGTCACGGCGATCTCACTTGGTCTTTAACTCATCAGTTGGCTAGTGAAGGCCTTACCACTACGCACTTTTTGTTAAGTTCAGTTTATTTTACATGGATTTTTTGACAAAAAAGCAATGTGAACTATATCCAAAAAGATTAAAATTGTAATCATTAAAATTGGAAGATTTTGTCCTGGGCCAAACATAGTTAATTAGGAATGTGCCAACTGATGAGTCCAAGTGATATGGCCTGCCAGGACGGAACGCAAATTTTGTTGCCCAAGGAAAAGACAGACAGAATTGCTAAGCCTACTTTCTTTATCGTCGCTTAATGTCAAGTTTGATCAAAATCTCGACTTAGATTTTTTTATGAATCCAAAACTTACCATATTCAAATGTAGTACATATATGAATGTATGTGCGTGTATGTATATATCGCAAGTAAAAATTATGGTAGTAGGATATATGATAGCCTATTCGATTCGGATCTGGGTAGAAAAAAAACAAATTTTACACAAATGCCAAGAGGGGTTCCGAAAAAAGTACTCGACGGTTGATCAAATTTTCTGTTTGGTTAATATCGCAGATATATAAAGGGTGATTTTTTTGCTACTTGGTTTTTGACGTTTATATTTTTGACAAATCACACATGACAAATTCCACGAACATTTGACATTTCGATTCAGTAATGTCGAAATTATGAAATTATCGCAAAATTGTCTTCAGCGACGAGGCTCATTTTTGGCTAAATGGATACGTGAATAAGCAGAATTGCAGGATTTGGAGTGAAGAGCAGCCAGAGGCAATTCAGCAGCTACCAATGCATCCCGAAAAATGCACTGTTTGGTGCGGTTTATTGGTAGGCGGCATCATTGGGCCGTACTTCTTCAAGGACGATGAAGGCCGCAGGGTTACGGTCAACGGAGAAAGGTACCGTTCGATGATAACAGATTTTTTTTTGCCGAAAATGCAAGAATTGAACTCGGTCGACATGTGGTTCCAACAGGACGGTGCCACATGCCACACTGCACGCGAAACCATGCATCAATTGAGAGGCGAATTTGGTGAGCAGTTGATCTCACGTTTTGACGCAGTCAATTGGCCACCAAGATCATGTGATTTGACCCCGTTAGACTATTTTTTGTGGGGCTATGTTAGGTCTATTGTCTATGGGGACAAACCAAACACGATTGCTGCCTTGGAAGCCAACATTGAACGCATCATTGGTGAGATTCCGGCCGAAATGTGTGAAAAAGTTTGCCAAAATTGGACCTTCAGAATGGGCCATCTGAAACGTAGCCGCGGGCAACATTTAAGTGAAATTATTTTTAAAAAGTAAATGGCAGAAATTGATTTATCGATCCAAATAAAAATTTCATTCACTTTTTACAAGTTTCTGTGTTTTTTGAATTTTCAAAAACCAAGCTCTTAAAAAATCACCGTTTATAACAGGAGAGGAAAAAAAATGCTGTCTGAATTCTTCGTAGATTTTCGTGCAGCTTTTGATACAATCCCTCGAGAAGCGCTTTTCTACAAGCTGTATAAACATGGTATTTCGACCAAAATTATAACAGCCATTATAGCGAGCTACGAAGAAAATGTTGCGAGTGTATGGAATGGCAATTTCCTTTCAGACGTATTCGGTACTTCGATGCGCGTTAAACAAGGCTGCGTTCTCAGTACTCTTTTATTCATTTTATACATAAATGACATATTTGATACGGTCAAAGGAGGAACCGTTATAGAAGGGAAACACATGCCCGGTTTGATGTTTGCATACGATATAGTCTTTCTACCGGAAACCATAGATGGAATGCAGTTGATGATAAATAGACTAGAACGCTATTGCAAAACCTGGAACTTAACGGTTAACCTCTCTAAGTCAAAAATGATAATATTTAGAAACGGCGGCGGCAGGTACTCTAGAATGGAGAAGTGGGTTTTTGAGGAAACTCAGATAGAAATAGGCAAGGAGTATAATTATCTAGGAATCTTAATCACCTAAAACCTTAACTTAAACAAACATCTTCAGGCTAAAGCGGAAGTTAAGCGTGATATGTATTCAGTGTGGAGGAGTTGCATCTACAAGAAAAGTATTTCTCCCATAGCGAAGTATAAAGTATTTCGTACAGCAGTAATTTCCATTCTATTTTACGGAGCTCAAGTCTGGGGCTATCTTTCTTTTGAACCAGTTGAAAATTTCCTTATATTTTTTTTCCGGAGCTCGTTCAAATTTCCCAGCAGTTCACCGAACTGTATGCTTAACCTCGAAACAGGCTTAGCACCGCTGTTTTTAGATACTATTAAAATGCATTTCGATTATATAGCAAGAGTTATGGCGATGGGCCAATAAAGGATTCCAAAACTGGTACTGTCGCAAATGATTAATTACGGTGGAACTTGTTTTAAAGAGTGGACAAAATTAGCAGCCGAATGTTCGACAACTTTATCGATATCAGTCAATGAAAATCCTGAAACAATTAAACTAAAATTATACGACCTGATCCAGAAAACGGGAAAATTGGCTTATGTCAGATTTATGAACGAAGCAGCGTCGTCACAATATCGTGTCTACTATAGCAAACTGAATCACTTTTTAAACAATAACACTTACTTTGCTGTTCATAATACTGCGGAAAAAATCAGGACAATATTTAAAGCCAGATGTGAGCTCATCGCTCTGAATTTTATACTTCATAGACCGGAATTACCATTGCTGTGTGATCTATGCAATCTTAAGGTGCGAGAGGAAATTTTTCACTTTCTCGGAATCTGTCCCATATTAAGAGAGTTCCGAAGGCGTTACTTTGGAGTCGAAATTCTGGACTTATCTGAAGCTATCAACATTTTGAATGGAGTACGAGGCTGGGACCAGCTAAACAACTACATTTTAAACGCTATGCGTTACAGAACCTGCATTATACACGAAGATTTTTAAATTATTATTATAAATATACCCACACATTATATTATTAGTTTTTATGATATGCCACAGTATTTTTCATTAATATTCATAAATTAAATTTAAATGCCAATCTGGTAGACGGCCTTTGGCCAAACCACTCAAGGCTATGTCATATTTTAAAAGGATTCTAAGCTATGTATATATTTGAAGTCAATAAAACTAACTAAACTAACTAACTATTCGATTCGGATCAAACGCTTCAGATTATTGAATCGCTATTTTTAATTGCGATATACATTTCGTGAAAAAAAATCTAACTCAAGATTTTGATCAAACTGGACATTACGATGATAACGAAGACGAAAAAAGTAGGTTCCGGAATTCCGTCTGACTGTCTGTGCTCGAGGCTACATCCTAAACGGTTGCGTGGATTTGCCTCAAACTTGGTACATATTGATTTTTCGGTAACATGCCCACAAGTATTTTTTTATTTTTTTTAAGACGAAAAATAACGGTACCCACCATACATTTTTTTTGCCAAAAAGTATTTTTTCATTAATGAAATGAAAAGGAGCATTTTGGTAACTTGTTTTTTTTTTTTTTTTTTTTTTTTTTTTTTGAAAACATGGGTTATTTTTGCTACCTCTATTAGTACCATTGTTTTGGTAATAGATTTTCTAGACTCTACTCAGTGGAATTTTGCTATAAAATGTGTGTTCTTAAATTAGTACAGTCCAGTTTTAATAAAAAAAAATATTTCACTTTGCGTCCTTATTAACGGTACTTCCTATAGAACCACTTTTTATATGTATTCGACCTTCTCACTATTGGATGAAACTATTGAAATTATTTGTTTTATGCAAATGCTCGCTAGAAATGTTAATACACATACGCAAATTTTCAAAAAAATTGGGTTTTCGAAAAATATTCACTAAATTTTAGTGAAATTAAAGCTTGTTATGTACATTAATAATTACTTTAAAATGGCGTCTCATTTTTTTTTTCTAAAAATGTTTTCAAAATTTTGTAAATAAAAAAACTAATTTTTTCAAAACGATTTTTAATTTTTAATTTTTTCTCGATATATTCATATTTGTCCAACCATTCAAATGGCATCTTTTTTTCCCTTGTACTTTAACAACTAAGCAATCTAAAAATTAGTAAATTATGTTAGGATATTATTAATTTATAATTTACATTTAAATAAACATTTTAGTAGGTATGCACCTAAGTAACTATTCCTTGAATCATCCATTGTACAATTCGTTATACTAAGAATCAAGGTAAATATTACCTACATCGTCCTTAAACCGGCACACGATAACTAGACTCTACCTACTAACAGCGTCAATGTTTACCTACATTACAAAAAGTTGTTAGAGCAACCAAGAGCAAGTTCGTACGATCCAGTCGTGCATTTTATTTTACTTGGCTTGGGGCGAAATATTATTGGAAAGAAAGAAAAATTAAATTAAAAAAAAAGGATTAAATTTTTGGACAAGTGCTTAGTTATATAAAAGGTTTTTTTTTCTCAAATTCCAGTATCACAGTCAAATCCTAGATCCGCTACCCAGCTGGTGTAGAACATATGAAATGAGAGTACTCCGAAGTTGAATGGTCTATTTCAAAAATGTCAACTAATAATTTATTTTTTTATATTTATTTATTTCAAAATCGCTTTCAAAGTAGGACAAGAGTCTTATAAATTATAATTTATATAATTGTTACGTATAATTATATACTTAAGTATAATTATATTCTTAACAATGTTAAACAGTTTTTGTAATCAACGAGAAGGCTTTAAATTAATTCATATAAATGCACAAAGTCTGATGCCGAAAATCGACGAGTTTAGATATTTATTTAGAGATTTGGAAATCGATGCAATTTGCATATCTGAAACTTGGTTCTCCGCAGATGTAAGAGATGCTTTATACTCTCTGATTGAATATAATCTATTTCGATCAGATAGATCCGCACGTGGTGAAGGTATCGCGATCTATGTAAAAATGGGGCTGACATGCAAAATGAGGTGTTTTTCGCCACCCGGGAATTCATGTGAGTACTTATTTTTAGACATAAAAGGCACCTATAGCAATCTCCTTCTTGGTTCTGTTTACAGGCCAAATAGAAATATCGATTTAATGCCGTTTTACCAACTTATTGAAGAATTAACAGTTAGCTCATCGAATATAATAATTTGTGGTGACATTAACAGTAATTTCATTATTGACAAAAATCTCTATGAAAACATGCTCTGTTATGATCTAAATTGTGTTAATACATCTGAACCAACACATTTCACACACACCAACTTGCAGTACTTTATTAGAAATTTTCTTTGTCAACGAGACTAACCTGATACTTTTTTATAATCAACTTGCCATACCAGCTATCTCCAAACACGACTTAATTTTTTTAACTTATGACTTTACCACGAAGGATAGCTTTATAAATTCCACGGTTAAATATAGAGATTTTAAACATGTAAATATGTCCTCACTTCAATACGAGAGAATCTCGATTCCCTGGAATAACCTCGATGTAATGACCTCGCCAGATGAACAAGTAAAGTTTTTAACTAAGAATATACAATCCTTGTTTGATTTTCACGTCCCATTAAGAATTAAGAAGCAACATCACGTCTCTAAACCCTGGTTTACAAGTCGTATAAAAGAGCTTATGAATCAAAGAGATCAAGCCTATCAAAGATGGGCTTACTATCGTGTTGAAGATATTCATATAATTTATAAAACTTTGCGGAATAAGGTTGTTCAGTCAATTAGAGATGCAAAAACACGATACTTTTCAAGTCGCCTAAAGATTAGTTCGGATGGTCGGAAGCTATGGGAAAATCTTCGAAAACTCGGAATAGGTAAACAAACACCTAAGTGTAAAAACCTTATTGATATAAACGAACTTAATCTAAACTTTCTCTCTACACTCAATAATCTGTCCTGTAGAAATTTCGGAAACTATACTAGTCTACATAGGTTCTCTACTGTTGCTACTTTTAGCTTTTCAAATGTAACCTGCCTGGAAGTGGTAGAGAGTTTTATCTCTGAAAAATCAAATGCAATTGGAGTTGACGAACTTAGCCCTATTTTCCTAAAATCTACTCTGCCCTGTTACTACCGTACTTAACTTATGTTTTTAATACAATTCTCATGACAGGAACATTCCCCCAACAGTGGAAAATGGCAAAGATTATACCGATTCCTAAAAACGCGCTTTGCAATGAGTTTCGACCAATTTCTATTCTTTCATTTCTTTCAAAAGTATTGGAACGAATTATGTAAAAGCTATTCAATGAGTATATTACTCAGAATAATCTCCTAGTTCCTATTCAATCCGGTTTTCGCCCTCAACACAGTTGCACCACGGCAATCTTGAAGGTTATAGAAGATATAAGGGTTGAACTTGATGTTAATAATTTAACGTTTATAGTTATTTTAGATTTTTCTAAAGCATTTAACATGGTTAACCATAATCTACTCTTAAACAAGCTGCGTCAGGAATTCAATGTATCTGAAGAAGCAATCAAATTATTATCCTCCTTTCTTAGCGATAGGAAACAGGCAGTTTGCATTGAGAACAAATTTTCAAAATTTCTCCCCTTACTCAAAGGTGTTCCCCAGGGATCAATCTTAGTCCCATTGCTCTTTTCACTTTATATCAATGAAATCGCGTCTATTATTCGCAATGCATCGAAGCACTTTTATGCGGATGACATTCAAATATATAAAAGTTGCTCCCTAGGTCTCATCGAAAACTGTGTCTTCAGCATAAATGAGGATCTTGACCGTATTTTCAAGTGGGCAGAGTCTAATGGTCTGGCTCTTAACCCAAATAAATGTAAGTGCCTAATTATTTCAAAAAAACCATATGACTTATCCTACTTTCCGCCAATTAGAGTATGTTAATACTTATAAAAATCTCGGTGTAATATTCAATAGAACTTTAACGTGGAATGACCATATAAACTCTATAGTAGGTAAGACTTATGGTACTCTTAGAACACTTTGGACTGCTCATGAATTTACCCCGCTCAAAACAAAAATCTTGCTTGCGAAGACTTTAATTTTTACCAATTTAAACATATGGCTGTGAAATCTACTTAAACTGTGACTATGCAAGTAAAAACAAATTGAAAATTGCCTTTAATAGTGTTATTCGATACATCTTTGGCTAAAGAAGATATGATCATGTCTCGCATCTGCGATAGAACCTACTTCAAATGCTCTTCAATAATCTCATTAAATTTCGCACACTGCTACTATTTTTTAAAATTCAAAGAACTGGACAACCAACTTATCTTTATGAAAAACTTCGATTTTCGACATCAAGTAGGTCTGCATGCTTTATTCTACCTCGTTTTAACTGTTTGACTTTTGAAAGAAAGTTTTTTTATAGCTGCTTGTCGTCTGTGGAATTCACTTCCTACTTATATGCGAGTGATTAACAACATGAACCAATTTCAAAAAAAATTATATAATTCCTCATCTGATTAAAGCAACTAACTTAAAACTTTTCCTCTCTTCCTTAACCTTTCTTTTTCCTAACTCTTTTTATCCACTTATTTATATATATTTACCATAAATTGTACTTTAAAAAAATTAGATAAATATGAATTGATTCCTTCATGTCCTATTCTTATATTCAATTTTTCTTTACTTATATTATTATTATTTTTCCTTATATTTGTCGACTTCAAGGCGGCATTCGATACCATAGACAGGAAAGGACTTATGCTGAAGCTGTGTAACAAAGGAGTATCGTCAAAGTTTTTGAACGTTTTGGAAAACCTCTATAAGTCAACAACTTCTGCAGTCGCTTTTGGATTCAAACAATCCGAACAATTCGAAGTGGAAATAGGAATGAGGCAAGGATGTAATCTGAGTCCTTTATTATTTGCTCTATTTATAGATGACTTAAAAGAGGTATTGCAGGGTGGAGCACGTGTTTCAGCGGATCTTTTAATCAAGGTACTAATGTTCGCCGATGATATAGTGATACTAGCGGAGTCGCCTGGTAGCCTCCAATTGATGATCAATAGATTGTTCGAGAACTGCAACAAATGGAGGCTCCAGGTGAACCTAGAGAAGTCTAAAGTCATGATTTTTCGTAGAGAAGGCGGCCGAAACGACCGCAGTGAAACCTGGAAATTTGGAGCTCAAAACATCGAAGTCGTAAATGAACACAACTATCTTGGTATGCGGATATCTAGAAACCTGAACTGGCAAAATCATATGATTGATAAGTTGGCCAAATCGAAGCATGTATTAAACGCAACATGGAGGACTGTGCTTCACTGTAAAGATGTTCACTACGAATCCAAATATCGTATTTTTGAAACCACAACGAAAGCGATCATGTGTTATGCAGCTCAAGTTTGGAGCCATAAGGAGTTCGACGAAGTTGAGCAGCTTCTGCGCTATTTCTTAAAAAGAAGCTTGAAACTACCTAATAGTACTGCGAATCACATATTAATGCTAGAGACAGGTCTACCATCTTTATTTATTTCAACTCTGAAAATACAGATAGACTCTATTTTAAAGACTATATCAATGGATGATAGGAGACTACCAAAGAAAATTACGATGCTTGTGATTCAAAAACAAATATCATGGTTCGAGTCATGGAGAGATCTGTGGACATCCACTATTACTCCGAAGCGATAGGATGCAAACGTGGAAAAGCGAACTCTATAGCCTCATATCATTAGTGGACGAAAGAAAGAGTGAGCATTATACTATGAAAGCCAGAAGTTCATTACACAGGGACATGTATGCAAGTCTAAACTATAACCTGTTACGAAATAACTACTTCAGGGCGGAGTATCCAACCGATCTTATGTCACTGGTTTTAAAAGCAAGAGGGGAGACACTTCCCCTGAACTATGTTCCTCATAGGAGTGATTTGGAAGAAATGTGTGGATTATGTAACACTAGAGAACGCGAAAACGTGTTCCATTTCGTGGGAAGATGTCCTGTTTTGGTGGAAACCAGAAGGAGTACACTTGGAAAAAAACTACCTCAGTGAAGAGGAAGTCATAGATGTTTTAAACGGAGTCTTAGACTGGGAATCCCTTTCCAACTACACCAAGCTAGCACTTAACTACAGAAAACGGATCTTAGAAGAACTTTTTTAATTTTATGTTTCAATTTTGTATATTAAACAAAATTAATTAATTAAGTATTAATAATTGTCAACTGACAGACGGCGTAAGCCATGTTTAAAAAATTAATGATACACTAAACTTTTGTAAGTTGTATGAAATAAAATCATTTGGAACCGAAAACCTAACGTTATATTTGTTAAACAAAACTAAAATTCAATTTATAAACTTCAAAATTTATAAGATTTATATCTTACTGTGTAAACTTTATGAAAATAAACTTAAACTAAACTATTTACATGATTAAAAATTAAAGAGAAAAAAAATAAAAAAGCGAAATAAAAAAAAAAGAAAACAGAGAAGAAGAGAAAAAAACTTATAGATATAAGAAATCAACCGGGCAACTCTGTGCCTCAAATCGGCAAATTTATATGAATATTTATATAAATCGATGAGTGACTTTATGATAAAACGTTTGAGATATATGAACCAAGCTGACCTTATCAATATGCCTTACACGCCAACACTCACCCAAAAGTTCCCACCTTTTTGAACACCTGAATTCAATTTCAATAATAATAATCGTCGAAAGCAAATTTCCTTCGAATCAAATTAATATTTCAAAAATATTGAAGGACTAATTTATCGATATATACGTATATATAACTTGTTTATGGTTTTACTTGCGGTTTGGCGTGACTGTCAAAATTGACGATAAAGTCTGTTCGGGATTATGGAAACCAATGATTGCTTGCATTTTCCCATTGTTGATATTATGTTCGTCAAAAAAAAAAAAACACACACAAAAACAAAACAGTAAAGGATACGAATAATTAATTTCAATTATTAGTCATACAACCTCCATACAAAGTGAATTATTCAGTGTGTGTGTTGAAGCGAGATTTCCTGCGGTTGGACGTCACATTTCACATAATGTACCTATTGACTGTTAATTGTATTTATGCATGCAATATATAATATTAGCTTGTTAAATTGTTTCGTATCCTAGAAGTTTAGTGTATTGTAGTCTGTCGTTTCACGCTTGTCAGAAAACTTGATAAGTTATGCAGTTGATAAGAAAATAAATTTGATATTTTGATTAAACATAAATTAATTAACTAAATACATATATGTAGATGGTAAAGAATTGACTCCTTGGGTTTTTTGAAAATCGGTAGGTAATTAAGTAAAGAGATATTGGTAAGCCAAAGTGCGAAAATGGTTCGTAAGATTTTGATGAAAAACCGTCATTTCCATTACATTGCTGAAAAAAAATTCAAAAACTAGGGAAATCTTGAGAAAAAACAAAGTTGTTAACGCAATTATCTTCTATTTTATAAGGATCATAATTTCAAGACCAATATGTTAAATCGGCACCATAGATCCTAGCATTCGTGTATTGCGTACTTGCCGTATTAAGTACAGGACTCGCAAATTTAAAAAAAATGAAATCTATGTTAAATTTTTTCAGCTATAGTTGGAGACAGCTAGTCTAATCGCACATCTTCAACAATCACAGTGTCAATGCATAAAACTTTGACTATCACAGAAATGTCGGAAATCGGTCAATGTTGTCCCAAAATCAGTTGACGTTTTATGTGTACCGATCTAGGTGATTTTTATTCTTCGCCTTGACGCTTAAAACTTCGACGATCACACGGCTTGACCACATTCAAAAGTCGTGACCAATATTGACCAATGGAAAGGTCGGCAATTTAGCTCGTTGTTAATTATATTAGCGACTTTTGTTGTATCATTAAACTTATTGGCTTGAACTTGTGAGTTTTTAATAAGAAAATAAATTATAATCTAGTCTAGTGACATAATTAATAGTTTTCCAATAGGGACGGGCAGATGTTAACAATCCGTGGAGGGCAAGTCTTTTTAACTGCGGCCGGCGTCTGTCAATCTGTAGTTGGCTATGCCATCACCAGTGCTACGGGGGCATTATTGGTTGAATGGCTTTTGGCGGGAGCAAAATTTTGATATGGAACAACGTTGACCTTTACGAACCATAGGTTGCAATGCACCCATAATTAGTTACTGGTTAGTGCAAGTTACTGGTGCGTGGTGACATCATGGGCCCATTTTTCTACGTTGTTCTATACAGATTAACTCTAACCAATTTCTTTTGGGACGAGTTCGAAGAGCCCGCAATGAGGATCCAGCAAGATGGCGCTTCGATCCGCACAATTAAAATCAAAACATTTCGCATGAGCGATATAATAAAATGGTTATAACAAATAGATGCGACGTCAACTAGCTACCGATATTGTGGGATTTGACTTGATTATAAGAATTTTCTGAAGTTGTTTCTATGCGGCAATGTAATTCAGAATTGAACCTCTATCATCCTTATCGTCGGGGTGTAAAACTGTACAACGGCGAATATTTGAAAATAAATATTAAAGTATTTTTTTAATAGTTCCCACGTAGCTTGTTTTATTTCATTTTAAAATCAACCGGAACTTATGGGAAATATTTTATATTTCACAAATTCTCAATCTCTTTAAATTTTAAAGCAGCGTTGATTGGGTTTTATAATGTCTGACTATGTCAACAAGTTTATATGGCTTTCAAAAATTTATTACATACGTTCATCACAAATTGTCAATGTTTAGACCCAAAATTTAGTGTCCACGCAGGTTCTCGTTACACAATTTGGTCAAATCTTGACGTCCTTAGACAAGACACCGCTTGCTACTTGCTTACACCTCAGGGACTAATAATCAAACACTATTTTGACTATTTGACGGTTGTAGCTTCTTCATTCGTCCTCCCACACACAGGGCATAATATCCTTCAACGAATTTCCCTTTCAACAGAGTCCATTGTCAGCCCTACTTTTCTGCAAGCAAGACTTGCAGTATATAGCTAAGGCTTTTATAGAGGCTCAACTACGTCATTTGCGAGAAATGCTTTGAAACCATTTTCATGCCAAAGCGAAGTATCGACTTTACTTCTCCGTCAGATCCCCACTAATAGGTTGACATTCGTTTGTGAAAAGTTCTTTCCAACCTCCATAACTACCTTGAAAGTGTCGCTTTCAATAGTGACGTTTGGGCTTGCAACGAGACCAGACTAGGCGAGACTTTTGTTAGTAGCATCGTCTCGGTGACGTCAACAACGAAAAATTTCAGTCTCGTCTCGGTCTCGCCTAACCAAGTCTCTTCTTGGTCTTGGTCTCATCCATGGTCTTGGTTTGTTTCGTATTTTTTGGTAGTAAGATAATATTGAAAAGATAGAGTACGGTATTTCACTACGTCAGTAGTCTTATTTTGACATTTGGATAATATTTTTTTCTAAATGTCACCCAAACGCCTTATAACAACTTTTTCCGAAGCAAAAAATAAAATGAGAAAAATTTCGAGCTTTCTAAAGTAAAATTAAAATTTTTAGAGGTTTTTTAATCAATTTAAATCGGAGCCACCCCTCTATCGATTTTGACAGTTCATGGCTTGATAGGTAAACAACATACCATATCTTCACGTTTGGATAATATTTTTTTCCAAGTGTCATCTAAAAGTCTTAAGGTCGCCTGTTTTCGGGGAAACAAAGTCTGGAAAATGAGCGATTTCTATTCCAACGACATGCATACATAAATCGTACGTATTCTTCTCTGGAATTTCGCAGTGTGCCTATCTCTACTAATATATAAAAGTGTAATTTTGTTTCGATGTCAGTTTGTTTGTATATGACAGATAAACTGACGACTTACCATTTGAAACGCCATAAAAATGATTGTAACTTCTTCTGTTTTCGCTTGGGCAACTTATAGGCTATTCGATTTAATATATAAGTTATGTTTTATATGTTTAATACACAAATATTTGCACTTACCTCTTAAATTTATCCTCATTTTAAAATATAATTTACATGGATTTTATATCCAAATTGATTTTTGTTTTGTTTACTTCCGCAGTTGTTGTGGATTTTAATTCCAAACTAGCAGAAAGTCCCCGGTGTTGTCCAGGCACTGGAGGCAAAAGTCTTTTAATGCAATATCTTCCAAATGAAATAAAAAATTAAGAAACAAAATTTGTAAGGAAGGAGATTTATCATTAATTTTGTCGTTTATCTAACCAGGATGAGCTTTCTTATTAAATTTAACAAATAAGATTTATTATTTGCATACAAACGAACTATTCTTCATTTCGGTACTCTTCGCTTTCGTTTTTTTAATTGCGATTATAGTTAGTACAATATAAGGCAAGTTATGCATTCTTTGAAAAAAAAATTGAGATAATAATCAAACTTTAAAAACCCGACATTTTGAGTTTCGCGCTAACAGGGCCCCAGCATGGAAAATTCCGAAGATTTCGATGAAAGAAATTCGACATTAGACGTGTTCCTTTTCTGTTATTTATGCGGGGCTTGTACACATACAAGAATTGACCGTCGCCAGGACTATTTTAATGAAAGCAAAAAGTTTGCTAAGGTTTCGCACTGAACTATCAATTTTTTCGAGTTTGCAAGGAAAATTTATTTTCGTGTGTAAACACATACAATCGCGAAATCTTATATTTTCACGGTTACAGGCGCCGCTGAATTCATGCAAAATTCCTTGAAATTTCTCCGCATTAGTTCAGCCGCCATCCCTGGAGATAAAATCTGAGACAACTACCACCTACAGTCTCAGAACATCGCGCCACACATCTTTCATATCATTCTCTCTCTTCCATAACCTCACGACAGCACTGTGATGAAACATTTAAAGGGTAGTCCCTTGAGCGCGTGTAGATTATAAAAAAAAAAAAAAAAACTTACAAGTGTAAGCTCAATCTTTCGCGTAAGTCGATATATGCATGAAAGTAAAACAAAATTTGGTGGGTCCCAGCTTTTCATGTGCCAGCTGTAAGAGTTGAAAGGATTTTACACTTACAATTGCCATCTTTTCATTGGCATATGTTAATTTAACAAAACAAATCAAGTTTGGTGTGTAAACTTTCACAGTCCTGAAATGTTTACTTTCACAAGTACTGTTTTTTGCGTTATTTCACCCTACAAACAGCTAAGTTTTGCAAAAAATATTTGACCCTCAAGCCACTTGCAAGCTACAACCTCTCAAAACCAAACAAATTTTTTAAATTGTAGGTGTGGTTTCCGCGTTTAGCCTTAGCAAACAAACTGATAAAGATGAATTTCACTTTATGAGAATAAAATTATTTAAATCTGTGGATCGGTTTCTAAGAATAAAGCATATTGTGTATACTTATCATTTGAAACAAAAAACAATGAGTTGTTTTGGAAATATTAAATTATTAAAATAAGGTTTTAAAATATGCTTTTAAGAATACAAACAAATATCTGTTAGGGAATTAAAAATAATGGTATGCATCACAAGTTGACGAATCTAAACATATATAATATGTGTAAAATTTCCAAACAAAGAAAGTATCACGAAAGAATCAAGTTTGAAGGAATTTGGCCCACGCTTTTGGACTGTAAGTGGCTATACTAACATACAGACGAACAGAATTTTTACGAATGCATAACTTGCCTTAAATTGTATTTACATATCGCAAGTAAAAAACAACCTTCGGAAAATGAAGAGTCCCAAAATGAAGAATAGTTCGTTTGTTAAAAAAATAAGAAAACTACTCCTGTATCCATCTTCTGTAACTCAGGCGATAACTTTTCCTCACTTACAGGGGGTTATTATGTTAAGTTAATATTTCCAATGGAAGACAATAAATTGATGTGTCATTTTGACATCTTAAAACCAGAACAAACAATTTTTTTGCTTGACTATTATTATCGCTTCGAAAGTTACAGAACATAGGTATTGAACGACAAAATAAATGAAAAATCGTTTTTCTTACAAATTTTTTTTCTTAATTTTTTCATTTCATTTGGAAGAGATTGCATGAAAAGACTTTTGCCTCGGGTGCCCGGGAAACGCCGGGGACTTTCTGCTAGTCTAAGTATACATATGTACATTTATGGTTTGATATTTTAACGCGCATAGAATATTTCGCAAAAAAAACTTGTAAATATTATAAAAACTGAACACAAGTACTAAAAACGTTAAATAAAACAATAATTCTTCTAACGAGTACCGAAACCAAACCAGCGAGACCACCCTAGACCAGCGAGACTCGCGGCGAATGTCGCTAACAGAAATACGGTCTCGTCTAGGGTGCTTTTAAAGTAGACTAGCCTCGGGCTCGTTGCTAGCCCTATAGTGACGTTTTGTTCTCAGATACTTGTTGATAGCCGATACTTTCGAGTAGTCTTACCTTTGTTTATTTCAATAGACTAACACGTTTGGATTACTGTAAAATCATCTAATTAGTATACTTAAACTTGTTAAATTATCAAAATAGCTCTTTAACACTTTTAGGCAACATTATTGCCTTAGACATTAAGTCAATTGCATGTTGCTTGCAGGAGGTTGCTCTATAACAATTAGTAAACATTTTTATATTAAAGTTTCAATTCGCTTATAAAATATAAGCTTGAGGTTTATCAACTATCGCATCTTGTTAAGGCTTAACTTCTTCTTACAAATCCAATGCAAATAACACCTCTCCACAACAGCTTATCCGCGCCTTAATCGAATTTACAAAACCATTATACCAACATATTTAAGACTGGAAAAACAATTTAGTTAAGATTATATCGAAGATGCATGTATAGTAAAGATCCCATGGACAGATGGAATGCGCACCTAACACACTTTCGACTTGTTCCTAGCATTTTTAAACACAACGAACAATTTGTTAACAATCTTCTTCGGCAGTAGGTTTTCTTATTTTTCATCTAAGGGAGCAGAGGAAAAAAAATTAATTACATTTTCACCACGGCTGTAGTTGTATATTCCTAATGTGTGTAGACGATAGCCGTCTAGAACGAGTGTATGATTTTAATGAGAAAATTACCATTTTACCTCATTATACCGTGAACTACGCTAACAGGAAAACTCAACGCAACGATCTTCTTATATGGAAATCCAGCCGAGTGGAAAGTCTTATACGGAAGGCTACTTATAATGGCAGTGATCTAGAATAGAAGCGTGTACTGGTCTTGTGTATACCTAGGTAGAAGAGTACATTACCAAATTTGATTGAAAAATGAAAAAAATGTCGAATCAGTGATATGTGTGTTTGTTGTGTGCGCGCAAACCACAAATTTTGTGAAACTATGTGATTTTGACAAAATTTGACTCTTGCGACCGTTAAATTAAATTAATTAAAAGAGGGTTCAAAAGCTGCTCTCTTTTTATTTTATGAAGTCGTATAGGTAACAATACTAGGTTAGTTGATTAACAAGGTAGAATAGAAATCTTCATGCTATACCTATTTAGTTCCAGTTTGTTGTCAAGCTCATTATCTATTTACAAAAAAAAACACAATTATTTAATTTGACAGTTCTTCGTTTATATTAAGTGACAAATTGGATTCGGGATCGTATACTCTGTAAGAATATTCAAAACTTTAATGAAAGCTAATGAGCATTTGAAACAGTAGCAAGTACTTACTAGATTTCCTTAGCATTCTCTTGCGAACATTTGAGAAGTATCTAGAGTCTTGTAAGTCGTTTTGTTCTCGTTCTTATTTTGAAAAACTTCTGTTGCCCAATCCAAATTTTGTAATGAGTAGTTTTGCCATCCCAAATGTTACCATACCAGAATTAGATTCCTCATTTACAATGAAGGAATTAAAATCATCTCTAATGAAAATGAAAAATAATAAAGCATCTGGCCCTGATGGTATTCCAGCTGAATTCTATAAATATGCTACTCCAGAGTTTTTGGAATACATCTTAAGTTTCTTCATTGAGGAGATAGTTCCTGAAAACTTTAGGTATTCCAAAATATCAGCTATCTTTAAGAAAGGCGATCGGGATCAGCCGGAAAACTATAGGGGTATTGCTGTGTTAAACTCATTGAGAAAATTATTCTCACAATTACTTTACTTAAGGCTTACAAATTGGGTTGAGCAAAACAATATAATCAGTTGCTGCCAAGCTGGCTTTCGCGTAAACCTTTCGACTATTGATCAAATTTTTGTGTTAAACACAGTGGCTAGGCGATTTATTGATAAAAAGAAATGTTTGTATGCTTTTTTTGTCGATTTAAAGGCTGCATTCGACACAGTCAATAGAAAGTCATTGATCTACAAGCTTTCAGTAATAGGTTTATCAACAAAGTTCATAAAATTCTATGAGAAGATGCTAGAGAACTCTAATGCTTTTGTTCAGAACGGCCCTAGGAAATCGAGAGATTTCAAATGTCAAACTGGTGTTCCCCAAGGCTGTGTCTTAAGTCCTTTGTTATTCTCTCTATTTATAAATGATGTTGAAAATTGCATCCCAGGAGGTATTGTAATAGGTGATGTAACTATTAAGGTTCTTCTTTATGCAGACGATCTTGTTATCCTGTCAGATAGCCCGCTTACTTTACAACTTCAAATAAATAAGCTAAAACAATACTGTGATAGTTGGGATGTCAAAATCAACAGCTCGAAGTCGAAAATTATAATCTTCAGATCACACAACAGATCTATAGGTTATGGCCGCAACTGGACTCTAGGGAACGATATTATAGAAGTCGTGGATAAATTTAAATATCTGGGATATGTACTAACATATAACTTAAATACGCACACTCATGCTAAAGAAAAAATAAAAGCTGCTAAAGTTGCTTTAAACAGCATGTGGTCTAAAGGTAATGAATAGATCAGACCAAAACCTCCAAAAACGGATCCTTAATATTTGTTTTAATAAAGTTTACAGTCCAGTAAAAAATTGGTACGATCTAGCTGTTACACACGACTTTCCGATCTCATTACGAACTGATAATAATGAATAATTAAAATTATCTTTATACGACTGCATAGCTTGTATAGATGAGACACTTTTCCAGAAATGTATAGAACGTGGTTCTCATTCAGTTTCAAGGAGTGTTTATAGGCAATTAAGTTTTACTCTAGGCGAGGATAACTATTTTAGAAACGAGTTTTCAGTTTCAGAAATGAGCTTAATTTTCAAAGCCAGAACCGAAATGCTGGATCTGAATTGTAGACCATATAGATCTGACTTAAATCCTATCGGTTTTCTTTGCAACCTTGGTACGAATGAAAATATCTTATATTTTATAGCGTTTTGTCCAATTTTACAAGAGATCCGTAGACTTCATTTTTCCGCAAGTTTCCTTTCTTTAGAAGAATGTATAAATATTTTGAATGGTGGCCGTGGTTGGAAGTCTCTTTTAGGATATGTGTCGCACGCAAAAAAATATCGAGATGAGTATTTGAACATGTCTTGAAGAATAAAGTCACCACTACTATTTGAATAGGTATTTTAAAAAAGCGCATGTCGCAGATTATTTTCGTTTTAGCTAAACTAAAATCCCTTTTTCACTTCTTTATGTTTTTGTTTTGACTAAACTAAAAGTCCAGATTAATTTTTTTTTTCTTTCTAACTTTTTATATACAAAAAGGTTCTAAGCTTTAAATATATCTAAACAATTTAACCAAAATTAATTTATCTTTGTTTTGACTAAACTAAAAGTCACAGTTTGTTTATTTATTAACCCCAAATTAAATATATGTGTATAAAAATAACTTATAATTGACTTTAAATGAACACAACTTTGTTAAATCAAACTCTCTTATTATATTTTAAATTTTTTTATTGTAAAGTATTTTTTTTTACGGCAGACGGCATATTTGCCATGCTTTGTAATTATTTCTTATATCTAAAATTGTATTTTATGATTTGAAAAATAAAGAAAGAATTGAATTAAATTGAATTGTAAGTCGTTTTCTAAATAGCTTAACAAATAAGGAAGTTTTTTTTGCAATAAAATGATAGAAATTATTTTTATAGGGGGTTAATGAATAGTCCAGTCCACAGAACGGTGGGGACTAGAGAGGCTTATATCATATCAGTTACTTGGTGATCCGGGAAACCAAGTGTTTAGAAAACTCCAAAAAAATATAGAATACCAACAAATTCCGCAAAAAATCTATAAATTTAACTTTGAAATTACTTACTTGTTTATTATTTGTTCATTATATCTACAATGTCAGTTAGACAAGACACATGTAGAATTGCCACCGTTAAATCCACAATCCGATGGGGTAAATGATATATTTTGGAAATTGCATTAAATGTCATTGTATTTTAAGATTTATTTTGTTGAAAGATATACAGAAAATTAATTTAAATAAAATGGACGACTTGATCGTACAAACTTGCTCTTGTAGCTAACAACTCACTGACGCTGTTGGCAGGTAGCTAGCTTATAGTTATCCTTCTAAAGCCCATGTAGGTAATATTATCTTGATTCGTAGTATTATGAATTGTCGAATGCATGATCCAAGGAATAGTTACGAATGTAGGTACAAATGTATATTTAAATGGATTTTTTGTTTGTTTTTTTTTTTTTAATTTAACTATATTTATTTTATTTATTTATTTATTTATATCAACTCTGTACATTTAAGCTTTAGGCTTTTGATCATATACAGGATTTGCCAAGGGTTTAACAAAAATAAGCTTCTTAACTTCTAATGACAATAAGTATCTTAATCTAGAGAGCAAAAGATAGGATAAAGGAGTTGGGAAGAAAAAGGGATTTTAGTTGCTGATGTTTGTGTAGTATTCAAAAAGTTGCTTTTTAAATTGACCCATTACGATTACTCTTCGCATGCTATGAGGGAGCTGATTCCATAAGCGAATAGCATGAACAAAAAACTGACGACTGCTTATTAAATACCTGTGTCTAGGAGCTATAAGCAATAAAGGCCTCTGAGAACGTGCGAACCTAAGTTTTTCAAATAGATAATTCGGTGTTTTACTTTGGATAATTTTAAATAAAGCAATAAGTGTTCTATATTCCAAGAGAGTCTGTAAAGGACAGTCTGCTATCTGTCTGGAATAGTTCGAGATGTGATCAAATCTTCTTATGTTGAATATATATCTAGCACAGTTATTATACGCCACATTTAACTTTCTTTTTGATTCTGAGTCAAGATTTGAAAAAATTTCACACCCATAGAGTATTAAAGGTAGAACATAGGACCGAACTAGTTTTAACTTAACATTTGTTGGTAGATATTGTCTAGTCGGACTAAGACCTCGAAGGATACAATATATTTTTGAGACAATATGGTTCACGTGATTATCCCAGCTAAGGCGAACATTGAAATGTAAACCCAGATTTTTAAATGTCTTTACAAATTCAACAGGAGTATTGTTAACATATTATAAAGGTGTTGACATATCAGATAGATATCTTTGCATTTTAAGTGCTTTGGTTTTTAACGGGTTTAAATTTAGTTGATTTAGCTGAGACCAGGTTAAGATTGAGCTTAGGTCGTTGTTTAGGGCTGCTACACTAGATGATTCATCAATTCTCGAAAATGTATTATAAACTTGGACATCATCCGCATATAAATGATGCTTACAATTAATTATGCAATTAGAAATACCATTTATAAATAGTGTGAACAAAAGAGGGCCTAAAACAGATCCTTGAGAAACTCCTGACCGAACGGGCAAACTCAAAGATGCCCTATTTTCGTAATGTACGGCTTGTCTACGGTTTGAAAGATATGAAGTCAGAAGGCTGCACACAGACTCTTCAAAACTAAATTGAATCTTTAGTTTGATTAACTGAATCAAAAGCTTTTGAGAAGTCTAGAAATACTGCTACAGTCACCATATCATCATCGCAACCCGATCGAACATCATCACTAACTTTGAGTACCGCTGTAGTGCAACTGTATTTGCTTCTAAATCCTGATTGGTGTTTTGTTATTAACATAGCGTTATCTAACTATATAGTTATATGCCTGTAAGACCTAAGGTCTTTTACATGCAACCTGAATTGCACGGCACTTGTTTGGCACAGTGGATTTGAGAACCAGGTATTGACTGTCTTGGAGGTATAGAAAAGAATGCGCCTAGCGTGGGGATCGAACCCACACGTCTAAGTTAGCAATCAAGCACTTTATCCACTGCGCCATTGCCACCCATAATTTTAATTATGAAAATTAGGAGGGTAATAATGTAAATATGTAGAAGTCCATACATGTGTATATAATGAAAGTGAATGGTGAATAGGTGGGAAAAAATCATTTTTAAACTTATTTAAACGGATCAATGAAAATTTTATAAAAAAGTACCTCGAAAATTGTATGACGGGTTTTGATGAAATCCTGTGTTTTATTTTTCGTTTTTTGAAATTTTGGTATGCTATTTTTTAGAGATTTTAATGTACATGTGAATATAAAATTTAAAATTATTTTTTTTTATTAGTTTTAAAAATATTGATTTTTCAAGGAATAATTTCAATAATTAATTTTAATTTAAAAAAAAAAAGCTATTCAAAATTTTGATACGAAAAATTAATTAAGCTACTTAGATCTTCTCAGGTATAAAATTTGACAGAAACCCAATGTACCGTTAACGAGAAAGCCAAAAATTAAAAAAAAACGTTATTTTAAAGGTACCGTTAATAGACTTTTCCCATAAACTTGGTTCAAACTAATTGATAGCTATTGCCAACATCAAAATCGTTGGAGCCGTTTTCGAGAAAAAGAAGATTTTCCGTTAAAGTCATATGGCAGGTACTGTTATTTTTAGTCCTAAAAATAAAATTTCAATTTCCCCTCTGAGGAATGATAAAAGAATCACACATACCAAATTTGAAGGTAATCGCTTAAGCCGTTTAGGCTGTAGCTTGTTATACATACAGACGGACAGACTGACAAGCTCCCAGACATATATTTATTGGCGATCACTTTTTTAGGCTTCTCTACGTTCGTAATGTCATGTTTGAATGTTTGAATTTTTTTTACGAATGCATAACTTGCATTATAGTACCTACATATAATCGCAAGTAAAAAGCAATGCTAATGGGTTATCCATTTTGCGGTTTCAAAAGTAAACGTAAATAAAACACATATAAAATACTTTTTTCATGATATTTCTTTTTTATTATAAAGTTTGAACGTTGACATTATGTGTGAAACACTACATCATTTAAATGACCACCACGCGAATTGTTGCAAGCATCGATTGTTTTCAGGTAATTTCCGACCACTTTTTGACACATATTGCGCGGTATCTCAGCCATTACTTGACGAATAATGGTTTCCAAGTGCCCAAGAGTTACAGGTTTATCTGCATAAACACACGGTCTATAGCGTAGCTCCACAAAAAAAGTCCAGCGGTGTCAAATCGCATTCTCTTGGTGGCCAGTTGATATCGCCACGACGAGAAATTACGCGGCCAGGAAATTTCTCTTGTAATAAAGCCATAATTGCTCGAGTTGTGTGGCATGTGGCACCGTCTTGTTGAAACCAAATATTCTCCAAATCGTATTTTCCAATAGCAGGCAAAAAAAGTCGGTTATCATATGACCATAACGCGGTCATATTATATGATTGATATGATATGATTGACGGTGACAGTCGTTCCATCGTTGTGTGTGGATGTAATGGCCTCTTCAATTACTTGAGGATTCTCAGAACCCCAAATACGACAATTGTGCTTTGTTGTACCTGCAATACAACCATTAAGGAAAATCTTATTTTTCTCAAAAACGGCTCCAACGATTTTGATAAAAAATTTTGAGAATTTTTTTGTTGGTACTGGCTATCATTTGATCAGAACCAAATTTACGGAAAAGTCTATAAACATTACCTTTCATATAACGGTTTTTTTAATTTTTGACTTTCTAGGTAACGGTAGATCAGATTTCTGTCAAATTTTATATCTGAGAAGATCTATGTAGCCAAACTAATTCTGCATATCAATATTTTGAAAAACTTTTTTTTCTAATTAAAATTAATATTAATTTTAATTAATTTTTTTTAAATAATGGTCTTAAAACTAATCAAAAAAATATTTTAAATCTTATTATGACATGTATAATAATAAACTCTAAAAAAACTGCATACCAAAATTTCAAAAAAGAAGTTGTTTTCAAAAAACTAAAAATAAAAAAACAGGATTTCATCAAAATCCGTCCTCCAATTTTCGAGACACTTTTTTTATAAGATGTTCATTGATCCATGGCATCTAATGGCAATATTCGTTTTTTCGATATACTGATTAAACAATTGCATCTCTTGAACGTTACGCTAATTTAAGTTGAAGTGGCTATCAGGTAAACGACTTACACATTTAGACCACAGGTAAGTTCATTGTGATACCAAGTACATTTTTTGGCGTGTCCGGCCTTAAGGCAGTGTCCGCCTATGACGGCTATTACGCAACTAAGATGTTTTCTGCTTAAAGAGAACAAACATTTGGAAGGTCTTGGATACATAGTTGGCCAGATCTCTCTAGTAGTTGGCAGGTAGTAATTTTTAACCATTTCATCTTTGTTTGTTTTATGGCGTCTTGTTTTAGCATAAGTTTACATGAAGTGATATGTATAGCAACGTCCTCCATGTTAGACAGGATTGGTATTCAGGTTACATTTCTAGCTTGTTCATCGGCTTTGCAGTTTCCCAAGACATATCAGGTTAATTTTAAACGGTTCTGCCATCTCCTTCAGAGATGATGGACAGTTACGGGCAATTATAGAGTTTGTCGAAACAGCACCAAGTGACTTAAGGGCTGCTTGACTTTTTGCGAAGATACGGATATAATATTTAAATATCACGTTTTCCCTTAGCTAAGATATAAATATATCCTCTTTAACAGCCAATTACCTAATAGCACTGCATTTAAATAATGATGCCAAGATATGTAGGATCCTGACTATACCTGATTACACATTCATCCATCACAACCAATCGATGTGTTAAATATCTCGGAGTTCACTTTTAGAAGTTGGAGCTTAACCACCATATCAAATTCACTCTCGCAAGGCAAATCATGGTCTATATCTTATAGATAACCCTCCACTTACTCCAAACTAAGACGAAACTTCATTAAGCAACTCTTTCGACCTGTTTTAAAGCACTGTTTCCCTACTTGGTATAAAATAAGCATATCCCTCTACAGGAAACCAAATTTATTCAATACCAAAGAAACACCTTACGAAGCTTCAAGAATTGTACCGATTGACAAATACATTTAACATCCCATTCTAGCCCTCTTGTTAATTAAATCACAGGTAACTCAACCATGGCTCATCGATATCTCGACGTACTATCCTTATGATAGACCCGCAGCCGCAACTTTGAGTATTACCAGAAGAAAGCTTCTGTAACTTCTAAGTTGGTATGCAAGAACATGGCACGAAAGGTTTATAAGCCAACAGATGACTAGGTAGATCAAAAAACGTCAATGACCTTCCACATTCAAACCCTTTATCCACACAACCAGAAAACGACCGTCAACAAAGTTCATGCGGTAGAGAAAATATAACATTAAGCAAACATTACGAGTATATTGAAGTCAATATGTAAAACTTAAACTAACAATTAACATAGCAGATCTTTTTCTGTGCCCGCACATAAAAAATGTAAGAAAATGTTTATTACCAAATATTGTAATTCTTTGAGCTTATAACTAACTCAGTCCAGGAAAATTAAACATACACTTCGAAAAAATTCCGACAAAGCAGAATTTTTGTGGAGAGCTTCATTTTAATGTCCTAAGCATTTCCTAAAAAGTACCCTAAATTTGGTACGGAGCAAACATTTTTATGAGGGGTGGAAGGCGGAAAAATTCAGCTTCTTTTGAAAAAAAGTTGTAGGTACGCATTGTAGCTAATGTTATTCTACACAAAAAAGATTCAGACACTTTTTACCGTACAATTGATAGATTTGGCGTAAAATGGTCGAAAACATTGGGGTGTAGTACATTAATTAAAACAAAATTTAATACATTTCTCTTTTGGAGTGGGGATTTTTTTTGTTTTTATTTATGTTCGCAAAAACATATTCTATGAAAAAATCCAAATTTTAAGTGTGGAACCGGAAGGGTAATGCCGCCATCTTAAAAATCCAATTTTTTTTTATTTTACTTAATAACTCCCAAAATCTTAATTTTTTTTTGAAAAAACTCTAAGAGCAGATTTAAAATTATCTACAAAATGACATATTAGCGACTTCTGTGCGTCAATTCGATCTTAATAAGTTATGGAGTACCAAATGCTATGCAAACATAAATAAAAACAAAAAAAATCCCCACTCCAAAACAGAAATGTTTTACATTTTTTTGAATTAATGTACTACACCCTAATGTTTTCGACCATTTTTCGCCAAATCTATCAATTGTACGATAACAAATGTCTTAGACTTTTTTGTGTAGAATAACATTAGCTGCAATGCGTACCTACAACTTTTTTTCAAATGAAGCTATAGCTTTCGAGTAATTTGGCAAAAACTGAATTTCCCCCCCCCCCCCCCCCCCCTTATAAAAATGGTTGCACCTCACCAAATTTAGGGTACGTTTTAGGAAATACTAAGGACATTAAAATGAAGCTCTCCACCAAAATTCAGCTTTGTCTGAATTTTTTTGAAGTTTCATAATTTTTTTGTCTAATTTTCCTGCACTAACTAATAAAAATTCTAAGTATTGTGTATTTTGGAAAAATCGTAATATTTGCTCTCTATTAAAATCTAATAGTTCCAGAATATTTGATAATCTTAAAATCTGTTCCACTCACCAGGACGGGTTTTTTTTTTTGAGGGAAAATTAATAGCTCAAAGAGAAGTTTAAATGAATCACTGTTTGGCGTTTATAAAGTAAAAACACAATTAACACACGCCATTGGTTTTCCAATTCATTTTAATTTCTGAATTACAACAGAGGGAAGAAAATTGAGCGCCACAAGCCAGGACAAACATATGCATTATCTTGCTCTCCTTTCAACAAAATCAATCTACCCAATCGTTTTTCGCTTTGTTATCACTTTTTCAAAAAATAAATTTATTGCATCACTTTCGCTATGCGTCTCTATTAGCACCATCAAGGCTCGTGCCGTCTGTTCGTCTATTCACTCGCCGCATCCACAAAACTCACAACAATAATAAAAAAAAAAAGAAAAATCATCTAGATTGCCCTTTTAAAATCGCTCTCGCCCCCTCTTCATGCATTGCTTTTGCAATAAATTTAAATGTCCACTTCGAGTTCCGTATATGTATGTATTGTCTATAAAAGAGCGCGCGGTTTGACTTCGGGTCAAGAGCGTGCCAAAAGTGCGGATGATATTAGAACAATTGCCAAAAGAAAAAATACTCAAAACACTAGAACACATCGGCCATTAGTCGACGCCTACACCCTACAGACACTACCGTTGGACGACAATAAATCACTTGGTCACTCGCAACTATATACTTTATATTTTCCATTGTAAGGATATCAAAGGATACCCAACAAAAACACACTTTTTGAAAACTGTTCAAAACAAAATACTCAGGAAACAAAACGCAGATGAATCCCAAACATTATCGAAACGAACAACTGCCGATGTTCTATGGTGATGCACCACCATACTCGTACCTCTATGGTTGGTCCTGCCGTGGTCCTGAACACCTGGTGATGTTAAAGTCATATAAAAATGCATACATACAAATCAGCATGCGAGGGTGGATATGGAAAACATTACTATTTGTTCATCATAGCAACGGCTAACGATAAGACGAGTTGGAAAGTGTCCTGATTTTGTTCATCACCCGCACATTTTTAATGTGAGTTTGCTTAGAGTTTTGAATGGGTTCTACTGCGACGAGAGTCGAGATTGTATGTAATTTTCCTCCTCATTACCCATTTCGTATTCCAAAAATAACGAACACACTCAGCGCAGAGTCCTTGATGTTATTTTAGTTCAGTGAATGAAATTCTTGTGAAAATTCGAACCCCTCCGCAGTTGGTCAGTTCGCAGATCCTCTCATCCTTTGGTCCAACATCCGCAATTTAGTCCAGCATAATGCCATGTAAATTTATGTCCATTCGACGGACTTTCCTTTTGGATTCATCCACCCCCACAAAGAATGGGAATTCTACCTGCTGCTGGACCAAGGATTCACTAAGGATATTCATGTTATACATACATATGTAGATATATGTGTATTTATACATATATATAAGCACATTCAGGACCGCCCGGAAATGGCATTTTTCGAATAATGTGACTATGAATATTTATGGATTGTGATTTTGCGTATATATCTTTTATAGAAATGCTCGATCCTGTTGTCCTTGTGCAATTTGCTTATCCCAAGAGGTGCAGATATGTATAGTACTAGTACTACGAGGGACCTACACTACAAATACATGGAAACCAATTTTGCAGCCTAATCCAATGGCTAAAGCTAGTTTTTGTATTAGTCTCTAAATAATGGCTTTCAATACGCAAACAGAAATGGGATTATGGGAGGGCTATTTACATGAATTTTGGAATTGGATTCTGTCATTTGAGAAATTACGGTCGACAAGTTGGGCGGGAATGGAATGTTATTTTAAGAAAATCAAGGCAATGGGTTGGCTTCAGAGTATAGAAATATTTTTACTTGCGATATAAAATGGAAAGTTATATGGATTCGTAAAGAATCCAACTCGAGATTTTGATGAAACTTGCTGTTGGTATTGTAAAGAAGCAAATTTCACACATAATCCCTCTACATACCCGGTCTTCTTTGATAAAGTAAATGATTCTATCCAACTAACCCTGGTACCCAACATTCAGCGACACCACTCCAGCAATTGACCCAGTTGACTGCACATCAGAAGAAGTAGTTGAAATAATCAGCAATTTCAGACCAAAGAAGTCAACAGGACCAGATTGAATTTCCAACTTCGTCATAAAAAGGATGCCGGAGACAGTATTAATTCTTCTAACTATCATCCTAGACAACTGTGTCAACAACTGCTCACTCCCTCATAAATGGAAACCAGCAAAAATCCTGGAAATCCGGAAGAAAATTATCAGGAACTTGATTTAAAATTACAGGCCAATTTCCCACCTCAGCAACCTAAGCAAGCTCTTGGAAGAACTGATACTGAGAAAACTTAAGAAGTTTTGCGGCGAGAACAATCTAATTCCAGACGCACTCAACCCTACACCCCCTCCTGAAGTTCCAGCATGAAACCACCATAGCCATCAACAGTCATCGTGCACCGTCGGATGCTTTCTGGATGTCGAGCAAGCATTCGATAGCGTATGGATAGATGCCCTTATACAGAAAGTACTTACATTTAATACCCCCAACACTAATAAAAATTCTGTTTTTTTTTCTTTGCTTTTCGTTCCTACAGGAACTTTTTTATAGAATTGAGAAACTGCTCATCAACTCTCAAAAACATAAGAGCTGTAGTCGCTCAAGGTTCGAAACGTAGCCCCTTTCTTTACAGCCTAATGACATCTAACCAACCCGTTCCAACAAACTGTGAAAACTTGTTGTTTGCAGATGACTCACTGACGTATACAACCTCAATGTCACCACTATTCGCAGTCGGGAAAGTAGAGGCACACATCAACAAACTGTTCGACTTCTACAAGAAATGGGGAATATAAATCAACACAAGGAAATCGGAGCTTGTCTGCTTTAGAAGGCCCCATAACGGCAGAAGTCGCTCAGCAGCCACTTGTAGAAACATTGCCCTGAAGCTTCCCGATGGATCCACAATTCCCCCGAAAAGGAACGTCAAATACCTGGGGATCAACTCCAACGAGTTGCTACGGTTCAACCAGCACTCAAAATCAACCAGCACTCAAAATCCCTTGATAAGGCGAAGATCAGGGCTTAGCCAACACACGAAGTTACTTGTGCACAAACAACTCCTGCGCCCAGTCATCAGCTACAGTTTTCCAGTTTGGTTCACTATTTCAAAGTCAGCGATGAGAGAACTACAAATCTTCGAGAGAAAGGTGCTAGGAATCTGCACTGGACTCCACCGACAGCGAGGAAAACATTACAGGAATGAGGACAACTACAAGGAAGCAAGGTTAATATCGCTGGACAAGTATCTAGCGAATATTGCAAAAAACCTAGTACAGATCACCACCAACCACCCTAATCAGCTAACGAGAAGGATGGTAGCCGCCGAGCAACGACATCCCGAGCCAAGGTACCTCAGCGTAATGGAAACTCTGGATTCCAACATATTTACGGACAACGACGAAGCAGCAGTTTCATTCTATGCTGTCACAGGTCTAGCCTACCACCGTGGCTAAGACGCCAATCAAACAAATTTTGACTGCAATCTGCAATTTTGCCACTCAAGTTGGTGCCCATCAGTTTAATAAATCATTCGGACTTGACTTTTTTGACTTAATCCCTGAGCCTTCGAGATCGCTGGTGAATATACTCACAGGTCCATAAATTACCTGAGAAGTTTCCTCTGAAAACAACAAAGTGTACTTATCATTCCTTGCCATAAGTCAAGGCTGAGATGATGAGTGCCTTTAACTTTAGTTACTCAACATACTCATTTTATACTTTGTGATGCTTTTTTCCCAAACGCTGAAGTAATCTCGTCCATGCCCAGGGTATCCCGAAGAAATCAAATAAAACTCGGGTTTGAGAAGGCTAGAACTCAGTTTAATTATCTTTTTATTGCTCACGATATTTTCTTTTACAATGTTCTCTACAAATTCCTTAACTTAAGATAAATGACATGGTATTTCATATAAGTAAGTGGCCCACTTTCCTGGTCAGAAGGAGCAGACAGGGAATAGTGACTATATACGCCCATAGCTTGCCCAGAAGGATCAAGAGGGGAAAATCGAATAATATTCGGGTAGCCGACAACTTACTCAGTTTCAGTGAGATGGTAGCCACGTTTAGGAATCTATTTCCCGCCCAAGGCGAATCCAAGGGAAAATCTAGTAGCCCAAAACTTACTCAGGATCAACAAGAGGGGAAAAACGGTAAGGAATCTAACTCCTGCCCAAGGTTAATAAGAGGGAAAATCTCCCAAAAAGTCCTCCTTAACTGGAACACCAGTATACCAATTAACGTTAATGAAATTGATTACCAAGCTGGCTGCTGCTCGGGATCAACGAGAATCTTATTCCTTAGCAAAACCAAAACTGAAATCAAGGCTGGCTATTCCGTCAAGGCGTCATTCCTTACATCGACTTATTATATTTCTTGTCCTAAGGCAGTGTGAATTCTAAGGATGACGAACGCATATGTTAGGGTGGTGTCCAGGTCGTATGTTGCTGTTTGGCGTGTGTTGCTGGAAACAGCACTCCGCGGGTAGTCGTATGACTAAGTGCCGGTAGTTGTCGCACGATGCTGCTGTTATTGTTTGTATTATAGATATGTAGTTGTCGTACGGAATTGCTGGATTTGGCGATTAGAACTAGTCTCTAGCTCTATTTCCCCTCCCTTTTTTATATACAGAAATTCAAAACCAATGCGCATCGGTATCTCCTCCTAAATCCTTCCCTATTTCCCTAATGCCACCATACTATACTTCATCATCTTAAGGGTAGCCACACCCCTTTAGCGGGAGAATCATTATATTTACAAAAAAAAAAAGAAGCAGCGATTGACAAGGGTTATTCCTTGTCTGAGCTCAGCGTTGGTACTGCTATCAAAGTTTATAGCGGCGATAAAAGCCTTAACTTCCTTAAGAGTTATAGCTGCTGGTAACATTTTGCCCAACACTTCGAGGTTGGGTGTCCTTTCTTGATTACAATCACAGTATGCTTGATTATGGCCTCATTGACTGGTAAGTCCATCTTCGTTGTGTTCTGTCTCATTGCTCATAAGAGCGCCAGTGATATCAAACTGTGTTCTTCAAATATGTGAATATCGAGTATGCAAATAATTGGATGAACCTTATGATGAATAAATCGCATTATAGTTTTTCGATTTGGCATGAAAGCGGTATATTTGTGAGATCTTTGCCAATCTTAATGGATTAATTTGACAGGAATTCAAAAACGAATCTTTCGCCTGCATAGCTCATCTCTTCTTTATAGATGTTGTCATAAATGGCCTCTAAATTGAAAAATAGGTGATGTGTATTAAAAATCTCTGGTAATGTAAATAACATTTGATCTGTGGGGGGCTATCTACAATAATGGTCAACTGATTTAACAGTTTACGTGTATTTCTTCTTAATAAGTATCTATCTTCTAAGAACTTAAGTGTCTATGGTTCAATACACATTGGAGCCACAATTCAATTGAATTAAAAAGAGAACAAAGAATCTGGGGAATGACCGGGCAAGTCGTGAAATACCTATAATTCCAGCTTATTGGTGTTAGCGCACACTAAAGTTTCTTGTTGTTTCATTCAAAACATTCAATCATAATTACTTACTTACTTAGGTGACGCTACAGTTCGGGGCGAACCTGGGCTTCAACCAACATACCTCTCCATCTATCTCGGTCTTTGGCTATTTGCCTCCAGTTTCACACTTCAAGTTTGTTGATAAGCTCCTTATAATATTGTATTAAATTTTTTTTTTAATTCCATATTTTGAAAACAGCTCAAGATTTTTTGTTTTGAAATTCATTTGCATGAAAGCTATACTTAAAAAATTTACATAATTGTAACACCCAATATTTAAAATTATTAGTATCTACTTCCATAAATTCTTCCAGGTCTACATCGACCTAAATGCTTGGACGATTTGCTATAAATTTGATATAGATCATTTCTTAATGATTTCCCATACGAAAAAATTGAACTTTTATTTTAGTTTGTATATATCTTTCAGCTATAACGATTTTCATGAAACTGTTTTTTTTTTCAAATCCTCTTATGCATTTCTACATGAATACATTTTCTAACATTAGGCATTAGGCAAAAGAACTAAATACGAAATTCTTATAGTTTATATTAATTAAAGAATTGCATGAGACCGTCAAGGCATGTGGCTTAGCTTGCATATGTAAAGAAACAATTTGAATTGCTACATTGTATCTTTTTTTTAATGACAAACACAATGCAACATAAACCTGGAATTCTACCTGATGTTTGTCTGTTTAGTCTAGTGATCATTCATCTCTTACCTCCTACCACCCTCCCTGGCAATCTTATCAGAATATTAAAATCAATCCAAGACAACTGCATTGATACCAAGGAAAGTATACTTAATTATTCAGTTTTCATGTAAATCAGGGTGACCAAACATCTTATTTTTTATGGATGAATAAAAAATCATAAACGCCCATATTAAAAGAAAAACGATTTAAGGGCGGTTTATCTTTAACTAGACAAGTGTGGTATATGTTATTAATAAAACAAATGTCTGCTACTTGACATTTCGCACATTAAAAACAAAAGAGGCACTATACAAAAATGTTCACTTTCGAGTTAGAGCCACAACTATGTTCTGATATATACCACGCATCCCCGTTTTGATACCTCCTCTTTTTGCGCAAGAGATCGGTATTATCACTTATGACTTTAGCGTAAATCACTCAACCGCTAATAGATAAATTGGCACTTTGGCAATTCAAGTGATAAAGTGGCACTATTTGCATAATGTCGATTAAGTTTTATGCATCGAGTTTTTTTGTATACATAAAAGTGAAATCATAAATGTCATAATCCGTTTAGTGTCGGTTTTATTAAAAAAAAAACAGTGATCTTATGGTCAGTGGAATTAATTTGCAGACACTTTTGGTTTAAAGCCACTCTTTAATATTTTTTTCTTAGGCTCATATTTGCATTGTTAAGCTGAATATTTTCTTTTTGTTTTTCTGAATAAAATTCACTGTCAAACAAACAAAAACTATTAACTAACTAATAAATAATAATGACTGTTCATTTCCTAAGGTTTTTGCTTGTTTTCTTACTTTGAAATCTAAACAATTTACCGGCTTTATTAGAAAACTAGCAGAAAGTCCCCGGCGTTGCCCGGGCACCAGAGGCAAAAGCCTTTTCATGCAATATCTTCCAAATGAAATAAAACATTAAAAAAAAAATTGTAAGAAAAAGATTTTTCATTTATTTTGTCGTTCAATACCCATGTTCTGTAACTTTCGAATCGATAATAATAGTGGAGAAACAAAAAAATTATTTGTCTTGGTTTTAAGAGGTCAAAATGACACTTCAATTTATTGCCTTCCATTGGAAATAATAACATAACATAATAGCCTCCTGTAAGTGAGGAAAAGTTATCGCCTGAGTTACAGAACAAAGGAACTATTCTTAATTTTGGGACTCTTCGCTTTCAGCAGGTTGTTTTTCTTGCGATAGGTAAATACAATTTAAGGCAAGTTATCCATTCGTCAAAAAAAAAGTTTTGAGATAACAATCAAACATATTATATTACGATGATAGCGAAGACGAAAACACATGGTCTAAGAATTCTGTTCGTCTGTATGTTAGTATAGCCACTTACAGTCCAAATGGGTGGGCCGAATTCCTTCAAACTTGGTATAGAGTTTTTTTTTGTGAAACTGCCATAATGTTAAAGCTCATTTTTGTCGAAAATGGTTCTAACGATTTTGATTTAAAAAAATCAGAGTATTTTTTCGAAATGAATTATTATGCGAAAACAAATTACCAATAATGGCTAAGAACGGTACCTTCCATAGGACCGATTTTTTTGCTCTCTACTACCTGGAACACGGCTTAGGTGATTCTTTCGTTTTTTGGAAATCTTACACATATTACAATGGTCGGCAAAAGTATTTTGACAGAACTAGTTTCCTTGTTATATTGCTTGTTTTAAAGAGCTGAGAGATATAACGAAACTCGTGTGATGCTCGAAACAAAATATCTACGTGATTGTAACTGTAAATTACAAAATATTTTAATTTTCCTTACGCATTGGTTCTTAATCATGTTCAATGTATGAAGTGAGTTGAAATTAACTGGAAAAAAGTATTTTGACATCATATTCTTTTTAGTTCATTTCACGCAAGACAACCAAAAGAGAAGACCGTTTAATCTTCGGAAAATTTAAAGAAAACGTGCTAAAAACGCCAAAATCTGCAACAATAGAAATGAAAAATCAGTATGATATTGAAATTTGTGAAAAAAAACTATAAGAAATCGTTTAAAAGAGGATTCGTACCAAGTCTCCTGTGCCGTTAAAACAAACACATCCCCAAAACATTGCGGAGCCTCCACCATGGGACACTCGTTCACAAGCAGGTGCCACTTTTTTACGCATTTTCTTAGTAATTCTGCAGAAAGTTTTATTTTTTGAGGCATGGTACTGAAATGAGCTTTCATCAGTCCACAATATTTTTTTCCAAAATGATGATGGCTTATGTAAAAATTTTTTGGCGAATTCCAAACGTTTAAGTTTGTTTTTAAGTGATATTTCTGGTATTGTTCTGGCTATGTAAGTGGCAAAGCCCGCCTCTTTTAAACGATTTCTTATAGTTTTTTCACAAATTTCAATATCATACTGATTTTTCATTTCTATTGTTGCAGATTTTGGCGTTTTTAGCACGTTTTCTTTCAATTTTCCGAAGATTAAACGGTCTTCTCTTTTGGTTGTCTTGCGTGGGCGTCCTGAACGTGGTAAGTTTCGCGTTGATTTGTGATTTTTTTGTTTATTTATTTGGTATAGTTTGCTTAAGTATTCAACCGAAATACCAGCATCATACTTGATCACCATTTCAGTTCTTAAAACTTCGCGTATTTCCGCCGTTTTCCCCATTATAATCAATTAAATTGAAGAAAAAATTTAATATAATAAAATTTCTGTATTTTTGGTCGCACGTACGAAACGAAATGAACTAAAAAGAATGTGATGTCAAAATACTTTTTTCCAGTTAATTTCAACTCACTTCATACATTGAACATGATTAAGAACCAATGCGTAAGGAAAATTAAAATATTTTGTAATTTACAGTTACAATCACGTAGATATTTTGTTTCGAGCATCACACGAGTTCCGTTATATCTCTCAGCTCTTTAAAACAAGCAATATAACAAGGAAACTAGTTCTGTCAAAATACTTTTGCCGACCATTGTATATATGGTTAGGTACGTCAACTTGTGATGCATACCATTATTTTTAATTACCTAACAGATATTTGTTTGTATTCTTAAAAGCATATTTTAAAACCTTATTTTAATAATTTAATATTTCCAAAACAACTCATTGTTTTTTGTTTCAAATGATAAGTATACACAATATGCTTTATTCTTAGAAACCGATCCACAGATTTAAATAATTTTATTCTCATAAAGTGAAATTCATCTTTATCAGTTTGTTTGCTAAGGCTAAACTCGGAAACCACACCTACAATTAAAACAATTTGTTTGGTTTTGAGAGGTTGTAGTTTGCAAGAGGCTTGAGGGTTAAATGTTTTTTTTTTTACAAAACTTTGCTGTTTGCAGGGTGAAATGGGCTAGAAGCAAAAAACAGTACTTGTGAAAGTAAACATTTCGGGACTGTGAAAATTAACACACCAAACTTGATTTTTTTTGTAAACTTAACATGTGCCAATGAAAAGATGGCAATTATAAGTGTAAAATCCTTTCAACTCTTATAGCTGGCACATAAAAAGCTAGGACCCACCAAATTTTGTTTTACTTTCATGCATATATCGACTTACGCGAAAGCATGAGCTGACACTTGCAAGTTTTTTTTTTGTTTTTTATAATCTACACGCGCTCAAGGGATTATTCTTGCCTTTAAATGTTTCAACACAGCGCGGGTGTGAGGTTAAGGAAGAGAAAGAATGATATGAAAGATGTTTTGCGCGATGTCCTGAAACTGTAGGTGGTTGTTGTCTCAGATTTTATCTCCAGGGATGTCGGCTGAATTAATGCGGGAAAATTTCAGTGTCTTACTTATGTGCCTTATAATGGGCATTAATTTTTTATTCTTTATCATATTTTATCGCTATACTAGTTTTACCAATCACATGTTGTTAGTTCTATGCCTAAACAGCATGTAATGAGTAAACCAGCAACTCACTGTATGACATTTATTTTTAGAATTGATTTTTAATGGAAAAATAAGAGGAAATAGACTACAGCAGGGATCGAACATGTGACCATGAGGTTAAGAGGCGAACACATAGCTATCGCGCCACGGCCAGCCCCAATTAGTTAGTTTTTACGTTCGCAAAAGCAGCCACTGGCACTGTTGAATCCTGGCAGATGTAAGCTCGGTTAATAGGCTAATTTCAATATTCTCAACAACTATTCATTTCTAACATAGTGCCAAACACTCGCGACTTTACGCTGAAATGCGAGGAATATTGCATGAATTCAGCGGCGCCTGTAACCGTGAAAATACAAGATTTCGCGATTGTATGTGTTTACACACGAAAATTAATTTTCCTTGCAAACTTGATAAAAATTGATAGTTGAGTGCGAAACCTTAGCAACCTTTTTGGTTTCATGAAAATAGTCCTGATGACGGTCAATTCATGTATGTGTATAAGCCCGCATAAATTACCGAAAAGTAACACGTCTAATGTCGAATTTCTTTCATCGAAATCTTCGGAATTTTTCATGCTGGGGCCCTGTTACCGTGAAACTCAAAATGTCGGGTCTTTAAAGTTTGATTATTATCTCAATTTTTTTTTCAAAGAATGTATAACTTGCCTTATATTGTAATAACTATAATCGCATGTAAAAAACCGAAAGCGAAGAGTCTCAAAATGAAGAATAGTTCGTTTGTAAACAAAAATACAAATAATAAATCTTCTTTGTTAAATTTAATAAGAAAGCTCATCCTGGGTAAATAGACGACAAATTAAATGCTAAATACCTTTCCTTTTGTTTCTTAATTTTTTATTTCATTTGGAAGATATTGCATTAAAAGACTATTGCCTCCGATGCTCGGGCAAAATCAGGGACTTTGGAAATAAAATCCATAACAACAGCGGAAGTAAACAAAAAAAAAACAATTTGGATATAAAATCCATGGGAACAGCAAAACGTAAACAAACCGAAATATAAGTTTGGAAATTATATTTTAAGATCAGGATAAATTTAAGAGGTAAGTGCAAATATTTGTGTATTAAGCATATAAAACATAACTTATATATTAAATCGAATAGCCTATAAGTTGTCCAAAGGACAACAGAAGAAGATGCAACCATTTTTATGGCGTGTCAAATGGTAAGTCGTCAGTTTATCTGTCATATACAGACAAACTGACATCGAAACAAAATTACTCTTTTATATATTAGTAGCGATAATAAGAGTAGTAAATAAAAAAGTGGCACTATATGCTAAGCTTTTTTAAATCACCATTTTTTCTTTAATACCCATAATTTTTTTTGTAATCCTAAAATGTTATTTTCTTAAAAGATAGTAATACTATATTTCGGAAAAGTAACATAACAATTCAATATTTTTTCTTAGAGCTAACGACAATTGAAATAAGTCCAAATCTTTAATCGGTCATATTCGAAAACTAGGTATTTTGCTTAGTGACACTTGTGTTTTCAACGTGCGTGCGATTTATTAAATTAGTAATTAACTTACCCACCGAATCTACTAGACCAGACGGCATAATACCTGCAATAGTCCAAATAGCCTCGGATTACCTAACCAGAAGGTTATTCTACGTTCTATATCCCCTTGCTGTGGAGAGAAGTCAAGGTAATTTTTATACCCAGAATAAGCAAACTCACCCACATAAGTCCGAAGGACCTCAGGCATATCAGCTTATCTTTGTTGCTTTTAAAAACTCTAGAGACTATAAATACCAACACGCATTACTGTACGGAAAATCGGAACCAGTTTCTACAGCAAACAACACAATATAGAATATTCATTGCATCATTAAGAGTTCACTCTGGAAGCATTCCTTGACATTGAATGTGCCTTCAACAACGTTAGTAAGGTGGCAATAATTACAGCTCTGAGAAAACTTAACGTGTGCTCATTTACAGATCTGATTGGTCTCAGTGTAGGTAGCAGAGTAATCAACTTAACACTGGGGGTACTAAACAAGATATGTCAGTAGTGGGACTCAGCAGGGTGCTATTTTATCCCTACTTCTATGGGATACAGTTTCAAACAAAATTCTGGTAGACCTAGAAACAGAATGATAAACAGTATACTAGTTTATGCCGATGATGTCGCCATTGTTGTATATGAAAGCACGCTCTAACTCTAAAAGACTTTATAGACAAAATATATGGGCATATAAATGTGTTCTTGATGTAATCCCGGCCAAAACAGAACTTGTCCTTTTTCACTAAAAAAATACAAAATTCCGAAACTTAAACCCAATCAATAAACGGTACGCCACTAATTTTCTCATATGAAGCCAAGTATCTAGGTCTCATACTAGACAAAAAGCTAAACTGTAAATCCAATATACAAAAAAGAGTAAAAAAAGCAGCAGTTGCATTCTTCTCTTGCGAAAAATCCACTGGAAACAAATGGGGCTTATCCCTACAGATTAAACACTGGTTGTGCACAGCGGTCGTCAGACCGATACTTACTTATGGGGTTGCAGTATTTTGGACTGCATTGAACATCAAAGTCACATATTGTGACAATTTAAATAGGGTTCAAAGTCAGCCAATTTATGTATTAGTGAAGCTCTATGTTCTACTCTCTCGGCCTTCACTACTTAACCTTACACCCCTTCAAATAATCAGCAAACAAGTAGCCGCGACATTAATTCATCTCGGAGCTTCCTCTCAATGGATGAGCAACTCGATAGGTCAAACTAATATCCTGAATACAAATCGGATTCAAATAACGACGATCCAACTACACCACACACCAGTTGATCTGCTCAGGAGGATGCGAGTTTCTTAAAAGATGTATCGGTTCATTTATTTACGAATAGTTCAAAAATCGAAGTACTAAATCTTAGTCTCACTTTCCGTCACTATCTGGCATTGTAGCAACCGGAAATTCTTGCGATTAAAAATGTTTTATCTTGACAAAGGAAAGACGTGATATCCATATCGGATATCTAAATCTTCAAAGACAGCCAAACAGCCCTCAAATCACTTGGTGCTGTTTCCACAAAATAACTGCCCGGAACTGTCGATCATTTCTCAAGGAGATGGAAAAACCGTTTAACATATAAGCTTATGTTAAAATTAAACGCCATAAATTAAACAAACACGAGATTGTCAAACATCATTACCTATCTGCCTACTAGAAACATCTGGCCAACCATTGATTCAAGACGGTCCAAATCTTTGTTGTCGTTCCAAAGAAAACATTTCACTTCCGTAATAGGTGTCATAATTGGACACTATCTAATTGGCAGATATGTCAAAAGACTTGGCGTTTTCTGCAACGCATTTTGCAGAAGCTGCATGGAGGAGCAGCAGACTATCTCCCATCTTCTTTGCTCGTGTCCTGCTCTTTCCCAAGGACGTAGAGTAGACCTGGCAGAATATTTCTTCGACGACCCAAGTGATCTAAGATATAGAAATTCACCATTCACATCGCTTTATTAGAGGCTCCAAATGGTTTAGTTAAAGAGATAATCAGCTTTTTCACACGCGCCGTAACAGATTAGTACTTGAATAACGAAAAAAAATTGCATTGCCCCCATCATACTCACCCTTATCCCAAAGTATTTTTTTTCGGGAATCGTAGTAAGAATCTAGTACGACGGGACATGCAATAATGCTGAATATCTCTTCACCTGGTATCTCAATGAACCTATCTGTGGTCTAAGTGTGTCCTCGTTTTCCTGACAGTTATACTTCAAACTAACCAAACCCCACCCACCGAAGAATGTACTTGAGTGAATAATAATTAAAATTCAGAGTTCTTACATATTGTAGTAGATTTTCGAACGGACGCTTTTATTTTTTAGTTGAAAATTTGAAGTCGCGGATTTGCCTCCAATCCAAGAATGACATAAGCGATTTTTATTCATAGTCTTGAAAATGTTACGATTTGCAAAATATTTTTGCTGATTTAATTACATTGAAAAAATTACTCTATTTAAAAGCCCCAACAGAGAAACAATCAAAAAGTCTTTTTTGACTTTGTAAGGTCTCGGCTTAATAATCCTAACGGTATGTGTGGACAATTATGCTAGTATATAGTTTTCTAAATATATTTAAATTTTATTAATTTTAAAATCGAAAAATTACCACATTAATTTTATTTAGAATGCGCTGGTCACACTGAGCAATCACATAACCTTCAAAAACAAATGACGCCTTCATTTGTTTAGCCGTCTCGGGAGAGCCGCGCGTCAACATAATTAATCTGCCTTCGCATGGAGAACGCGCTCTTTAAATTAGACCTCCTTAGCATACTGAATATGATAGCCATTAGCGGATGCATCTCTGAACTTGACAAGTGTGACGAATGAGACAGAGGCTTAGCGCTTTCATCTGAAGCCGAGGGTGGAAATTAACCCGAATCAAGCAGTTTTGCAAAAGGCAGCCGCGCGCGTAGTTGAAGAAACCATAAAACAACAATAATAACAAAATAAAAGAACAATCACACAAAATTCTTAATAATATCTAGACACACACTGCACATAGAATAGAAAGATACTTCCATGGAAATTAAAGCGACACCGCAATTTCAAATAAAATAAAAAAAAAATTAATAACGAAACATGCAAAATTGAAATTAATTCATGGAATCTTCATGCGGGCGGGAAACTCTGCTCACAGCCGGCAGGAGGGAGCCCAGAAGCTATAGCAATATCATAAGAATTGTAAGTCTGGAAATGGAAATGGAAATATAACGAGTTGCTGGATGGCTATGGAGCAGAGGGAACAGTCTGAGCTGAGCAATTAAAATCATCAGAGTGGATGATTTAAGGAGGAAAACGTGCAGATTGGCATCTAACTCTTTACTCACTATAAAGTATCTTCATGCACTGCGCATATACGACTATATGCAGCTATCAGGCACTCGAATTCAAATTTATATATTTATCATCGCATTCACAGTCATGAAGATTCGCAATCCGATAGATGGCCGCAGTTGGCTGGCAATGGAGGTGAATTGACATTTCCTTAATGCATATTCAGTAAAAAAAGATTATAAAAGGGTTGTTTATTTTATGCACTTCTGAAGCTTATTATTTTTTTTTTGTTTAATAATAATAAATGAAAGCACACGAAAATAACTGATAGTTTATCATTATGAGGCAATAAACATATTTTGTTGCGTTTTCAACACAGTTTCTATATGAACAATGGACATACTTAAGAAGGATTGAAAAAAATTATTTTACAATTAACAGAAATTTAAAAAAAATGATAATTTTTTAGATATGGTTGGTAGATTCTGCATCAGTGTTTTGACGACTTTAGGTAGGAAAAGCTTGGATAGCCTTTTGATTTATGATGGATCTCATTTTACGGGTAAAACCTATACTATAATAATAATGCTGATTTATCCAGAATCATATTAAGGCATGGCTTCAAGTCGTCTGCCTGATTGACAAAAAAAATTTACATTAATATTGACTATGAAAATTAATGAAAGGAATTACATTTACATACTTACTTCTTAAGGTGACGCTACAGTTCGGGGTGGACCAGGGCCTCAACCAACAAGCTTCTTTCAGTCGGCTCGGTTTCCAGCTATCTGTCTCCAGTTTCGCACTCCAAGTTGGTTGAGATCCTCTTCCACTTGCGTGCGCCACCTTTTACGCTGTCCACCTCTACTGCACTATCCCACGGGGCAGGATTCGAAGACTTTCCGGGCCGGAGCATTGGTGTCCATTCGCTCTAGGTGACCCAGCCATCTTAGTCGTTGGCTTTTCAATTTTGTGACTAGGTCGTTATCGCTGTACAGTCCGTATAGTTCGTTGTTGTATCGTCTTCTCCATTCCCCATCTATGCAGACGGGACCAAAAATCACCCGAAGAATTTTCCTCTCAAAACAACCTAACGCGTTCTCATCCACCGTTAACATTGTCCATGTCTCTGCACCATACATTAGGACTGGGATGATGAGCGTTTTATATATGGACAGTTTAGTTGCTCGAGAGAGGGCTTTGCTTCTCAATTGCCTTCTTAGTCCAAAGAAACAGCGGTTGGCAATAGTAATTCTGCGTTTGATATCAGCACTGGTATCATTCGCTGAGTTTATAGCGGATCCCAGGTATACAAATTCTCTGACCACTTCAAAATTATAGCTGTCTATAGTGACGTTCTGTCCGAGACGCCGTTACTGGGTGTCCTTTCTTGTTGACAGCATATATTTTGTTTTACTCCCGTTCACTGTTAAACCCATCTTCTTGGCTTCCTTCTCAATACTCACGAAAGCACCATTGACATCACGCTTTGTTCGTCCGATTATGTCAATGTCGTCAACTTAAGCGAGTAATTGGACGGACTTTTGAAAAATTGTGCCTCTAGTGCTGACGTGAGAGGTTTGCACTATTCTTTCAAGAACGATGTTAAAGAAGTCGCATGACAGCACGTCGCCCTGCCTAAAACCTTTTTTGACATCAAAGGTGTCTGTGAGGTCTTTGTCTTGATGGAGCAGCGTGCATTCTCCATCGTCATCCTGCATAAACGAACGAGTTTGGTAGGGATGCCAAAACTAGGCATGGCTCTATATAGCTCGTCTCTGTAGATGCTGTCATACGCGGCCTTGAAATCGATAAAAAGGTGGTGAGTATCGATTTGAAATTTCTGGGTTTTTTCCAAGATCTACCGTAGTGAGAATATTTGGTCGATAGTGGACTTCCCTGGCCTAAAGCCACACTGATAAGGACCTATCAGGTTGTTGACGGAAGGCTTTAGGCGCTCACAAAGTACGGCAGAGAAGATCTTGTAGGCGATATTAAGAAGACTGATGCCTCTGTAGTTAGTGCAGGCCAAAGGATCTCCTTTCTTGAGGATCGGACAAACAATGCTGATGTTCCATTCATCGGGCATGCTTTCCTCCGACCATATTTTGCAGATGAGCTGGTGCATACTCCTTACCAGTTCATCGCCAGCCGCTTTAAACAACTCGGCCGCAAGACCATCAGCTCCAGCAGCTTTGTTGGACTTAAGTTTAGATATAGCTATCTTTACTTCGTCGAGATCGGGTGGACGGTATTGTTGGCCTACGTCGTCCAGGTTGAATGGTACAGTCTGCACAATAGCGGGATTCGGTTCAACATCGCCGTTATACAATTTGCAGAAATAATTTTTCCATATCCTCAGCACCGACTGCGATTCTACCACGATGTTCCCCTGATCATCCTTGCAGGTTTCGGTTCGGGACTTGTACCCCTGGGAGGTTCTTTTTACTTTTTGGTAAAACTTACAAATTTCATTCCTGCAATGGCATCCCTCTATTTCCTCATACACTGCATACAATGAGATGAAAATTAAAGAATGAAAAAAGAAAATTATTTCTTAATTTGCAAACTAATTTAAGAGATGTGCTAAAAATTCTCATCGACTATCATCCGTCTGTAGGACCCAGCAGCTTGTACGAAAGAGAAGAGCGGTCACCATCCACCTTTGCCATTCAAAATATCCTTTGTATCTATCCAATTAAGGTCATCTTTTCATAGGCACCTTCTTCTAATATCTTTTAAAATGGGGCAGATAGCGACGAAATGAAAGATATCTTCTCTGGAGTTCATGTTGCAGAGGTTACAGAAAATAGGAAGATCATCACGATGTGACATGTAGTTTAATTTAAAAAGTTCTCCTCGCGTTCTAAATATGGTCTCAATAAATTTTACGTTGAATTCGGAGTTGAAGTAGTTTAGTCCTTCTAAGTTAAAATTAAGTTGCCTGTAATAATTTCGGTGATGTGAAGATTCAGCCTCCTCAATAAAATTTTCTCTTAACTTCCAATCAAGATCGTTTAGGAAATTATAAAAAAATCGCTTTCCATAATCATTTGGACGACAAGGAACGTCAATAAACTCCATTTCTTAAAAAAATAAGGTGTTGTTGTTGATTGCAAATTTTTATATTTTCTTAGGTAGTCGGTTATCGGTTATTTGTGTTACTATTTGAAGAACGTAGTCAAAGTGTAATTTAACTGTTGTGATGTGCAACGGGGACAATCCTGTTTCCAAAAGCAACATGTAACTCGGGCTGTTTTGAGGAAGATGGAAGCATCTTTTAATGTAGAACCGTAAAAGTTTTTTAACTTCGTCTTACTTATTAATTCCCCAAACTTGCGCAGCGTAAAACATTGTTGAGGTGGCAGTGCTTTGAAAAATTTTGTATTTTGCGGATGGATGAAGTGCTGAGTTACACATGACCTCCAGGTTGAATTTGACGTAGTTTTGGCAACGTTTAGCTTATTTACAAGATGGTTTTGCATTCTAAAATTCGATCTAATAAGAATCCCTAGATATTTGTATTCTTTAACTATCTCGATTTCCTCGCCTTTAAATCTCCATTTTTCAGACCGTGCGTATCTTTCAAAACTTTTTCTAAATACCATAACCTTCGATTTGTTAAGATTGACAGTTAAGCTCCAAGTCACACAATATTCCTCAAATTTTTGAATCATTTTTTGCAAAATGACTGGAGAATCTGCAAGCAAAACTACATCATCCACGTGCATAAGGATTTTTATTCTTATTCCATTCCATAAAACAACTCCAATTAACCATTCAACCAAATCATCAATAAACAGAATAAAAATAAGGGCACTTAATGTACAGCCTTGTCTCACACCCGATAGTGTCTCAAACCAATTTGAAAAATTATTTCCATTCCACACCGCCGAATTGGTTTCGCTGTATAGATTCCTCAGCAATGTTATGATTTTAGTTGAAAATTGATCTTTTCGATCAACAGAATCGAATGCTGCTCTTAAATCAACGCATATAGTTTGAGTCCTTTCTCCAGATATGATTTGGCAATTGATGTTAGCGCAAAGATGTGATCAATTGTCGAATAGCCGCTATGAAATCCTGCTAGGTATTCACTTAAAACATTGTTTTCTTCGATCCATTCCTTTATTTCGGTTAAGAACTACTGAGGCGAATATTTTCATAGAACAGTTTAAAAATGAAATACCATGGACACGGTAGTTCGACGCTTCATTTTGGTCACCGTTTTTGTGCAGCTGGAATATAGTGGCTTGCCGAAAACTCTTTGGTGTATTACCGTTTTCAAAAATTTTATTGTAAGCTGCAGTCAAATGATAAATAAACCTATAATATTTTCGAAAATGAGCAAATGTAATAAACAGAATTTGACGGATATAAGTAACGTCCATAGAACTTTTTGCTAAATTAATGTCGAATGAATAGAGGCTGCTTGCAGAATTTGAAATCGCAGGCGCAAAGTAAAGTCAATAAAAGCTATTTGTATCAAACGCGCAGTTTCATCTGTAACTGCTGAATGGAATAGCCACCTTGTGAGAGTTCGCTGTACATGTAGGTTACGCCCAAATTCGTGGGTAGCCATTGTTGGATCCGCAATGCATAGATATACATATATAGACAAACACTTCTCCGCTGTTTGCAAGATCTGTTCGTCCAGCGAAATTTGGACTCTGACAATTTATATTGGACTTTTTTGGTGTCATATTGATTACCGAGATTTGAAGCAATATACGGAACATAAGAGTACAAAATGAATAAGAGAATTTGAATGATGCTAACGGCTCTAATCTGTATCCCTTACCAGGTTGAGATATGTATTTAGACTCATGCTGAGTTGAGGGTATTAATTTACTGATTAAATGAAAGGCTCGACTGCATTGCACGTACTTGCTCTAATGTTAGATTACATCTTAAGTACACGATTATTAGTAGAAACAGCTCAATATAATTTTAGTTATTTTACTTAATTTCTTACAGTAGACGCTCGATATAGTAAAGTAATAAAAATCAGGGATGTTCAGCATTTCGAGATTATCCACTATTTCGAGAGATAATTTTAAATAGTTTTTCAAAGCTAAATATATTAAAAACTACATTTGAGTTGTGATACACACGGCTTTTTTTATAATTTAGTGTAAGCTAGCTGACCCGACGAACTCTGTTCCGCCTTAGATTCAATAAATAAGCAGATTTTGGATTATATGAAGTTCAATTTTTGATTAGGAAATACAAATAAAAAAATTAAGAATTTTGATGATTCTTTATTGTTCAGTTAAGTACCTTGAAATACACGACATTTTTGGTTTTATTATCAGGCGCTAGAACAAACAACTCAGATGATCTCCCGGCCCGTGAACATGTCACATATAATCGACCATAGGAAAAACATGGATAATCCAGATTGAAACCTATACTTTCAAGGATTGGCCTAGTGATTTGTTAATGTACATGGCGCATGGAAGACTGACCGGAAATTGAAGTCCTTTGAACTCAAGCAGCATATTGGTTGGGATCATCGGTATCCTCGGAATAAAAACTTCATCACCTTCGAATTTGCCTTTGAGTATCATTTTCATTGTTCATCAGTTTAGTTAATACCAAACGCGTAAAGTTGCATAGTTTTGGTTGGCTTATGTTTCGAAGCATGATTACTACGGAGCCAACCTTATTAGGCTTAAATTATGCGGTGGTAAGCCAGGCACATCCATGGGTTTTAAAAATCAATTGGATAGGTGGTGGTTTCATATTCATTATTTTGTTACCCAGTCAATAGATTTGAATGAGTGCATTGTTGCAATGATCTCATTCTGAATTATGTAGTTTAGGTCACTTACATCTTTATTCCTAGCCTCTAAAATTGCTTGCTCACTCAACCATTCTTTATTTTTGCAGTTAGTACATAATGATGTTTGGGAATACTTTGTTCATAAGTTCGTTTTTTAATGAGACAAAGTTACAGAAATTATGAGGAAATTAAATCAATCCGCTCGATTCGTCGACAGAAACTCGACTATTACCGATAGTCAGCAATTACTCAGAGAAATCTTCAGCAGATGTATCATTAATAAATGCAACTCTCATGTTTGTTGTCAGCTGAAGTTTCTTCACATAGCGCCATAGATTCGATGATTTGAGGCTATTTCGTCGACAGTCGTTGGTCTTGGAATAACTGACAGTGTTTGGCGGAAATCGCCAGACAGTAAAATCGTTGCTCTTCCAAAACATCTCGGGTCATTGCATAGATCTTTAAATGTTCGGATAAATGCTTCTAATGCACGTTTTTGCGCCATTGTGTTTTCGTCCCAGATGATGATTTTTGATGCTGATGAAACTTTGACCATTGCTGAGTTGTTTGCAATAGTATATGTTGGTTATTCAATAGTTTAAAGATTTAACGGCAATTTTAATGCTGGTTATGGGATCCTTATAACAATGTGGCTGCTCTTCCAGAAGAAGCAACTGCAACCGAAATGTTGGATATCGCACAGTGCCTAAAACTACTGACATGATGAATGTCTTACAGTTCCACCATGGGCATCCAGGATATGTAACACAAACTTCCTTTTTTGTGTAATCATATTCACGTTCCCGTTCCAATTCTTGATTAAATGTGCCATTGCTGGCATTCATAACCTGACTAATAAGCTACTGCACATGAGGTATCGATCAAGAGTAAAGCCCAATTATATGTCTCCTCATTCATCTCAATATCGTGGTTTCTGGAACTGACACGAATTTGCTGTAAAATATCTTTTGAGATATTATCCTTGTATTTGTGCCACAGGTTAGATAGATTCGATAGAAAGCATGATGATAACAAATAATGGGCGTATCTGACTTGGAGATGCAGCGATAATGACTGCAATGATTGTTGAATCCCAATCGTTATCTAGTAAATTGAGTTATTCACATGCAATACGATATTGTGGAAATATTATACCATTAACAGTCCGTACGTAGTTTCTGAAATGACGTTGGTGTACCCACATTTGCCTGCATCAATCGCAAATAGAATTTCATTCCTTGATTATTAATGATTATTGATTTCTGATAAAATTATAATTATCAAAATTTTAACCATACTTGACCATAGACAAAATTACGCTTAGCTGTCATTTGCGTTTTGTTATTCATTGTCAGATGTGTTTGTGTTATACCACGTTTTATAGTTGCATTCTCTTTGACGTCTTATGTCACGTCACACGGAAACGTCTCCTGTTTCTAAGCTACCTCCTCACCAATTTTCAGCCGTTCTTGAGTTATTAAAATTGTAACTAACACGACTTTCTTTTATATATATAGATAATCAATTTAACAAATACTAAATAAAATTAATAAAATTCATAGGCAGAGTGAGGCTTGAAAAAATTATTTAAATTTTCTTTGAAAAAATGTCTTCAATATAACAAAAAAATGAACATTTCATATAGATACTCACTTCAAAAAATTCCGACAAACCCGAATTCTGTTGGAGAGTTTCATTTTTATGCATTTCCTAAAAAGTACTGTAAATTTGGAGCGGATACAAATTTTTAGAGGGGTTGAAAGGGGTAAAATCGATTTTTTTCCAAATCAAAACCATAATATGTTTTTTTGAAAAAAGTTGTTGGAACACAAAGTTTAATTGTTCGTCAAAATGGATATATAGATTAAATTCATTCGTTAAAGCAACCAGACTTAAAAAGCTCCCATTTTGACGAACAATTAAACTTTGTTACGCTAGTACTTGAGGACGAATTAACATACAGAAGTCGTTAATATGTCATTTTGTAGATAATTTTATTGTCTATAAGTTGCTCTTTTTTGAGAAAAATAAACGTTTTCGGAGTTATTGAACAAATTAAAATTAATTATTAGTTTTAAGATTATAGCATTTCCCTTCCGGTTTCACACTGAAAACCTGTGTTTTTTTTTAATAGAACATAGTTTTCCAAACATAACTAAAAATAAAACATCCCTTCTCAAAAACATAAATTAATTACATTTTTTTTAAATGTACTACGCCCCAATCGAGTAATTTAAAAAAACAAAGAATTTTTTAATGGAAAATAATGTTAACTATCGGGAACCAAGGTAGAAATAAAGTTATGTACTATAACAAAAAATTAAAGATGAAATAGGATGCAGACACAAACTCATTGGAAGAGTTTATGCTTAAAATGACATGAAACTAAACGGTAAAACCCAATCGACAAACTATGGACGTCTTGTACTCGAATATGGAAAATTCTTTTAAAAAAAATTTTGTTACGCAGTAGGTAGTATTAAGAATTTAAAGGTTCTATTTGAAAATGTTGATCGATATCTGTAGGACCGCTTATGAGAACGTCGAAAATAAAAAAAAAATAGTTAAAGCCATAAATCGTTAGAGCCATTTTCCAGTTGAGTAAGATGGTAGAAAAAATTGTATGGTAAGTAACGTAATCTTTGGGGCTATAAAAACGATTGAAAAATCTATTTGAGAGAATCACCTAAAACGCTTAAGTATCAAGTTTGCAGAAAATCGCTTCAGCCATTTAGGCTGTTGATCGATCTACAGACAGACGGAATTCCGGGACCCCCTTTTGTGGTGTTACGCGTATCTATCATAGTTATATCAAGTTTGTTTAAAATCACGAGTTTGATTTTTTTCCAAATGCAAATTTTGGCCAATAGTAGGGGAGACTTGGTACGGTTGAAACAATTTTTCTTATATAGCACAAATTATTGCCCTGCAATTATATAAAATGCAGGATCGTGATTCAATCTATGAATAGGAATTGTGTTTTTGAATGTCCTTGTATTGCTTTGAGTGGATTATCAATTTTTGTAAAAAAGCTAATTTGTTTCAACCCTCCCAAACCCAGTGGCAGTAGATACAGTGATTGAGTGATTTGGTCAATTGAAACACATGGAAATAAAACAAATAAAAATAAAAATTGCTATAACCGCTCAAATCATATGTTTTTGTTAGAAAACCGTTAGAAACGCGAACTGCACGTATTATCTAGTAAACACATTATTTGTATATGCTGAGATCGATAACTGGGCTGGAACTCGTAAAAAAATGCCAGCATGCCGTTTACCAAACGTCTTGAAAAAGAGTTCCAAAAATTTCAAAAAAAAGTCGTAATTTTCGTTAGAAGTAGAATATTTCAGGAAAATGAGCTTTTTCTAACAAAGTTGCATTTATTTAACATTTTTTGCATTGCAAGTGTTTTTTTTAAGTAAATTTTATATTTTGAGTTTATACTTTTTTTCGACTGGAATATTACAGAATCCTTTTTTTTGGGTAGGTAGGTATGAGGAACACTTAGGGAAGTGTGCGTACATCCGAAAAAAAAACTATTTTTATATAATAAATAATTCGAAAAATGATATGTTGGCGTGAAGTTAGCATCTCACTTTTTTAAATGAATTTTTTTCGGTGAAATCAAGGAGAACTATATATACTGGAAAATTGTCAGAAACTTTAGAACTCATTTGCATGCGATACGAACTCCAAACAAATTGAAATGCTGACACTTGTTATGCTAACTTTACGGACACGATGCTCTGACAATTTTTGCTTCCCTCTTGTAGGTAATCGCTGCGGAAGTTTTCATCTCAAATTAAAGTTTTATTGCCGTTTACTTTATGTTAGAATAAAAAATTGTTTCACAAAATATTAATATCGAATAGAAATGTCAAAACTTAAACTATTTGTGCGTCTGCTCTAAAGTAGACCATAATTTCGATTGCTTTTATGAATCTCACAAGTTGTGATATTGTGACACAAAATAAATTTCACCTCCTCTTGTGACTTGTGATGTTGGGGAGAATCGGGCTGTAAAAGTCATAAACAGACTTGTTTCTGTTTCATCTCAATACTCATACACAATACGCGAATGGTTTTTGAGATACTTGCATTGTTTCAAACGTCTCACCTAACTTTGTCGCATGTAAAATAAAATGCACGACTGGATCACATCGATAGATCGTTCTACAGACAGACAGATGGAATTGCGGGACCGACTTTTTTGGTGCTCTCTATCATCGTAATGTCAACTTTGATTAAAATCTCGAGTTCAATTTGTTTTCCAAATGCAAAACTTGCCCTATAGTACCTATGTATATCGCAAGTAAAAAAATATGGCAGGTACCGTTAGTTTTGGACCTAAAAAAACTATTCAAAAAAATACCAAGTTTGAAGAAAATCACTTTAGCGACTTAGGCTGTAGAGCGTTGTACGGACAGAAACACAGACAGACAGAGGGACAGAAAGCTGGAATTGCAGGTCCCACTTTTTTAGTGTTCTTTTTTATCGTAATGTCAAGTTTGATTAAAATCTCGAGTTATATCACCAGTAAAATGGTTAAGCCAACTTATATTTTTGGCTACCACTCTTTCTCAAATTGAACATTTTAACATTCTTATTAAGTATACACCCATCAATTTCAGATGCTTATTAATAAATGCAAATTAAATACGAATTATATTTAATAAATAAATTGTGCCAAAATATTATTTTAAAAAAAATAACTCATTCTTCGATAAAATCGGGGGTTTTCGGGTAACGTTGGCAATTAAGTGCTCACGTATGAATGCCGCTCATATTGATTTTCAAGTGTTTTGTTTGTTTGCCTTAAATTTGTAAGTCGCCAATGATAATTGACATCATAGCTTCTTTACTTCTTCACACTTCGGATTCCTTTGTTCGAGAACTCGAGATTTTAATTAAACTTGACATTACGATGATAGAGATCATTACAAATAATACTGATCCAACCAGATGCCAAGGTACTTTACTACACTTTTACTCGCCAGTGGATGTCCATGTGGCCCTACGATCACCAGCTTGCGCCAGTTCTTTCTCGTATCCCTTGAGGCGCTAGACAGCGGAGTCCTAAACAAAATAGTTTCTGATTTCTGGAAGTTGATTTTCAACTTCCAGTCATCACAATATCGCTGAATCTTGTCGAAGTCACTCTGCAAGAGACTTTTGATGATCTCAACTGTATGAGCTGTTCTGTACGCAATTAGATCGTCGGCGTACGCAATTGCCTGAGTTAGACTACCTATCAGATCGCTGGTGTAAATGTTGAATAGAATCGGCGAGTTAACCGCTCCCTGCTGAAGACCATTATTAATATTAAAAATTGCAGTAGAAGTTACATTGCCACTCTTGACAACAAACTTTCTACCATTTAGCATGTCATAAAGCATATACAATAGAGGTTTACTTATACCTAGTCTGGTTAGCTTTAGATAGAGACCTTCTAACCATACGGTGTCGAAGGCCTTCTCCAAATCAACCAGACAGGCACCCGTACACTGTTTTTTAGTTTTGTTCCATTGGATATCAGAAACAAGTTTAGACGCGGCATGAATTGTGTCATGTCCCGCCTTAAAACCGAACTGATTATCCGGGATGATATTTTTGTCCTCCGCCCATTTGAACAGGGCTCTATTAATAACCTTTTCAAATACTTTGCTGATACTCGGAAGAAGACTTATCGACCGGAGATTCGCCGGATTGGAGTTGTCCTTTCCCTTTTTTGGGAGAGGGTGCACCACAGCTGTCTTCCACCGCACTGGATAATATGCATTATTCAGCGCGTTGTTAAACAGTGTGGTATAAATGTCAACTGCTTCTTGAGGCAAATGTCGTAGTACAACGTTGGATATACCATCGAGTCCTGCAGACTTCTTTTTCTTTAATGAATCGAAGATGAGCTGGAGCTCATTCTTCGAAATTAACAGGGGGCTGGGCCCATTTCGGTCGGCGATTATGGCGTTTGCCAAATCTTCATCATTAAACCTGGTAAAACCAAGGTTCTCAGATCGCCATTCGGTTATATCGTTCCGGAGCCATAAGTGATGAAGCAGAGCTCTGTTCTCCAGGTCATGATTCGGGCGAATGCTAGCATTCACCTTGTACACTTGCTGGAAAGCAGCCCCCACAGCCTCCACTCTCTCCTGCGGATCTTCGATTATATAGAGGTCATCGTCCAATACGGCATCCTCTGGGTCTATGCCTGCTGTCAGAAGTACGTCTCTGTTCTCTGTCGTCCTCTGGAGCTTAAGACACGGAAGATCGTTTTGATCCTTTCTTCTAAAAATCTTATTAATTTTTGGGAACATACTTGGGTCGCTGGAGTTAACGGCACGAATTTTATTGTCCCAGAACGAATTAATAGCCAATCTATAATTTTCTTTGATCAATTGGTTGATGTTTTTGATGGACGACTTCAGTGTCCTAATCTCCAGGTCTCGTGTATCAGTAAACCGCCTGTACAAGCGTTTTAGTCTTGTCAGTAGTCCACTTTTTTGTCTGTGAAGTGCGTCAATTGTCGCGTTACGGTACATGTCAGTTGCGTTACGTTCTTTGTATTTCGGTATTGTTCTGTTCATTGTTCGTAGAATCGTTTCGTCAATTTGTTCTAAGTATCTGTCGATTTCAGTATTTGTTAGGTTCCTGTCATTTGGTGGGGATATACCATTTGAACGTAATTCACTCAATAAGGCATTGGAGAAACGTGGCCAGCGCACCTTACTGTAATTGTAAGTATGCACAGGCACATACTCCTCCAACTCCATAAGCTGGTTCGGAAGTTGTATTACGGCTGCGAGTCCGCAGTGGTCACTGTCGTACTCGATCGTTCGTAAACAATTTCTTGGCCGTTGACCCACAGCGTCAGTAATTGTTAGTCTTGCGTCTTTAAGCAATAGATCCAGATAGGCACCGCTTCTTGGGAACGATGGCCTGTCTGTGGCTAGAAGATCGATGCGATACTCAAGGTTGTATCGACCCATCCAATTAAATAGATGGTTACCTCGAGGATTTTGTATTTGATTTCCCCAATCTGTGTGCTTGGCGTTTAAATCACCCGCCAATATATAGTAATTCTCTTCCGAGCTCAATCTTAAGCATTCAAAAAGCTTTTCAAGCTCTGTTATAAACTGCGTGGGCTGAGGTGTTTCCGGTGCATAGGCAGCGATCACATACATTCGCTTCCCCTGTTGCGTATATTGCTTTCTTTCTTGCAATGTTCTTTTATTTTCTAAATAAATAATATTGTATTTCAAAAGTTTTTTTTTCCAAATTATTCTTTTGTTGACAGTTCAAACGGAAACAAAACGTATGTTTGGAAATAGGGAGGGGACTTTAATCGATAGTTTTGATTTTAAAATCGGTGCATCTAAATACATTTCTTAAAAACGCTAGCGTATTATAATTGAAAAAAAAAAAACATTTATAAACAATAAATTACACTCTCTCGCCAATTTTAAATGGTTTAAAATGTTTTTAGTGTTTATTTAATAAAAAAAACTATCGAAAATTTATCGTATTTTCGATATATCAGCTAAGCTGCACATCTCTGCCTGAAATTTATATCCATCGCAATGCGTCGTCATATTTCTTTAAAATTTCTTCCGATGGAAGCTACTTCGAACTGAAATTGAATTTCCGACGAAGATGCGTTGCGGGGAAAACTCCGCTCCGACGGTTACCTCGATAGGGCAGAATATCCTGTTTTAAAAATCAATCCATTCGGACCATGAAGGGTCTTAACGGAGCGGGAGTGTTCTTATCTCAAAATGCGTTCTTAAGTTTTTTTTCTCTCCAGGAAGTAGTGACCTGCAGACGAAGGGCATCCGGAACTTTTTGGGATAAAGCCCCGAAAATTACAATTAATTTAGTATTTGGAGGGCCCGGTATGTTGTTGGGCTTCTTAACAGCTTTATCGCTATATTTGTATGACTAAGTTTCTAGTGAAATAGCCTACCTCCCCTAAAACTATTCAGTCGTAATACTCGCGCTTCTAGGAATGCTCTTCGGTCTACGCACTAAACGAATGTGGAATGCTTTGTCTGGTTGTTTTTTCCTCCATTTTTCCATGTTCAGGACCTCAATACCCATTTGCATGGGTATCTACTTCTTACTCCTTTCTTATTATCCACACGGTCACACTATCCTCATCATTTTAAGGGTAGTCAAACCCTATTTATTGTACGCTCAATAATATACAAAAAAATGGAGCCTCCCCTCTCGTGCGTAACAGATAACTACAGGGTGGCACACGAATCGTGCTACAAAAATAAAACGTAATAACTTTTTTTCAGTGCGAGTAATCGGCTTATTTTTATTAAAATAAATACTTGGGATACTGAAATAAGGATTTGTATAGTACAGCGATACCATTCTTTGCAGTCCGTCATTTCCGTCCAAAGGGAATTTAGGCTGGAGTTTGGCGGTACTCCACCGAGCAGATGGACCATTATGAGGCTGGTGAACATGTTTGCCGAATTTGGAAGCATCGAACGAAGACCGTATCATCGAGATCCCAATGTTCGGGTTCAGGATACAATCGTAGCTGTTGCATCGGCAATACTGGCAAATCCAAGTATTTCGACTCGAAACTTATCGGTCCAAATTGGAGTTAGCTGACGGTCATTACAACGGATACTTCATGATGACTTAAACTTGTTTCCGTACAAAGTCCAAATTACAAACAAGTTAAACCCTCAGGATTTGCATGTTCGCCTGGAATTCGGCCGAAAAATGATTGCAATGGCCGAAGAAGACAACACATTGATAAATTGTTTGTTCATGTCTGATGAGGTCAATTTTGACTTAAACGGCAATGTTAACAAGTAAAATTGCCGTATATGGAGTGAATCTAATTCAGAAATGCTCCATAAGACGTAACTGCACCCAGAACGAGTCACTGTGTGGTGCGCAGTTTCATCAAGGTGTATTGTCGGGCCATTCTTCTTTGAAGAAAACGGTGTAACACAAACTGTCAATGGGGACCGTTATTTAAAGATGTTGAAGCAGTTTTTTTTACCCAGATCTTTGCCGAAGACGTATCTCTTTTAGCAGGATTTGGTTTCAACAAGATGGAGCAAGTGTACACTACACACAAGTGACTGCACCAGACTTTTTTTATGGGGTTATGTCAAGCAGAAAGTGTACAAAACGAAACCCAGGAATTTGACTGAATTGAAGCAGTCCATTAAGACAATAATTGAGGCGATCCCTATTTCAACCCTTCAGGCCGTAATGAACAATTTTCTGATCAGGTGCCGCATATGCGTGGATGAGCGTTGAGGTCATTTGCGGTCTATCATCTTTAAAAACCATAGTTATTTAAAATAAAATTTAAATTGTAATCCAATAAAAAAAATAATGAAATACATCGATTAAAATAAGTTATTTAAATTTCTTATTGTAGCACGATTCGTATGCCACCCTGTATATATTCTTTGGGACCCCTCAGGAAAACTAGCAGAATATAAAGCTTAACAACTGCCCTAATTTTGTTATGGGATGGGCCCGTATGAGTCCCTTGGGCCCTCTAGAGAGTCATCTTGGGGTCATAGTGCTCTTTATATGTTCATTTATTTATTATGGTGCCTATGCGGACCACAATTTAAGCCGTCCAGTCCGTCTCTTCTTTTAGTTCAGTCTCCACCATGCGTTAGAATAGTCAGATTCAGAAGCATGGACATATGATCGGGAACAAGAAAACCTTCAAAAACCCTTCGCGGATAAGAAAACAATTGCCACATGGGCCACCAACGTCCACACGATCCGCGATTGTGACAAGACGAAAAACTGGAGTTGCTCGACGCATCAGATCTTCCGTAAATATTAAGACAGCCCAAACTTCAATCTTGCAAGCCCATGGTATTAATATGTATTTCATGTCTGCATATTTTCAGATCCCTACATATCATTAGAAATTGGCGATTGGGCAGGAATTCTTAGAATGCAACAACAATTGTTGGATGAATGCATGTGAACCTCTTCTTCAAAACATCCCACATTCTACAAATAGCCAACAAACTCACTATAGCTGCTATGGTAGTAATGGTCACTGCAAACGCGACTTATTTGGTATACCTATTGGCAATAGGGGCGTCACTTACCTGATATGATTTGCTAAACGGTAACACAAAATGTACGATATGCGCGTACATTTTAAAAGTCGATTTATTGCATCTTGAAAAGATTCACCATTGCCCTTAACAATAAGTAAAAATTTGACTCTTTGGTAAGAAAATGAAATAAAAGCGACGAGACTAACGAAATGCCAGTGTATAACAGTTGTTCATCATCATGAAATATTCAAAGTCCTTTACGCGGCTCTGAGCGCTGAGGACGTTTTCAAATTACAACTAAGGTCCGCAAGTATACTGCCCATCTCTGAACCTGCCGGGCCGCATTAAATGTCACGTTAATGCAACTGTTATAAAGTGGCATGTGTAGTATAGAACCATTCCAAAACAAATGTGTATGCCAGGAACTCAACAGCAACCTAAAAAAAAAAATTTGTAACTTACCATTGCGCGATAGCTTGTGGCCCAATTTGCTACCTACTTTTTGTCTCAAATATTTAAAAAAAAGCACAATTTTATTCTGTCAAGTTTTAACATTTTATTTTTGTATTAATTTCTCCAATTACGATTTATTTCTTATTTAATTTATTTTTTCATAAATCATTATTTTTTATTATCACAGTATTCATTACTATACAATAGCTAATCTTAATACTTTTACAAAAGAACGAACTAAATTAATTAATCTTATCAGTTTATACATTTACATTTTGGACACAACAGCTATTAATTAAAGGAAAACATTAAGTTATTTAAAAATAAAACAAAAAATAAGAACTTTAAGTAGATCAGTTTCAGAGGTATACCAATAAAACTATTACATAATATTGTTTAAAAAAAAAGCTAAACATAAATTATTATTAATTACTTATTAAACTTTGTTTAAATTTATTAGTTAAGTTTAGGTTGATTTTTTTTTGTTTTTAATTTTTGGGTCTTAGTTTTGTTTTCCATTTGAACTCAGAAAATGAGTCAAAAACGTAATTAAGGTTATACACTTTAAATTTTTTTCTTCTAAATATTCTTATAGCACTTACTTACTTCATATACATTTTACACTGACTTAATTATTTTTAGTAGTATTTGAGGGTTAATTTTATACGTTTGAATTTTAACTCTATTTTTAGGTTTGATGTGTGTCTAGTTACCTAAAAGAAAAAGTAAAAAAAAAATTGTTTATTTTTAATTAATTTTAAATTAAAAACAATGGCGCAAAATTTTAAACAGCCTCATGTTAATGGCTTAGCATGATACTACTTAAAAGTTTGCTAATATACTAAAGCACTTTACTAATATTTTCCTAATTTTAAGCAATTTTTAACTAGCACCATTCTAAATCTATTTTCTTAAGAAACTACAACTAAACACGCCTAAAAAAGTGCAAAAAAGTAAGCGAACATAACTTTTTGACGTTTGTAAATGTCAAAGTGGCATATGGATTTAGTACGATACTAAAAAATAAAGTAGCCATTTTGTGATTCTAACTTTAGTAAAATGTTAAGAAAATAGTACGATACTAAACTGGTTTAAAATTAGCAAAATCCCCTTTTTAGCCTAGTATCATACTAAAAATGATTTAACATATTACTAAATCGGCTAAAATTTTGCGCCAATATATATAAAAAAAACTTAATCTACCTGTATATGGTTTAAGATAGGCAAAGAAGGATGTTCTCCGCGAACAAACACTTCTTCATTCGATTGCAGCAAAATGTCACCGGTCCATTTGTTGGTCTAGTGCATCATCATGTAGGGCGACTCACTGCCACCATTCGCCCCCGTCGGACTATCCATTGATGGATTAATGCGTTTCTCCTTTTGTCGGCGATTGCAGAACCATACACGAACAACTTCCTTTTCCATGCACAGTCGATCAGCTAGTTGACTAATTTCCTCACTGGTTGGTTTGGGATTGAGGACGAATGCTTTTTCGAGAGCTCCGCGGATAGAAGTTTCAATGGAGGTGCGCTTCTTTCGGCGGCGACCCATGATTTCGGGAGTCGTCACGGTGGTTTGTAGAGCTGCTGGGTCGAAAACTCTATAGACAAAATGAAAATATATCGATTACACCAAAACCGTTCCATTCTTTTTCGAGAAGTTTGAAATTATGAAGATTGTTTGTTTTACAAAATGGAAAGGGAATTTTGTAATCCAGAATCCCAAAATCCCGAATTCTAATATTCCGAATGCCGAAATCCAAATACCAAAACTTCCGAATGCCAAAACAGTCCAGACATATAGATTAAGACCCGAGTGGACAATATACCAAAATTCCATTAAGCCAAAATCCCGAATTCCAAAATCCCGAAAACCTTAAATTCCGAATACCTAAAATCCCGAATGACAGAATTCATAGTTTGAAATTATCAAGATTATTTGGTATACAAAACGAGAAGGAAAAATAATCCCGAATCTCCAAAACTTTTAAAGAATCTGACATTCGGGATTTTTAGCATATCCGAAATTTGGTCGATTCGGAAACAGAGACAAACAAAAAAATGAGAACGTATCGGAATCCTGCTTTTTTAAAATCCCATTTCCGAAATCCCGAAAAAAACGGTTTGAAATCCCATCTTCTAAAATACTGTTTTGACATCACTCTTATTCAATATCACGATTTATTATAATCCCGCCTTTTATAATCCCGTTTAATCCTGGTTAGCCCGTTTTGTATTTTGATAAATGTTACATAAACAAATTTGCATACACTTAAGCTCAACGCCACCCCAAATCCTATATTGGAGCAATTAGGGGGGTTGCAGACGGCAGCACGCTCGTCCTTTTTGGACGGGATAAGAACCGGGATTTTAGAAAACGAGATTATAAAAAGCAACATATCAAGCCCAACCCAAAAAAATAATTCAATACTCACCCTCCGGTGCTTGAAATAGTCCGATCTGCATCCTCAAGCCATTTCTGCAACAGCGGCTTCAGCTTGCACATATTTTTAAAGCTCAAGTTCAACGCCTCAAAACGCGATATGGTAGTTTGGGAAAAATCATTGCCATACAGCTTGCCCATAGCCAAGCCGACATCGCCCTGCGTGAACCCCAGCTTTATGCGTCTCTGTTTGAATGTCTTTGCGAAATGTTCCAGCTCCTCCAAGTCGGTGGTTTCTTCGGGCGAGGGCTCACCAGCTGCACGCTGCTGATTAACAGTCATGTTTTTTGGCATTTGTGGTGTTTGCGGTGCCCCGCCAGGAGTACTGGGCGTAAGGATGCCACCAACTTTCAGACTTCCGCTGTTCGGTGGTGTCACTTGATTGCCGCCGGTGTAACCACCACCGATCGGTGTGGTGTTCTGGTGCAGAGGACTACTCGCTGGGCTATTCAATGGGCTGCGATGTGTCGGCGTCGATGTCGATGTTATATGAGACTTGACTGTCGTTGGTATATTTGGAATTTGCTGTATTTGTTGTTGGATGTCATGTTGTTGGGTATGCTGCTGCTGTTGTTTCTGCAGCGCCTGTAACTGCTGAGCCGCTTGCGTCAGAGCTTGAACTCGATTCTGCAGCAGGAACTGGGCGGCGGCAATTTGGGTAGCTACTGCAGGATCGTCCTTAGTCATTCCCACTGAACCACTGTGGATGAGTTCCATGTAGTTCTGGAACTGTTGCTGTAGGGCAACTTGCTGTGCTTGCAGTGCCTGCTGGAAAGCACTGAAGTCCTGTGGAGAGATGGTATTAAGTCCGGCACCGGCCAACAGCGGGTTCTGCATCATAAGCGACCCCAGTGCATTTGGCACTAGTCCTGCTTGCAGGTTGGGAATCTGAAGGGACGATGTTGGAGTAGTGTTCATGACCATCTTTGATGGTGGCGGTGATGTACTGTGTCGAGAATTGTCACTGGTAAGATTAAGAGCTTCTGCAGTTTCATCCTCGGGATGATGGTGATGACTTGGTGGGCTTAGAGGAGACCGGCAACGTTCGCTTGTATTGCCTACACTATCTCCGTCATCGGAAACTGGAAATAAAGAAAAAAATATGTTATGATCGATATTCAAGCCTTTTTCAGAAGGTCTGTTAAAATTAAAATTTTATGCAAAACGTCAACTCATAAGAAAGGATACTGCCTCGAATCCTTCTTGCCTAATGGACATTATTCATAGAGCAACAAACTCCCATCCCCTAGAGATATTCGTGATATTGCAATGGAAATTGGTCAATTTCATAGTCCACTGGTTACCAAAATCGAATAACCGAACGATAAAAAAAAATAATTCAGGACGAAAAGGAATGAAATTCAAAGAAAACATTTCGCATACTTCAAAGGACTCTTTTATACTCTTCTAATGCATATGGTTGCCGTTACCTCGACAAGCACTTTGCAGGGAAAGTGAGTTTTCATGTTTTGGTTCGTTTTGAATGAGTATAGGTATACGTCCGATCGGACTGACGAGTCCTTGACGAATGTTTGGGGTGCTGAAAGGATATTTATTTTCATTTTGACACACCAAACGAATGCATAAATAAAATCAACGAATATCGATGACTGTTTTGCAATGAAAAAAAAAAACGTATATGTATGTATATTTTTTTTCTTGTTTGTTATCCTTTCAGTTGAAGGATATATGAATGGTATATATACATTTGCAGATGAAAAACAAATTTTCAATTCCACCCCTGAATTCATTCTATTGCTTTTATTCAAATAATATATCCCTGCTGCTCAAAAGGTGTGAAACTACGTTTGCAAATTCGTATCCTTTTTTCATAAACCATATATTCACTCACTTAGGTTAGCCAAACAGGACATGAATAATAATCATATAAAGAAAAAAAAATAAAGGCACAAAATCTTTGAAATTCAAAAATATACACACTCATCGAATATTCAAATGGTCATTTGAATGGAGCCACTATACTTATACATTTGCACAGTTATTCTGCATATGATGCTGAGGAATCACGTACTGCAAAAAGGACGAAACGTGTCCTATTTCAATATGGAAATATAATAATGTAGATATGGGAACAGATGTTCCGCATTGAGTTTTATATATTAAAACGATATCTGCACTGACCAAATCACAGTAAATGTCCTGGAATTCAAATTCGCTATGAGAAAAATATCCTTTTTATGAAAAAAAAATTTGAATTTAGACTGACCACCATGCAAATGTTATATTTTTTATTCATAAGGATTCGAATTCGATACGAATTTTTCATCTTGAAATTCACATGTGTGTTTATCTATCCTTTGCACCAAAGGTATCCTTTCATTTTTTATTACCTAATTTGAGGGTTATGCATCTTTCGTCTGGGTCTGAATAATGGTACCGATTGGCACACTCGGAATTTGTCCTTATGTGTTTCGGATTGTAAATATTTTGTCAACAAAAAGGACTAAATTGACATCTTCAAGAAGTGAGATATATTACGACTTCAATATAAAGGAAGGGGTGCTAATATTAAATCCTCTTAAGATCTTCCTTAAGAAAGTGCGAAGAACTTGTGTCTCACTCAATTGATAAACAAAATCCAAACCAGGGGAGAGTCGATTTGAATCCTTTTATTTTCATTTTAAACAAAAAGGCTGGATATACCTATGAACTCTTTGTGGGACCACGACATTGATTTAGATTTTTTTTTCTGTAAGCAGATGTTAATTTTGTATAGAAGGGTGTTTTGAAAAAATAAAAGGGAATGGATATTGCTTACCCCTATCCGCAAACAGAGGGTGCCCACTTTTTGAGAATTGAAAATGAAATGAGGAACGAATTGATGATGGAGGAGCTAACGCTTATATACATAGATCGAAAGAGGGATTAGGTTCAGATGTAATCGTTTTGTAAAGAGGTTTTTCGGGATTTTGAAAATGAGAATCGATTTTAAGTGATGTGTCAATTCAAACCAATTGAAAAGGGTTCCGAAAAAGTATCAAAGGTACCTATCGGCACGAGCCTATTTCGAATTTAAAAAAAGATTCCTTACCTAAAATTCAACTTAAAATAATGGAGAGTGACATAAATTTGAAGCAAACAAAATTGTTTTAACAAATAAAAAACTATGCTTTAAGGAGAAATAAATTAAAAAATTATTTTTTTTTTTATTTTAAGAAAATTTCTACTGGGTGTTCTCAAAGAAATTTGCTAGAACTTCATTAGTTGAGAGGAGAAACGGCATTTCTCCTTCAAGATCCCTCAATTTCATAATCCATGAATAAAATTCATATAAAAAGTGTGCAGTTCTTATTCTTGCACCCTGTGTGGGTATACATCCGTCGTTTGAATTTTTGAGCAAGAATCTGAACTACTGCTATCAACTTGACAATAGTTCTCGGTTATATTATTCTCTGAAATTTAAATTTTTAATTTTTTGAAACAAGTCTTACTTGGTATTTAGATAGGCGGCATTCATAGGCGTTGTAAAGGACAAGTATATTTTTACTTGCTATTATAGGTACTATAAGGCAAGTTATGCATTCGTAAAAAAAAAAAAAGTTCTAACAATCAAACATGACATTACGATAATAGTCTGTCTGTCTGTCTTTCTGTCAGTCTGTCCGTCTGTATGTAAAACGAGCTACAACCTAAACGGCTAAAGCGATTACCTTCAAATTTGGTATTTGAGATTATTATGGCATTCCTCAGAGGAGAAATTGAAATTTTATTTTTAGGCCTAAAAATAACGGTACCTGCCATATGACCTTGAAGGAAAATCTTATTTAAAGTCTATTAACGGTACTTTTCTAATAAAGGTTTTTTAAATTTTTGTCTTTCTCGATAATTTTGTATCTGAGAAGATCTCGCTAGCCAAACTAATTCTGCATATTAAAATTTTAAATAACATTTTTTATATAATTAAAATTAATTTTTGATTTTTTTTTTTGAAAAATCAATATTCTTAAAACTAATCAAAAAAAATTATTTTAAATTTTATAGTCATATGTATATTAATAAACTCTACAAAACAGCATACCAAAATTTAAAAAAAAGTTTGTTTTCAAGAAACTAAAAATGTAAAACCGGATTTCATCAAAATCCTACCTACAATTTTCGAGATACTTTTTTATAAAATTTTCATTGATCTGTGGCATCTAATGGCGTTTTTTGTTTTTTCAAGAAACTGATTGAAGTGATCGTTTTAGCACCTCTGTATCAGTTTAAAACACGACTTTTACCCACCTATACACCATTCACTTTCATTATTATACATTAAGTATAATATATACATAAATATGTACATATATTTACATACCTAGGCGCCATCTATGTAGGTAGGTATACATTGCCCTCCTAATTTACATAATTAAAATCTTTTTAAATATACATTTTTAGGATGGTACCTATGTCACTATTCCTTTAATCATATGCATTCGACAATTCATTATACTAAGAATCAAGGTAATCTTACCTACTTCGGTTTTAAACCTGCACAGGATAACTAAACTAGACTACCTATACCTACTAACAACTTCAGTGGTTAGCTACTACTTTACACTAAAGTTGTTAGCTACAAGAGCAAGTTCGTACGATCCAGTCGTGCATTTTATTTACTTAAAAAATGAAACATGAAGAAAGTAATTGTGAATTTTGGCGTTCAACAAGGAAGCCATTTTGGTCCTTTTCTATTTTTATTTCGCAAACACTATAAGGCACATCCAATGTTTGTAATTGTTTTTGGGGTGCGATCTACCAAAACTAAAGGGCTGGTCACCTGAGAGTGACCAGCGTCCGATTAAAGCACCAATAAATGTTATTTTTTATGTTAAAACATGAGCCACGACCAGTGGACTGCGAACTGTGAATGGTCGCAAATTTGCCATTTTATTCATTTTGTTAGTCGCTGAGAGTTGCCAAATGTCAAAGCTGAATGAGTGCGTGCGTTTTAGTTTTTTAAAATACCCTTGTTGCGAATTTGTGTTTGACAATTTCCAGAGGATATGCTGTTCGAATTTTACCCAGTTTTCTATTTAAATTTATAGGCCCAATATCAGTACAGATATCGGGCGCTTTAACAACAGACCATAGAATGATCATTCATATTAAGAGCAGACTATGTACTGTATGAGAGCGAAAGTAGTTTCTTCTGGGCTGGTAGGTACGGTATTGATATACGTTTTGCTAAGGAAACTAAGAGCAAAATGCCTGCGAGTTCAGAGCCATCGTTAACGTTAATAATTCTATTGGGTGTCGAGTGCGATTTGTTTGAGTTCTAAGTTCGTTGGTACACTATACACATTTACGTTGATAATCTATTTTGTATGTTGTGTTTGAGCTCTAAGAGCTAATTATATGGCTTTTAAGATCTTTACACAATAAAAAAAAAACTTTACATACTACCAAACTCGACCCCACCCTAAATCCTATATTAGGTCAAGCAGGGAGTTTGCAGGGGGAGAGATCTGTTAGAAGCGAATTGCTTTGGACCACAGAGAGCTATGTGGTAGCACACGTTTTTGGTTCAGCACAGACTATAGAGATATGTGCTGATATACAGTTAAAAGAAGAGTCTCTAGGATATTGTATGAGCTTGTAGTATTTATGTATAATGTTTTTGGTTGAAGAGATTGATTCAAAAAATCTGTTACAGCTGATCTTTTAAATCAGCGATTTAACAGAGCAAATTAAAAAAATTAAAATTCTTTTGGTTTTATTTAAAACTATGTCAATTATATTGAGTTCTTACAATTGCCTCATATATTTCAGGTAGGTAAGAAATTTTATAAAAGTTATTTAGGTAAGCCATTTTGAGATAATTATTAAAAAATAAAATGCACGACTGGATCGCACAAGCTTGCTCTTGCAGCTAACATCTTGTAACTAATGTGCTATAACCATGGAGGTTTAGTTAGTTAGGTGTAGTTATCCTATGCATATAATGAATTGTCGAATGAATGACTCAAGGAATAGTTACATATGTACCTACCTACCTCCTAATGTAAGTAAGGAGAGTAAAATGTATCTACATACATATATAGACGGAACCTAAATATGTTAATATGTACATACAATAATGAAAATGACGAATGTAGGTGGGTAGGTAGCTATATGCATATAATTTTATAAATTAGGTGCCATTACAATATTGTGCATACATAAGATTCATGTGATTTTCAAAGACACATATGTATAAATAAATGTATGAGGGCCTAAATTGTTTTTAGTATTCAGCGACAACGCAAACATTCCTTAAAAGGGAATACTAAGGTAGTAATAAATGGATAATACACATAATTATATGTTTTTATATTGCTTAATCGTTATAGTTTGAGGGAAAACAAAAATGCAATTTGAATTCATGGATAATTCATTGCATTTTTTATGTACATTTTTAGAAAAAAAAATTGAAACGCCATTTTGAAGATATTATTAATACATAAAATTCAAATTAAAAAAAAATTCTGTGACAGGTTTTTGAAAAATCGATTTTTCAAAAAAAAAATTATTTGTTTTTTTTTTTAAATCGAAAAACTTTTTTTTGAAAATTTGAGTATGCAGTTTTATTAACAATCTTAGGGAGCATTTATGTAAAAAAAATTATTTTAATCGGTCCATCCAAAATTGAGAAAGTTGAAAATATGAAAAGTGGTTCTATGGGAAGTACCGTTAATAAGTACGCAAAAAAAATATTTTTATAATTAAAAGTGGGCTGTACTAATATAAGAACACACACATTTTTTTATAAAAATACTTTGACCCGTTTTTGAGAAATAATTTTTTTCTTAACGGTTTCTTAAAATTTGTATGGAAGGTACCCTTGTTTTTTTATATTAGAAAAATAATTTTTTAACTATTCAAGATAGTGTCAAAACACTACCATTCGTATTTACGAAGTTTTGGGTCGTTTTCGAAATTTTGAGTTTTAAAAAAAAAATTAATTTCCAATTTTTTTTTTTCAAAAATTTTGGCTTACAATAGTGTTTAAACTTTTTAGGAGCTTCTGCGTAAAAAAATTCAAAAAAATCAAACCAACCGTTTCCCAGAAAATCGAGAACCAAAAAAATGGTTGTACTAGAGGTACCAAAAATAACAATTTTTTCCAAAAAAAAAAATGATAAAAAGGTACCCTTTCTCTTTTATTAATGAACTGATTTGTTTTATTAAAATCGTAGGCGCCGTTTTTGAGAAAAATATGATTTTTGTTTTTGGCCAAAAAAATGTATGGGAGGTACTGTTATTTGTCGTCTTAAAAAAAAATGAAAAAAAACGTGTTGGCATATTACCAAAAAAAAACTATATGTAGCAAGTTTGAAGCAAATCCATCAAACCGCTTAGGCTGCAGACTCGAGGACATCTAGGGTTACCAGATTAAAATTGTTCAAAAAGGGGACATGGGAGCATAAGCTCTCTTATCGAAAATTCGTGCATTTTAATTTTTTCTTCGTTGGATTAGAAATTACTTTGCGTAGCGCTGAATACAAATCATATGGATGGTTTCAAGTCTGATATCCATAAAATAAGTGCTGATATACCGCACGGTTTCGTTCCATTTCCTACTCCCTTTCTCATTTCCATTAATGTGATCTTTCTAGAATTTATTATCCACAAAATTATTTTACTGACAACAGCTGGCGAAATTATTTTTTAAAAATCTAGTATGTACATGAAATTTTCATATACATATGAAAATATTTTTGTTTTTTTTTTTCAAATTTTATCGGAAATGGTTATAAAAAATATTTCAAAAAACAGCCAGAACCAATCCTAACAATGTTTGTGTATTAACACATGTCAAATGTCAAGATTTGTATGATGTCATTTCAAATTTTACTTCATAACATTTTTAAAATATGTTTCTACTATGCTATGGCGAGGATAGAACCTTTGGGGGCATGTCGGACATTTTATTTTTGTCCTTCTTAATGTAGGCATCTTTTTTGTTATTTAACCAAATAAAATGACACAATAACTGTTTTTTTTTTCAATAGGTAGCTCCAATATGTTGTAAAATGTTGAATTTTAAGATTGCGATCGGCTTACCTAATAAAAAGATATTCATGCCAATTGTGGAATACGCAACATTTGACTCCCGTGGAATAGGAATGTTTACCCAATTAAGTTTTTGGTTTAGTGAGTGTAAGAAAAATTGACATTTAACATCAATTTATAGAACCATAAAACAGAAAAAAAATCAGATGGAGTTCATTATAATTACTTCATGAATTTTGGACAGACCCTTTGTTATTATTCATCGCAAATTTTGAACCGGACGAAATTCTAAAATATGGTGGATGAGAGGTGCGGAATAAACGGACAAGTTTGAGCATGGGTAAAACCCCTATATTTTGAACTTTTCCAATATTTGTTTATTTCCCGAAATCATTTTTTTCTCATACAAATAAATTGTTGTCCTTTCGCTTACGTATATATAACTCATCTGAAAATCATATTCGATTTGCTTGGGGATTTTTTTTTGGATTCGACATTGACATTGACATTGACACACTACGGAGCCGAAAATGAAAATATCGACCAAAGAAATCGAAGAATAGTGAAACCCAGGATTTGCGTTCTTTCACGGATGAGAAATTGCTATTAAAATAAATGGCAATACTGTACGGAATTTGCTATCATCTAATTTAGTCTCTCACAAAAATAAGATTGCCAACAGGTGGTATTAAGGTCTCAGACTCACGTTTGATAGCTGAGCCCCACTTTTAAGTTAATCTCGCAAGACGGAAATTTTATTTGTCCAATGTGGATCAAGTATCTCATTCCCTTTTAACAATTTAGACCCAAAAACAATTTCACCATCTGGCAAGTGCCCTGTTGCCGCAATTCTTTTAGATTTATTTCATTGGAAATTTAAATGACGAACTAAATCATGACGCACTTTACAAAAATTTGGTATTGACAAGTCCTCACTAGTCAACAGAGTTGTTCAAGTGATATCGCCGACGGAATGAATCGCTGATTTTTTGGACTAAAAGCCGTTAAAAGCTATTTTGAATTAATAAATCAACGTTGTTTGATATTTCGTGCAAAAACCATGATATTAGCGAACAACTGTATTAACTTCTACACGACCGTGATACCTTGATTAAAGTGTTGAAAACTGCTGAAAAACCATCAACTGGGTTGACAAAAGACCAGACGTTGCCCGCATGTGCAAAAGTTCAAAACTGACACAATTCGAAGTACGAAATACCCCCGAGTGCGGTGATAACGGACTTTATATTAATGCAACTCTTAGTTCCCTGGCAAACTTTGAGCGACCACCGCGATATCAGCGCACGTGTTTTCAAACAAAAACTCATAACGATAATGTACTGCATTGTTATGCATAGATTTTGGGCATCTGGTTGTAATCGGTCGAATGACAGAAGCGATGATTGCCCCATGCCCACATTCTCTTTTGGTTGAATAAGCAAAACAAACCAGACCAAGTCCATTTCATTATTACCGCAGAAGTACCCGGTCAAGAATTCGACCCGAAATTCCATGAAATCGTAACTACGCACATTATCCATGGGTCCTACGGCGAAGTTTGATTCCGTCGATAATCATCCTAGAATTTTGAATGATCGGGTCAGCTAGTAAATTTATATAGGAAAACTATTTTTGTCATCCTTTCTAGATATATCATATGTGTTCACTAAAGAAAAGATCAGAAGAGAACAGTACAGGACAGATAAGAACAGAAAAGTCAGTAAGAACAGTTAATTACCGGATTTATCAAAACAATTACAAACAAAAATGGAATTCTTGTATTTTTTATAATGAAAATGTTTGATTAAAACAAAGCAGGAAAAAAAACAAATAATTTTGACAGTTCTCACTATTCTGTTCTAGTTTGTGATCTTACTCAAAAGCCAGAATAGAAAATCCTATTCTTTTGATGAGCATTAATTCAGAGTAAGTCAGAACAGTAAATTCCTCTCTGAACTGCAAAAAGTTGCATTTTTCTGCCCGGAACAGTTCAGACCAACTCACTGCACAAAGCTATCATGTCAAAAACTTTTAAACTCCTGCTTCAAAATCTATTTTAAAATATTCAAAAATTTCCATTGATGGTTTTCGGCAAATCCCAAGCTGAAATTTAATTAGAAGAAATATTTTCAGTGCTGAACTGATAGTCAGCGTCAGTCTAGAAGAATGGGTTATATTTCACTCAACATGTTTACGCACCGATTTCGTCGAATTGACTAAGGTGCAAGAAAGCAAATATGTATAAAGGTTGAACGTCAGATTATCCGTTTAAATTAGTGGCAATCAAGATATTAAAACGAAGCTTAACAATTGTTCAAATCTTATACAACATGCCTTTAATCCTGCAAACAAATTTAACCCGAGTTAAAACATGCAATTTTTTTCAGTAGATGATTAACTTCAACTTTTAACTGTCTCATAACTATCAAAATACAACTGCAGCATTTTGACAATCATTTACTATTGTGTTGCAATTTCAATAGAATTCGACTTGCAAAAATACGTCTGTTCCAAAGACGAGGTCATAAATGACTAAAAGATATATTTAAGGACTCACCACTCCCAAAAAACGAGGATGAACTCGCACTATCCAACTGGGCTCAAGCATAATCATCAGAAGGATAACAACTAAATGACAAATCTTTTTGAAAATGAAAGGCAGCATTGGATATTAAAATAAAATGCACGACTGGATCGTACGAACTTGCTCTTGTAACTAACAACTTTAATTTAGCTAACCACTGACGCTGTTAGTAGTTAGGTAGCCTAGTTATCCTATGCAGGTAAATATAAAGCCGATGTAGGTAATTTTACTGTGATTCTTCGTATAATGAATTTTTAAATTCAAGGAAAAGTTACATGGGAATCTACCTAAAAATGTATCTATTTTTAAATCTAGGTTATGAATTTTAATTATGTAAGTTAGGAGGTAAAATGTAGCTACATATCTATACATATTGATGGAACTTAAGTATGCTAACATGTCCATATAATTATTTAAATGAAGCATGTTGGTGGTTAGGTAGCTGTACATACAACTTCATAATTTAGGTGCAATATGCATTACATAAGATTCATGTGATTTTTAAAGACACATATGTATATATAAATGTGTGAGAGCCTACATTGCATTTAGTATTCAGTGACGTACGCAAAAATTTGTAAAAATGGAATAATAATAAGGTAGAAATAAATGTATAAAACACATAACTAAATGTTCTTATTATATGACGACTGACATAGTTTGAGGGAAAACAAAAATGCAGTTTGAATTCATGGATAAATAGAATATATCAAAAAAAAAATTTCAAGAATCGTTGGAGCAGTTTTTTTAATAAATTAATTTTTAATGAATAAGATTTTGAAAACATTTTTAGAAAAAAAAATTGAAACGCTATTTGGAAGATATTATTAATATACATATAAAACTCAAGTTTAAACAAAAACTTTTGTAACTGGTTTTTGAAAAATTGATCTTTCAAAAAAAAAATTGTATTTATTTTTTAAAAATCGAAAAACTTTTTTTTTTGAAAATTTGAGTACGCAGTTTTATTAACAAATTTAGGAAGCATTTGCATAAAAAATTTATTTTAATCGATTTACCCAATATTGAGAAAGACAAAAATATGAAAAGTGGTTCTATGGGAAGTACCGTTAATAAGTACACAAAAAGAAATATTTTTATAATTTAAAGTGGGCTGCACTAATATAAGAACGCACACATTTTTTTTTTTTAATTCTTGGAGCCGTTTTCGAGAAATAAATTTTTTTCTTAACGGTTTTTAAACCTTTGTATGGGAGGTATCGTTGTTTTTTATTTTAGAAAAATAGTTTTTTTTAACTATTACAGATAATATAAAAAAAAAACACTAAATACGAAGTTTCGAAAAAATGTATTGAATCGTTTTCGAAATTTTTAATTTTCAAAAAAAAAAATAATTTCCAAAAACAGTTTTTTTGAAAAATGTTGGTATACAATAGTGTTTAGACTTTCTAGGAGCTTCTGCGTAAAAATTTTCAAAAAAATCAGATTAACCGTTTCCGAGAAAATCGAAAACCAAAAAAATGGTTCTGCTAGAGGTACCAAAAATAACTATTTTTTTCCAAGACAAAATTATCAAAATGTACCCTTTCCCTTAATTAATGAACTAGTTTTTTTTATAAAAATCGTTGGAGCCGTTTTTGAAAAAAAATAAGATTTTTGTTTTTGGCCAAAGTAAAATGTATGGCAGCTACTGTTATTTGTGGTCTTACAAAAAATGAAAAAAACGTGTGGGCATATTACCGAAAAAAACAATTTGTACCAAGTTTGACGCAAATCTATCCAACCGTTTAGGCAGTAGACAGACTGACAGAATGACAGACAAACGGAATTGGAGGATCCACTTTTTTGGCGTTCTCTATCATCGTAATGTCATGTTTAATTGTTAGAAAAAATTTTTTTTACGAATACATTACTTGCATTGTACCTATAAATCGCAAGTAAAAATATTTATGAAGCGTAAGATGACTTCTGTTAAAGATTGCTTAGCGAGGTATTTGGGAGAACAACTAAACTCTTTCAGTGTAAGCTCGAGAAAAGGATATTTTTTCCATAATTCAGGTTTGAATATCTCAAAAATTCTGTGGCCTGCTTTTAATCCATGGCATCGAAAATCTACCAGTAAAGGACTTTTCACATGACTGCGACCAACTACCGACGAATAAACGAATAAATTCCATTTAAAACAATTTACCAACCTAATTTTTTCACAATTTCTAAACAAAATTGTTGAATTTAATGACTTTGAATGCCGAAATTTGAATGTTGAAATATAATTTATATTAATGTTTAGAAAACAAAAAAATGTACTTTTTATCGCCAAAATAAGATTCATTTGAATAAAAAAAACAATATTGGTCGTCTCGACTTGCATCTGATTGTCACGAACAGTGAAATTCTATTCGCGTTCCACATACCATCCACCCTTCAACGAGTAATTTGTTCGCTCATGTCTAGCCTCAAAGGCGATTTTCTTTTTTCGTTAGTTCAAACACATAGATAATGCTCAGAACTTGTTCCAAACAGAGCGAGCTATTAACACTGATATATTTTTTAACACACACTTGATCCTTGCAAATGAGAATACATTTTCATTTTAACCATAAAAAGCAATATAACACAAGACTCCCTTTCTTGTACACAGATACACAAAATTAACGATCGATCAACTCCTTTCGCCAGTTAAATTGTATCTGATTATTTTACTTGCGATTATAGGTACTATAAGTCAAGTTATGCATTCGTAAAAAAAAATTCTAACGAACTAACATGATATTACGATCATAGAGAAGCCTAAAAAACTGATCGACCAAAAATGTCTGTCTGTCAGTCTGTCCGTCTATATGTATAACGACCTGCAGCCTAAACGGTGTTACCTCCAAATTTGGTATGTGTGATTATTTTGCATTCCTCAGAGTACCTGTCATATGACCTTAAAGGAAAATCTTACTCCAACGATTTTGATAAAAAATTTTGAGAATTTTTTTGTTGGTAATAGTTATTATTTGATATAAGCCAAGTTTACAAGAAAAGTCTATTAACGATAACCGTTATATGAAGGTTCTTTAAATTTTTGGCTTTCTCGGTAACTGAACATTGAATTTCTGTCAAATTTTATATGTGAGAAGACGTAGGTAGCCAAACTAATTCTGCATATTAAAATTTTAAATAACTTTTTTTTATAATTAAAATTAATTTTTGAATTTTTTATTTTGAACAATCAATATTTTTAAAACTAATGAAAAATAAAATAATTTTAAATTTTATGGTCACGTGTATATTAATAAACTCTAAAAAACTACATACCAAAATAAAAAAAAACCGGATTTCATCAAAATCCGTCCTACAATTTTCGAGAAACTTTTTTATAAAATTTTCATTGATCGGTGGCATCTAATGATTTTCTTGGTTTTTTAGAGAAACCGATTAAAGTGATGGACTTAACACTTTTTATAAGTTTAAGTTTAAGTTTTTACCCACTTATACAGCATTCTTTTTAATTTATACATATGTATGTACATATCTACATTCCTAGGTTCTCTATATATAGGTAGGTATATAGTACCCTCCTTATTTTCATAATTCAAATCCCTATAAATATATTTGTAGGTAGGTACCTATGTCACCATTCCTTGAATCATATTTATTCCAACATTCATTATATTAACAACCAGGGTTGTCTTATCTACATCGGCTTTACTCCTGCAAAGGATAACTAGACAACCTATACCTACTAAATGTCAGTAGTTAGCTACACTAAAGTTGTTAGTTAAAAGAGCAAGTTCGTACGATCCAGTCGTGCATTTTATTTTCTTCACATTTCCCTTCTAGACACACATGACATTTGGTGCGTTCAGTAATTTACTAATTTACTCATATGCTCAGTCGATTACGTCCGAGCACATCGAGTGCGATCTGCACATGTTCAGAACGAAAAAAGAAACACACATTTGGAGCTCTGTGTTAAAAAGAAACCTTAGCTAACAACTCAGACACCGCTCTGAACTTAAAAAGAAAAACGCCTAAAATCAGACTGTCAACTTATATTCGTGACGAATAGAATTAAAGCCATGTGAACGAAATGTCAAAATGGACGAATATTCGTTAATTCGTTGGTCGCTCTCATGTGCATAGTACCTAATTAAGATATACCTAAATTTATTTGAGTGAAAAATAAATAATTTTGCAGTAATTTTGGTAAAATGAATATGTGATAAATTAAATAAGAATTTTGCGTAGGTATATAATTTAAGAGGAAAAAAAACTTACCATTACTTTGCAGTGGCGATGGAGACCTCGATAACCGACTGATATCTGAAACAAAGTCAAATTTTAAAATTAACCACAAAATTTCATTAGATTAATGACAAAATAAAAAGAAACAGCAAAAAATTTTAACACTTTAATTAGTTTTATGACTCGTGCAACTGCCACTTTTACGACCCCCATTTTCCTGACCATATTGCTGCTACTCTACTAAATCTACCTACAGACACACTCACATATGTATATTATATCGAACTGTGTCCCTGGCGGTCATAACATCAATGCACTCGTAAAATATCAACTTTAATACGTCTAAATAGGGACGAGAGTTAGGTAGGTACTCGAGTCTTGTTTGGCCCAAAAAAAAAAAATCAATATCAACCGGTCAAATGCCATCGACTGGATGAACAACATACCTATATGTAGGTACTAACTATAACAGTATGTACCTACATTGTATCGACAGTGAGACGTGAGTGAGTAAAACCGGCTGATCGAAAATAAAAGACAAAAACAAAAAAAAAAACATGCAACAAGCAGGAACACACATCCACCACCTGGTTCTTGGGTAAGAGTCCTTTTTTCAGAGAGATATGGTCATGTACAATACCTACAAGAAGACGCCCGCCGCGACGCGACGCGACGACTTCAAACCGAGTGGCTATTTCATTAACACCCTGGATTCAAGGATATGTTTCTATATTTGTAGGTATATACATAGATATATATTTGAGTATTGCTTTGTACAAGCTTCAAGAGTTCATCTTTAAGGACTTGAAGATAATTTATTGCCAAACCGTCCAAGGTGCAGCTTAGTTTGGACATCATAAAAACTCAACACAAATGGAGATAAACAGGACATCGACATCCACATCCCTATATCCACATCCACATGGACACTTAAAGCAAAAATAAAAATACCAACCTAAATAGAGTCAGGACCAAACCCAAATCCTTCCATTGTCTATATAGATCTTGATTCATTATTTTGGTGGCTAATAACAACACCTAAGGATAATGCGCATTGAATGAAATCCCTGTATGAAAATAAAACAAATATACATACCTACCTACTATACTTGTAGTTAGACGAGATAATTAGAAAGAAAATGTTAACCCATTCCACTTAAGTCTGAGGGTTTTTTTCTTCTTTTTTTTGTTGTTGTTGTTAGATTATTGTTTGCTTTGGCTTTTCTCTTCTCATCAAGTGGATCCTATTTTAGTTTTTGTTTTTCTTCTTATTTTTTTTTGGGGAAAAATTACATTCCAAAAATAGGAAAAATCTTCTTTAATTTTAGCAGTCGCCTTGTTAAGATTATGTGTGTTTATGTGCGTGTGCGTGAGACTACAGTTAATGTAACTAATTTCGCCATCACAAAAACTATAGGGCAATCCCCCTCAAAACACATACACAACGTACATATTATTATAGGTAGCTTTTGTGCATTTTGCAAATCAATACCAGACATAAAAATCGATATCCTTGATGCTGTATGGCACTGTATCCTGTGTGAATTTAATATAGTGGTCAATATAGTGGAGATGTGTGTGGTGACCTGACCCCTTCTATCTTTTACTGGATAACAATTTGGTTTGACACGCGACAACATTAATCGCAGAGGGAAGAAAAATATATGGTGCACTATATATACTTACATATATAAAAAAAAAAGGATTTACTATGCACAAAGGATACACTAAATATCTATGTAGGAATTATATCCCCACATGATTATAAAATGGACCTTCCTTATGTGCAATGTACCTATTCGTATGCAGAAATATTTATATGTTCCGAGGGGTCAAAGAGGGTAATTAGATATGCGTCCTTATTATATGAAAATGCAACAACAAGGATCAAATTTAAAATGGGATTACCACTAGGTAAGGTCTGTGTCTGTGGCAGTGCCAGCGATGTGGTGTGAGTGTTTGTGTGATCTAATAAAATAGTGGTTTCAGAATGCACAGCGCATGCATTTAAAAATTTAAATTTATTTCGTTTCGGTCATAAAGGGTCCCCTTTGATGGTTTTCTTTGCTTCGACCGATACGCACAATAATGCTTTTCCTGGCTCGTGCCAGACGCGCGATGTTGTGGATGACAGATGTAAGAATGGGATTTTTTTTTTTTTTTTTTTTGTTTTTGTGTAAAATGAGATTTTTAACATAAATTATGCATTTGAATTGGATATGGGATCGGTTTGTTTGTGTAGGGGGTGCTACAGGGCATGAGGTCAAAAATTTGTTTATTACCTAGTTGTTGTAAATGAGTATAGGGGTGAGAAAGGGCGTTCGAGGCAGTATATATATATACGTACCAAGTTTGATGTTCTCCTATGAAATTGGAACATTTTCGTGTATCTATTTTCATGGATGATCTAATTTGTTTAATGCAGATTAATTGTTTAATGTGTTTTGTTCTTGGAAGCCATAAAGGAAGAGAAAGTGATTTGAATGCTTTTGAATATCCAAATTTGAAGTAATAAATTAAATCAAGTTTTAAATGTTCTTAGTACCTAATATCAAAATATTCCCAGAAAATGATTTTCGATGGAATTTTAAAGGAATTGAGTCCCATGAAATTTGGACAAAGCTGAATTTTGGGGGATGGAGCTTTATTTTTTTGTTCATCCTCAAAAGTCCGGAGATTTTGACTCGTCCTAATTTTTCAGCGGAGGTGAAAGTGGGTTTAATATTCTTCTTTTTCATTACGGCGCTATTGTGATCTCGAAGGGATCACAGCTCTCCCGCCGTCGCATTGTAATCAGAAAGTGTCGGCAAGACTACTGATTTCATTGCATTTTCTTGTACCAGGATTTACTTGTACCAGGAGTGTCTTGGTCTGCCTTTCCCTTTTCTTCTTCGAGATCGTGTTGGAACTTCGTAAGATATCGCCTTTTTGACGGGAATCTCCGTCTAAACATGACAATATCAACTGAGCCGTTCGTGCTCTATTTTTTGCAAGATGGTATTTTTGACGTCAAGGGTTTCACGGGTCTTTTTACTTCTAATTCGATCAAGCTTTGTTACTCCTGCTGCCATAAAAAAACATATTCATCTCAGCTGCCGTCAACTTACTCTCATATTTTTGTGCATTGTATAACATTGTGAACCTTATGTAAGTGCTGAATGCACAAGAGCAGGGTTGAGACTTCCACTCAGCTTATGAGGCATTTTTCGATCACAAAAATAGTAGAGTTTTCACGCCACTTCATTTCTTCAGCTTCGTCATCACTAGTCGCTTAACTATTGATCATTGATCACAGATATTTAAACGACCAGTTCAGAAAATGGACAGCACAAGTCAGTCTTTTTCGGACTGATGCGGTACACAATTCCTTCTCAAACGTCTACCCAAACGCCAAGTATTCGTAGCAGGGATGTAGGACCCTCGGTTACGATGGCTCCATCATCAGCAAAGAAAATTGAAAATCTACCTTAGAGGTGGTAGTAAAGGACTTAATAAAAAGCGGACTTAAAATGCTTCCTTGGCGTGCACCTACTATGACTTGCAATTCTTTGGTGACTCAAGCTAAATATCTAACCCTCGTCAAATCTACAAAATGAGCTCTGTAGTTTGATTCTTCTTTAAGCTACAGTGCTTCACAGATTACCACTCCCCCTAAAAATTGAACTCTGATCCAAAACCTGCTTTTGAGAAAATGTCAAGAACAACAATTTAAAGCTCCACCAAAATTTACCTTTGCCGATTTGTACTTCCGAGTACATAGTACATAGGTACTATAAAGCAACTTTTGCATTTGGAAAAAAAAATCAAGATTTTATTCAAATTTGACATTACGATGATAGAGACTACCAAAAAATTGGACCTCGCAATTCCGTCTGGCTTTCTGTAGAATGATCTACAGCCTAAACGACTTAAGCGATTTCCTTCAAACTTGGTACATAGTTAAGCGTTTTAGGTGATTCTCTCAAATAGATGTTTGAATCGTTTTTTTATTCCCAAAAATACCGCTACTTGCCATACAATCCTTTACCATCTCAATTATCTTGAAAATAGAACTTACGATTTTGTTAAAAAAAAGTGTGTTCACTTCTTTAAGTATAGTCTATATTTTGGTCAAATTTGTTGTTTAGATATTTTTTATTAACGGTACCTGCCATACAATCATTTTTTTTTATTTTCGACATTCTTATGAACGGCTCTACGGATTTCGATCAAATTGTTTGTATAGGAGACCCTTCAAATTCAAAATAATACTGCATACCAAAATTTTCGAAAAATATTTGCTTGGATTTTTGAAACAAAACAAACTTTTTGTTTTTGGGTAGATGATTTCTTGTTATATTATTAACTATTTAAAATTGCCATACCAATTTTTTCTTAGAAAAATAACTAAAGAAATTTTGTACATACAAAATTATGTAAAAAACGACTAAAAATATATTTAGCCGTTTCTATTATACTCTGTCCCAGAAAAATAGGCAGTACACGTCTTATGGGAAAGCTTTTTCAAAATCAGTAGCGTATCATATTTTTGGACCATACTAAATTGAACGAACTTCTCCATAAAAAGTGTTTGCCCGCCCATAAATATATAAGATAGTAAAAAAAAATTCATTGCATCTGACGCAAACACAACTTCCTACTCAGCGTACATCTGAGTGTCGGTCGACTGAATTGCTTTTGCTGTAGCCTGTGGCTGCTGCTGCTATTCAACCCCCACTAAATATTGATGTGCTTTCAGAGTTACCCGTGCCCATTTCTTAACTCGATCGGTTTTTTTCGTTGGGTTTCTGTTGAGGTGCTTTTGATTTGAGAGCTTTAAAAAAAGTTTTGAAAGACGAGTAATATCGTGGAGTGTTTTCATTTTTTGCACTTCTTTTAATGCATGGAAAATACTTTAAAATGCAGGAACAAAATTTTAAGCTGTTTTCTTTGAAGAGGAACATTATTTGCGTAGATTTTAATTATTGTGAAGTAAAGTATTTTGTGAAAAATATATGTTTAAAAGGTGTATTTATTTTGAATTTTTGTGCAATTTGTATTTTTAACTCGTGTATTTTTAAAGAGGTGTGTTTTATTTAAGGTTTTGTACACTTAGTTCGAAATGGCTGCGCGGATTCCAAAGATTTAAGTTCCGAAAAAAAAGAAATTGTTGACTTGCGTCAAAAATTCATAAAACTGTGAAGCAAGTAGCTGAAATTTTTCCTGTAGGTGAACGAACAGTTTACAGACTTCTTAACGAAAACAGTTCCAAAGGCCAAAACTCGCCACCAAAGAAAATCAAATCTAATAATGAATAATGTTTTTTTATTTAAAAGGCCTACTGGGGATACCCTTCAAAAACGCACCTTTTATCTTGCCTCATGGTGGTGTGGAACAAAACGATTAAATAAAAAGTCCTATCGAAAAAAAGAGCGATAACCCTAGATATTATTCTTTCATATTTTTGCCAATTTAAAATGCACACTACGAAAACTTTGTGAGAGCTTTATTGGGAGACAGATTTATGCAATCCACTTTAGTGAGAATGAGAGTCAATTGTCCTGTCTTGCCTACACTGCCTATTTTTCTTTGACAGGGTATAAGAATCTTTTGAATACGATGTGATCGAATATAAGTGTAAGTACGTGCGATCCATTCCTGCATTTTATTTTTTTCCTAGTTTGCCATTTTTGTCAAATCAATTTTGTGTCCAGTTAAAAGCATAATGGTAAAAACAAAATCGCATACATATACCAAATACAGCACGATTGTATTAGCTGGTTCCTACAAAGAAGATACTTGCAGATCCCAGGCAAAAATCCATATTATACGAAGATCCGAAACAATTACAGACACAATACGCCAAAGAACTGCTTACGGTACAAACAATATTTCAATAACTACATTCAGTTTTCCAATTAGGACCAGGACTCATTGTTTCAAAGCTCACACAACATGTACAAAGTACGATTTTCAGAATTCTGCTGAATAAGTTATCTTTCAAATAATTGATGTAAGTATAATTTTATGTCATACGACAAATTATGGACGCGACTGTACTTACTGGAAATATTGGAATGTGAAACAACATTGCTGTGTGATCTATGAAACAGGCATAATGCAAATTTCATTAATTTTTTAAATGATAAAAAAGCGAACAATGTGATTTGTTTGCAGGAGTATTAAATTATTTAAAAATAGCTAACGAAAGAAACTTGTCGATATAGTAAAATGTATAAGTCAAGAGTCAGTAACCAGTTAGTATAAGTAAAGAAGACAATCAAGATGATTGTGCGAAAAAGGATTTCCCGAAGGAATACGGATGGTGTCTGTTTTGAAACTTTTCCACTTAAATTCCTTAACAATTCGTTGAAGAAAACCTTCTGATATTAAGAACGTTATAATAGAGTATCATTTTTTTTATAAAATGATGAGCGCACAAAAGGGGTTTTGACTACCCTTAAAATGATCAAACACAGTGCGAGCGTTAGGGATGTAGGGAAGGACGTCAGAGGAGATATCGATGAATTTTGGTTTTAAATTTCTGAATATCAAAATGGGAGGGAAAAATAGAGCTGGGTAAAGTATTCCATATTCGCGTGGTACGGCTAAAGAAAGAACCTCTGTACTTGACAACGCCCGAAGTTGGGCTTAAGGGTAAACTGATGAGCATTCCTCGAAGTGTGAGTATTACGGTTAACAAATTTAAGGGGAACTGGCTATTTCGCTAGAACATTATTTATAAAAGTAGCGATTAAATAATGAAAGTCATTATAACATTTCGACGGTGTTCGAGAGCCATCGACTAATATTTTGCGTCTTAGAAGGGTACTACAGCATCTAACTGATGAGCCCAACTGTAGTCCCTGCGCGAAATGCATAATTTGGACTAAAGGTCACAAACAAACAAAAATTAAAGGTGTTCGAGAGATGTAAATATTTCCATTATAGTTCTTTCGCCTATCATTCTTAGAGCTCTGTGTGACTTTGGGAGCCCCTGTCCAAGTGTATGGGTTACACACAATCTTTGGACAAATGAACACCTTAAAGATTACAGCCAGATCAGACGAGGAGAAGGATTTCTTACATCTTCGAAGAAAACCGAAACACCTTGGAGAGTTTTTGGCAAAATCAAATATGTAGTCATTCCACAAGAAGTGGTCTATGACGCACATACCAAGGACTGAAAGCTGATCGGTTTCTTCATTTAAAGCGCCGCATATGGATATCATGGGGGTTGGGTTATGCTTTAACGGTAAAAGACAGCACTGAGTTTTTGAAGCATTAAAAACTACGCGGTTTTTTATTCGCCATTGGACGGACAATGCTGTCGAGATCAGAATTTATAGAGTCTTTCATACGCTGCCGTTGCAGTTCCATATCCGAAGAACAAAGAGGTGAATCTGAAAAGCTAAGAGTAATGCCATTATCAAAACAATTTAATGGATTAGAAGTTCCATATAAGTTATCATTAATGCAAATGAGAAATGAGAAAAAGAGTTGGAGAAAAAACGGAGCCCTGCGGAACACCAGCATTTACTCTATGAATACCAGACTTGGAAACTTCCAATAAAACTTGCCCGAAAGGTAATATCGTCGACACCAAATGCATGCTTTTTATATAACAGAGCTTGATCTGTTGGTGCATCTCTGTGAGATATATCATCAGATTACCAGTGGACCTTTATTGCTAGGAAAGCCGTACTGCCGCTCATTAACCAGCTTTCTTTTTTCAGGATATTTCTTGACCTGACAATTACTCAGCGTTTCCATCCACTTGGAAAGAAACCAGTAGAGTAGGACAGATTGAAAAACTTACGCAGTGGTTGTGCCAGGTTTGAAAAATACCTCTTCAGAACGATGGGAATGATACAATCTGGGTCAGAGGATTTGTGAATATCTATGTCTTTAAGGACTCTGGCAACTCCAAGAGTGTGGTATAAAATTTTTCCCATAAAATTGTTTACGCTCTCAAGTACTTGAGGAGTCGTAACAATTTCTGGCAGCGTCGAATTAATATCTGTAAACAAATTGGCTTTTTCACGAGAGGTGACTAAAGGGGTGTCATTTTTTAGTTTGACACCTTTTGATACCTTCAATTTGGAATAGGTACATTTTCAGAGAATTCATGTATAGTGAATATGAAAAAACCGTTAATCAGTTCTATACCTTGTATAATGTTTGAGTTTGAATTTTAAGAACTAATTTCGAATGAATTCCCTCTAAAAATAGCAACAAAGGTTTAAATAGCTCCTAAAATATATTTCCCGTTTAATAATACTTCGGTTAATTGTCATTCGAAAAATAATGATTTTTTTAATTGAACCACCCAGAAAATTGATCGAAAGATCTGATCAAATTTTTAAGACCATTAAGCCCGAAATAATGTAGTCAAAAGCTTTCGGAAATGTAATCCTTTTTCAAATTTTTAACAGCTCGCTATTCGACATGCAACATATTATTTAACAAACCTGAATTTTATTTTTTGAGAATTAGCAATACTTTATCTATTCTTTAGAATATATTGTAAGATATAGATTTTTAATCATATGGCTTGATTTTTTTAAAACGATATTAGTCAAATTCGGTTAAAGTCGAAATAAATGAACAACCCCACCTGCCACAGGACAATTTTAAATTTTGAAAAAAAAAATATTAATATATGTACAATACCGGTTTTTCAACCAAGAAGAACTTATATAAAGCACGACTGTCAGCAGGACCTTCGAAATCGTATCTTCCTTACGCAACCTTCTAAGCTACAATTTAATTTGAAAATCTTTTCGTTTTCTAAAAAATTAATCTCTGCTGAAAATTTTAAAAAACACATTTTTCTATTTCTTAATTATAAAATGTGGTAGTAGAAAGCGGTATGAATAAATCATCTAAAAGTAAAAATTTGCAAGACTTTAACAGAACATTAATTTTAGAAAACATTATTTGTCCAGAAAATGGTATTTTACGGATAAAACCATTTCTAAAAGCTGATGGAGGCTCAAGAGAAACCTCATCACCTGTATAAAACCCAGCATCCATCATCAAACACACCTATATTTAAATTATAAACGGTGTTACACTTATATTTCCTGGTGTACTCAGTAGAATTATAAAAAGTAAAAGCCACTGAAAAACGTTTTTTAAACTTGTTTGAAAAAAAAAACCGTCCTTGTACAGAAATTCAAACTCGGAAAAAGGTCAAGAAACGAGTCATAATAGAAGTTTTTAAGAAAAAAGAAAGAATATTAATATCTATTATTCTTTTTATTTAATCTGATTACAGATGTTATAGGTATAGGTTTATAGAAAGTCACATAAGGAAAGTAGAGAAAAGAAATATCTCTTTTTCATGACCTCTTTACATCACCTATTATACATACCTATAGGTAGGTATACTTGCAATTGCATAACAAAACCTCTTTACCCGCCCTACCAATAAGATACAAACTTCTAAATGCCTAGATATCCTTTTTAGCAATAACATATACAATAAGGAAAACCACAGGTATCGCATTGTCTTCGAGATGTCTTGTGTGCGTAGTGTAGTGAAGGCATGATGATCCTTATTTAATTGCAAAACAAATTAAACAAAAGACGAAAAAGTGTGCAAATCTTTTGCAAAGTATAACTACAGTTGGCCATCATATTGCCAAAGGACATACATCATTTATAAAAATAGGAATATAATAAATTCTATAAATAGATAGGTACAGACAATAATATAGGTTTGTACATACATCGATTTTGCATATGTCCTGTCGTTGCTGTCTTCAATAAGTCACGCTTCAGCGAGTTATTGTTATCCTCCGGCCTATTGTTCCATCGTATTTCAGACATAACCATTTTTAATAGTTTATTTTTCTTTTTTTGTTATTGTCCTTCTTTTTGCTTATAGGGTTTAGGATACAAATTTAACAAACTTTCGCCAAATTAGCACACTTTTATAAATTATCACTGTTTTTTCATGAATCCTTTTCTTAATAATTCTAAGCTATTACGCAATACACACTTTTCTTCGGTTTAATCGTTAATATACATATAGGTATCTACTATTCCTCTTCAAAGGACATCTACGCACTTTTGGATGCTTTATTTTTTGAGTTTATTTTATTTGTATTTTGTGTTGTTGTAGGTATAGTTGTTTATTTGATGTCCTTTTTTTACACAATCTCAATCCAAACGCGTTCGTGTCTCATTCAAAACTAAAAAAACAATTTTTGAAATTCCTGCAGGATACCTTGCCGAAACCGAGGTCTTTTTACTTTTTTTTCCTGTCCAATTTTCTGTGTGCAAAAATAAGGTAAGTCAGATTTTCAAACACAACGTGAACGACTGTGTGTATGTGTTTGAATTTGTATAAGCGCGAGACAACAATGTAACGGGGAAAATATCTATAGAAGACAAAAATTATTCAAAAAATCCTTGTTTGCCGTTCGGTAGGTATTTTGGCTCGGGAGATTATAGGTACGCAATCCACGACAGAACTTGAACGAATGTATGTGTTTTGCTCCTCTATCAGATTGTATCTGTTTTCTGCACCGCACCAACAGAATCCACAAGGAAAATCAAATAAGAATTTTCCTTTCTGCAATCCACAGTGTTGATTTTTTAATGTGTGTGTAAGAAGGGGAATTGTGGCTCTAGGCTTTCGGTGGGTGTGGCTTAATAAATTAGATTTTCCATCTATTGTGGATCGTAACTGTGCCATAGGTAGAACCCCGTTGTTGTTTCCTTAGTGTGGATTATGATTTATGTTTTAATTTTGTTGTTGTTGGTGCATATATTAGTTTTGCACACAAAAGGATACAAGTTTCTTATAGTTTCTAGAGAAAACCGCTCCAAGGGGAGCAGTAATGTGGGTGGTAGAGGTGTAGGTGTAAATAAACCATCCACCTAAAACTCACCATATATTGCAGCCAATGGTCCTTGCACTTTGCACCAACTATACAGTATTCACTTTGGGTTAACCATCAGAGAATGGAAGTTTTCTTATTGTTTCATAGCAGATGTTACTGAGAGGGGGCTAAAAGTTTGCATCAACTACCTACCTACACTACAACTACATATACATAACACCCGCCATTGCCTGTTTGGTCGGTAATTTCCAACTCTAATCCTTTAAGGATTATGAGTCGGGGGAGTTCGGCTGAGACTTTGGAATCTTATGGAAATGATAATGATGACTATTGTGTGTGTTGTGTAGGTATGCATCCTTGCAGAAGTAAAACAAGAAAAAAAACTACTTTCGCAAGCTTCGTAGGTTAGGTGTATATATTATATCCTGTTTTGTGAGGTGTGAGGGTGATTAATATTTACGAAAATGGACTTGTGGAAGGGCATTCGGAGCCAGAAATAAAATAAAAGAAGCACAGAGAAAAAAAAGGGTTGACCAAATCACCATCATCATAGAAGAAATTGTGTTTCCACTTGATGTCATATTAAAAAGGACATTAGACCACTTCTTTTTTTTTTGTCTTTGGTTTTTGTGAGTTGTTATGGCGACTTGGTTCACTTGTTTTTTACGTCCTTTTAACAAGATAGTGTGTTGTGTGCTATGTGTCTTCAGTGTTTTGGGGTTTTTTTTTTTATTTACTTAATATTTATTTGGATTTTAGTTGTAATGGGAAGTAAAACACTCGTTTTCGATGCTGCGTGTAATTGAAGGGAAACGAGCTGGAAGAATGTGGGTTAGAATTTTTGGACATTTATTTTTAAGGATACTAGTTTGGAGCAGGGATTGATTGTGCGAAGCATGTGATTCTAACAAGTGATAAAAAAGATTTTCTACACATACCTAGGTACTATACGTGTATATATGTGTATTATGATGTATTTATCAATATTTAGTAGAGATACATATGTATAGAAACCACTGCTTTTGAAAGAAAGATTTTAAGTGCATGGTTGTTGATGTGGAGAATATTTAATGGCGTTAGAAATTAGGTGGGTTGAATGTATCTAAATAATAATGGGGAAATATAGTAACGCAAATACAGTGAAAGCTCCCTTAGGCTGACAGGTACGATCGAGGCACTTGTGTCCGTCTAAGGGAGTTGTCCGTCCAAAACAATTAAAAATAGTTATGCCTATTGGAGGCTTTACGTGGATCTGCATCTGCAGACTTGAAGAAAAGTAGAGCGGGACCATAATATAAAACAAACATAAAAGTAAGACAGGGTACACACTAACAACTTACTCGAACTCTGCTATAACTTTCTTGACACATCTCACGATCACATATTCTAAGCGTTCAGTAATGTAGTTTAGAGAAGAAAATTTTAGAATAAATGCAAAAACAAAAACAATACAAACGCATTTACATACATATGTATTGTTTTTGTTCCTTATTGTGTGGACTGTAATTATGATTTTAATTGAGTTTTTTTGCGACCTTTATTCCAAATTAATATGCGTTTCGCCCAGGTACTACAGATGGGCTCATCAGTTAGATGCTGTAGTACCTTTCCGAATTCCCCTAGAAGAATATAATTCAGAGTGCTTTAAATCTGTAAATTTTATTTGTGTCGGTAGTCATCGACTAATATATTACGTCTTAGAAAGGTACTACAGAATCTAACTGATGAGCCCATCTGTAGTACGTGGGCGAAACGCATATTAATTTGGACTAAAGGTCGCAAAAAAACTCAATTAAAAAGAAGAAAATTTTAGCTATTTTCGTTGTTTTTAAATAGACTGAGGTGAAATTGTAAAAAAAAAACTGGAAAATTCGTTACCTGAACTGAAAAAATTATGGTGCAGATGAAAATGATATAATGCAGATGAACATGTTCATTTTCAATCTTCACATTCATACTTCCTATAATCTTCACGCATGAAGATGATCTCTATTTTGGTCTTCGCTCTCTATCGCACAAGTATGATTTTTTTATTTTGTTTACTCTTTTTTCCAGATGTCGATGCAGACGAAGATGAAGATACATGTAAAGCATCCTTATAAGTAACTGATTTATATATTGATAAAAATAACAAATATTAAATTCTTAAAAAAAAAAAAAACAGAATAAAAAAGATTTTATTTCAATACACAAAAAAATTAAAAATTGTTTCACAAACATATAAGGAAATAAATAAGTATATGTAGATGTATTATCTAGTTTGTGAAATGTCAAAAAAAAAACCACCACTTATTCATTTTTACTTGCGATTTAGGTACTATAGGGCAAGTTTTGCGTTTGGAAAAAAATCGAGCTCGAGGTTTTAATCAAACTTCACATTACAATGATGGAGAACACCAAATAAGTGGGTCCCGCAATTCCGTCTATCTGTAGAACGATCTACAGCCTTAACGGCTGAACTGATTTCTTCTGCTTCAGCTACAAACCCCAATCTAACTCGATCATCTATGACAGAAATCAGCTATATATACTGATCATTTGCAAGCTCTATATTAGCTTCTTCAGTTAGCTCTATCCACTCTCTAAACCAACTCGATCCACTATTTATGGCTTGAAGTGCAGTTTTTTTTTCATATGTAGTCAACTTGCAATTTGAGCGTTTTAATAAATAGAGGAGATATACCGGTTTCTAGCATAATCACGTAGTTCGGGGCATTTGGTGGTAGTCGAAATATCCTTTTGATGTAAAATCGGGGTAGTTTCTCAGCGGTTGCATACTTCTTACTCCCCTAAACTTGAGCTGCATACAGCAGTGTTAACTCAGCTCCCACTTTAAATATTTTATATTTGCTGCTATGGGCCATATGTCTGTTACTAAAATGTTTCGCCATGCAATATTGATTGTAGTTTTAGCTTTTTGCAATTTTTCTGTGAGATGTCTTTCCATACTTTTAGTTTTCGTGATGTATACCCCTAAATATTTATATTCATGACACAACTTCGATTCTCTCATTATTAAAGCTCCACCGTTCCCGTCCACTTGCTCTTCTTCCACCTTTTCGGAAAACCATAACCTTCGACTTCTCTAGGCTGACAACGAGTTTCCATATTTTGTAATACTCGCTAAGTTTGTTAATCATTAGTTGCAGAGATTCAGGTGAGTATGCAAACAACACTATGTCATCCGCGAACATAAGGGCCTATATGGGAGTTCCAGCATATTTCACTCCTCCAGGCAACTAATCGGTGATATCCCCGATAAAAAGTGAAAATAGAATCGGACTTAGCATGTAACCTTCCCTTACACCTGGTTTAGTCTCAAACCATTGTGAAATGTTTTCCCCATCCCACACAGCTGCTGCGGTTTCCAGATAAATATTCTGCATTACACGTCCGAATTTGAATGACATTCCCATTCCATACATCTTGTACATCAATGCACTTCTATCAATCGTATCGATTGGTGCCTTAAAATCGATGAAAAAAACATATAATTTCTTGTTTCGAGCCAAAAAGGAAGAAAAACAATGATGTTATATATGGTGGAATATCCTTGTCGGAACAAATTGTATTTATCCTCTATAAAATCGATGTGCAACTATATGCAAAGACAAACAAGCTAACGCAAGCTCGAAGCTGACAGTCATGATAATTTTTAAACTTTATAGTTTTACGGATGATATAGACGCGCATTTAGATAGAGGAATGTCACATAACAACGAGCGAATAATTATTGAATAAATATGATTTAAAAAATCTCTAAACCTAAATTCTTGACAAATTGCAAACAAAATGGTACAATTATAATATTTATTTATTTTAAAATTTTAAGATGATACCTTTCGTTTAATTTTAGAAAACAAATTGATCGTCGAAAACTGCAATCTGATGTTACGAACCGCCAATCTGTATTCACATTCAATATTCCATCCAAACATCAATGACTAAATGTTCTGAGTTGACATTAATTTCCCGAGCAATAGCAACGCATTGATTGTGTAGTTCCAAGGTAAAAATAAATGTTCTACATCTTCAAGATTCTTATAGTTCCAATATTCCTTTACGGAGCCGAGTGGTGGACAATAAGTAGAAAAGTGTTAGGGATATTTCGGAAAAAAAATTGTTTGAAGGATATTTGGTCGTATATGCGATTAGTCCGAATGTACAGATATGGATATAGTATATGTATAAAAAGCCACATGGCACAATCCATGCTGCGTCTAAACTCGTTTCCGATGTCCAATGGAACAAATCTAAAAAACAGTGTACGGGTGCCTGTCTGGTTGATTTGGAGACACCGTATGGTTAGAAGGTCTCTATTTAAAGCTTACCAGACTAGGCATAAGTAAACCTCTATTGTATATGCTTTATGACATGCTAAATGGTAGAAAGTTTGTTGTCAAGCGTGGCAATGTAACTACTACCACAGTTTTTAATATTAAAATATGGTCTTCAGCGGTGAACTCGCCGATTCTCTTCAGCATTTACACCAGCGATCTGATAGGTACTCTAACTCAGGTAATTGCGTAAGCCGACGATCAAATTGCGTACAGAATAGCTCATACAGTTGAGGTCATCAAAACTCTTTTGTAGAGTGACTTCGACAAGATTCAGCGATATTGTAATATCTGGAAGTTGAAAATCAACTTCCAGAAAACAGAAACTATTCTGTTTAGGGCTCCGTTGTCTAGCGCCTCAAGGGATACGAGAAAGAACTGGCGCAAGCTGGTGATCGTAGGGCATCATTGACATCCACTGGCGAGTAAAAGTGTAGTAAAGAACCTTTGCTTCTGGTTGGATCAGTACTTGTATTTCGACAGACATATAAGTGCTGCTCTGGTCAGGGCTAGGGGAGCCTTTGCCCTGACAAAACGATTGTTTTATTGCAGCCGTCTTGACAGCAGGGTGAAGGTGATTTGCTACATGGCCCTCATCAGGCCGATGATTGCCTATGGATGCCCGGTGTGGTTCAACGTTGCCCCATCTCAATTGGAAAAGATTCGGGTGTTTGAGAGGCAGTGTCTTAGACGTTGCCTTGGATTACACAAATACCAAAGTCGGAGTACAAACGATATTATTCCAACCAGGTTCTACACAACGGAGCCAACATAAACAGAATAGATAATTTTTTGTTTAAGCATATTCGGGGTCACATTGCAAGAGCGATGTCCTCAACCAACAGCTTAATTTTTGGGGCTTAGTCCCCAACAATGAATACTTCGAGAATGCGCGGTTAAGTGGCTATATCCCACCAGAGGCATTCTTCTATTTAGACAGTCGAGGGCTGATACAGGATAGAATGGTGGTTACGCTAATCTAATTCTGAACAACATACCGATATATAAAGTCGGATAAGATTTTGTCTTGGCCGACTTACATAGATTTAGGGTAATTAGGTAATACTACGTTTCCACCGAACTATAATTTCTTGTAGATTTACTTATCTCAAAAAGTGGTTCCACCGCTCAAAAGTAAGTAGATTAATTTTGACAGCACTATCCAAATGCATATATCTTTTCATTTTCTCTTATGATGTAGAAGTGAAACAGGCAGCTTCATCTGTGCCAACCGAAGAGAAAAATTCACTTCCCCGATGAATGTGTTCATTTCGATATGGAAATAGGGTAGTTCGATTGAAGATTTAAATGAGATTTATTTTAAATATTCATCTGAGCAGATTAAAATTTGTATGATAAATCCTAAAGATTTGTAGGAGATTTAGATAAATCTACTTAAATCTCGGTTTAGTGGTCGGTGGAAACCTAGTATAAGGTACAGTCAGGGTGGCACCAAAAAAAATAATAAAAAAAAAGTATGTAGGTATACGGATGTATACGTGTATGTATGTGCGTATATTTATATGTGTTTGTAGTATGGCTGTATAGGTGTCTGCATCCTTATACTAAAAATACACAAACAAAAAGTTAAACCAACAAAAAATGCTGATGTGGCTGTTCTAATTTTTAAGTATGTATTTTTAGGTATCTTAAGTAGCTTACGTTATTTTTAGTTAGTATAAGTTAATGGTAGCTAGTTTTTTATTATTTTTAGTCTAGCTTTATATAAAAGCTAATTTAAAGTTAAAATAAAATGTAAAAATGATATTATACTAAGTTATTTTTCCAATAAGTTTTCTGGGTGAAAATATAAAATAAAATAATAAGCATGGATTAATATAGTTTTTAGGTCGAAAGACATTAGGATTAAGAGATATAGTTTAGCTTAGAGTGCCCGTAAAGGGCCAATAAGTTAGTTATAGGTTATTGATAAGTAGGCTAGTTTTATGAATTTTTGTCTAGCTTTAAGTTAGTTATAAGTTAATGGTAAACAAAAATTAATTAAAAAAAATATATAAAAAGCCAAACCCCGAAGACAATATTGGTTATGCAACATCAACCGAATGGACAAGAATCCACCAGTCAAGAGAGGCCTTATATCTCCACTCCGAGGTCCAAAGCAACAAGGATGGGCGAACCTCCTCAGCTTTAATGCTAATCTATCGCTGATGTCAGATCGCTTTGTCGGATGGATGACTGTTAACAGCTAGCTCGTGATCGAGCAGGATGGATATTTTAAAGAAAAAATCTTCTTTAAGAATAAAAATCCGAAATTATATTTTATAATCAAAAACGATATTTATTCAATGAAGTATAAAAATGAAGTGAAAAGTAATAAGGAGAATAAATTAGTCTATTATTCTCTTATTGCATGCAAACTTAATAGGATATGTATTAATTGAAGATTTTCGGACTCGCCAGGAAGTACTACACAAAATCATCGCATATTTAAGGATAACTATTTGAAATTAAATAAAACGATATATATCTGTGTGAAACCAAACAATGAAATCACTAAAAATGTCGACTAACTTCAAAAAATCTCGTTTACTCGGTATACTTTTTAATAAAAAATAATATAGAATACTTTTACAAAAACTATTAAGCCTTTTGTTTAAATAAAAATCAATGTCCTTGGATATTTCGCTACCTTTGTTTTCTTATTACAAAAAAAAAACAATAGTTTGTATGCAGTTAACTAAAAAAAATGTGCAAAAAAATATGTTTAGGTAATGTATGTTTGTATGTATTGACAAAAAATAAAATTAGATATGCAAATCCCAAATCAAACAAAACATAAAAATAAACCTATTTTCTGCGTAGGTATCTATACTTTTGAAAAAAAAAACTGTCATAAAAAACCAAACAACTTCTGCCCAAAAAGTCAATTGTTTGTGTATTTTGTACAGTTTTCTTGTGAAACTTAGAAATATCCTGCGGTGCGGGTGCTGATAACATAAATTAAATCATAAAAAATATCACGCATCCTTTTTATGGATTTTTTCCAATTTCCACCGTGTGTTTTCAACAAAAAAAACTCAAAATAACGAAGAGTTACATGCGCACCGCATGACCTTCTTAGAATGTAGGCTTCATCGTAAAAAATAAAATACAAATTCAAAAAAAAAAAAATTACTATTTGGGATCAAGAATACATAGTATATGCATGAATATATGTTTGTACCTATACTTTTAAAGATAGCGCGTTAATTGCGATTCGCATTGAGATGTTAAAAATTACTCTACACTTTAAACTTTTTTTTTTACTTACCTAATAAAATATATCCATAAAACAATAAAGTCGTAAAAAACCAACACGTACCTTAGGTACCCATGTACCTCTAATAGGTCAGACAAGTTAGCTAAGGTAAGAAATCCTTAGAAATTACCACAGGACCAACCAATACCATAAACATAAAAAAAACTAGACATAACCTTAAAAAAACTGACTTCTGTTATCCAAAGCAATAAAATTCCAAACAATTGGCTGGGTATAAAAATTCAAATTAATTTTCCATGCATCCTTAAGAAAAAAGAAGTCCTTTCTAGCGCAGATAAATAGATATATATTTTTTTGTATCTTCTTTGCATCTTGGGAGGAAGTAACTCCAGTGACAACTTTACGCATAAATTGAATATCCTTAGACTTTTTTTTTGTACAATCATATCCTGGGGCATCCTTCATTACATTTCGCTTGTGATTCCCCAATCTAGCTAAGAACAACAATAACGAAAGTCATTAATCAAGAAATAGCTATATACGCTGCTTGCATGCACAATTGCAATTATCCTTACTTGATTTCAGGTAGGTAGGTATATGTAAAAAAATGCATCAAAAAATTCAATAAAAAAGTATACAAAAGGAAGAGAAAAAAAAGCGCGCGCATTTTCCACACTCAATCACCAAGAATGATAGCCAGGATGTGGATGATGATGATGATGTAGTTCTCTCCCGACATCCCTCATCATCTCTCTATGTTGCAGGACATTGATTGCGTTTAAGTAGATTGATATCGGTAAAATCAGTTCAGGTAACAAATAACTAGGACCTTTCAATAAAAAATAAAAAAAAAATTATATATAAAAAAAAAAACAAAAAAAAATGTTTTTAAGGACTTTTTACCGTAATTTCTTCGAAATATAGAAAAAAAATGAATTACATACCTATACAAGACAGTCTCCTGCATAATAGGGACATGCAATATAAATTTTCTTCGGGTTGACGTTTAAGGACGATGGATTTTTTTCTTCCTTTTTTCATCTTATTATTAATTTTGTAGTTTATTTTTTTACGGTAAAAAGTGGTTGATTGCGCACAATTTGAAATAGATTTTTTGCGCTACATCTATTACCTATATATGTATATACGTAAAATGCAAGTAAGTAATGAACTGGGGGAATCATTTTTTTTAACGTAAAATCGAGTATTTTCTTGTTGGTTTTGTAAGATAAAAATATAACGGACTTTCTCACGATTTTTTAAGGATTTTTCGTCGGGTTTTATGCGCAATGAAAAGACTCTATTGTTACGGTTCTATAATTTTTAAGTTTTTGGCTTTATCAACGTTTTTTTTTGTGAGGAGGATTACATGCATTGTCAATAAATCAATACCTACATACCTAGGATCTGGAAGAAAAAGGATTTTTAACCCAAAAACTTTACTGATTATTTTATTGCTCAAGGGTTGTATTTCATTTTTTATAATGATTAGAGGTCCTAGTATTTTGAAAGAAAAATGCGAAAGAGGGATAAAACCTAGCAGTTATTTGTATACTTATTTTTTGTGTATATATGTATGGAGGTCCAATACTGCAATATTTAACAATAAAATAATTCGAATGTTCGTGTTACGGCCATATTTCTACCTAAGGGCTTTAGTAACAACTGCACAAAAACTGTCACGTTAAATTTCCATACAGAAAGTATTGAAAGTATATAGCTTCGAAGCTGTTACAAAATACTTTGACACGAAAACCTTACTTATTAATTGTAGATGGACTATGCTGTTGGTTCAGGAATTTTCGTAGAGTCATTAAATGTCTGATAGTCTTTTCGGCGTTTCGACTTTGATTTCCAAGGAAATCATGACAGCTTGCAAAATAGTCAAATGCAAAAGTGAATGATTGACATTTGACAATAGCTGTTGACACTAAATTCTAAGAACTGTTGAGATTCTCTGAGGAAGAAATTGTCTTAAGAAGTTTGGTGTCATCATCGTTAAGAGAGATAGAAAAATATCTGACGAACATCTCTGTCGTTAATAGTATGTAAGATTAAAAAGAAATATGACATTATGTGATTGCCTTGGGGACACCAGATATGTAATTAAGAGATGGAAAGAGACATTTCAATAAAAATTATGTCGAAATCATATCTGTGCGGTGCGTCTCTGGGCCAAATGCGGACTGAGCATCATGGTCCAAGCCCCCGGGACAAATTACAAATATTTTATTGTCAGTAGGGACCCCATATGCTTCTAAAGGACCCCAAGAATAACCAATAGTATCAATGACTCAGTGGATATAGCGCTTGACTGCTGTCTTAGATGTGTGGGTTCAAGCCCCATGCTGGTCAGAATTCTTTTCTACACCTCCAATTTTAATTGGATTTTGCCTGTGAGTTATAATGTGATAGCAAAGACCTAAATCTGAAATCAACTGTGCGAACAACAATTTTTTCCAATTTTTCAATTTCTTCTAACTATTGCCGTGCAGTTCAGATTGCATATAAATGACCCTACGCTGCGCCTCCGAAAGCAATTTTTATCTTTGTTTTTATCTCAGCAATTATTGCAGACATTTTTATTTCTTCAGTCAGTGGGCAAATTATTTCGTGAAATCTTATTGACAATCAGAGCGGCAAGCAAACAACACCTATTGTATTTACATTTTTGGCCTGGAATTCCAACTCAACCTATCAATATACACGTGTAAGGGTAAAAAGCACACAAAAGTCAGTCGAATTAACATTAAACGTCATATTATATCTTCATTTATTTCTACAGAGATGGTAAGAAAAAAATGCTAAAATCGATTTCGTAAAATAATTTATTTCATTAAATTTGTTGTCTGCATTGGAAATTTCCATTACATGTTCGATTTTCTAAAAGAGATTATTCCTAAAGGAGGCGCTGGGTTATTTATTACAGCTATAAAGTTAAAGTTATTATAAAATTATTACTATATTTCTAAAGCTGAAGAAATACTTAACATTTCAGCTACGGTAAAGCTTCAGTAAGTCATTTTAACATCGATAAGACCGTACCGAAACCGAAACCGATAGAAGTTAAAATTTAAGTCGTGCAGCTCAGTTGTGTGGGTCCACTAGAAATTAACTCTGCATAGCTCAAAATTATTGGGTCATATCGGGAACTAATTTCTATGAAAACGTTTTCCTTAAAAAGACTTAAGGAATCCACAACGTCATTTGACGGATACCTGATAGACCAGTCCGCCCCTGCTCTGGGACAACCAATGATTTGCCTAGCGTGGTAATCAAACCATAGGTGATGATCCTTTGTCCATTACTGCCCTTTACTACTGACCGAATATTCATCCACTAGTTAAACAAGTTTTTAAAACGGGGAAGTACATCAGTGTCAATAGAGTCATCGTTTCGCCATTTCTACAGGGTGTTTTTTTTTGTGTGGCGGGTTTATTTAAATTGTAAACACAAAGTTGTTATTTGACAGATAATTTAATGGCATTAGTGGTTGAATTTTAGGCATATAACCACAACCTATAACTGTCAAATCGGCTGCCAAAAAAAAACAGTGTGCAAATTTAAATTTGTTCGCTTTAAAAAAAAACAGCCTTTTATACATAAGTATGCAAACGTTTACACTTTAACTTTATATTAGATTGCGGTTACAGTCCAGGATGAACTACGACCTCAACGAGACTTAAGACTAAAGCTTATGTATACCGCTTCACGTACTTCTTGTAGATAGGATGGACGGAAGTTTTGGCCATCATCGCTAAGTTAAATGGGGTGTTCTGCCTGACAGCGGAATTTTGGTTATCTTCGCCATATAGCAGATTAAAAAAGTGTTGTTTCCAGATCCCTAGCAGGCTTCACGCTTTAATAGAACTTTCGAACATCACCCCTTCCGCTACAGCACACAATAGATACGACTGCAATATATTAACTTGTTAACATAAGCTTATCGAAACGCCTTTATAGTTTACTGGGGGATGTGGGCTGTCGAAGCCAATTTGAATACATTTTTTTCAAAAATTAAGCTATTCGGGCATTTTAATTTGAGCACCATTTTTTAAGAGCCTGATAACTGGCAATTTCGTTCCCCGGTTTAATGCGGTTTCAGCGGAATGGCGCTAGATGTCCACACACCAAACAAAAGAATAAGCTTATTGGAGGAGGCACTAGGTGAATCCATAATTTCGAGTAATTGACCTTTTAATGATTGTCCAGTGTATTGTGATTTGATGCATTTTGATTATTTTTTGTAGCGATACGTAAATTCCCAAGTGACAAGCTATTAACAATCAACATGTCACATTTAGATGCCCACAAAATCGTGTTATTAGGAAAAAAGCTCGCAAATGCATGAAAAAAGTGGTCAAAAAGCTTGGCCACTCAAGACATTTTTCAGATAAAGCCCTGGGGTACGAAGTTCTGTTTTGAAAACTAATTTCAAAATAATGAATTATCACTCAAACAAACTGCTTTTGAATAAATTCATGTTTTTTCTTTAAATTAAAATTAAGTAGCGGAGACCGGTGCAAGAAGTATTAGGGGTAAAAAGTAACAGCTAAAAGTGAAAGGGTTCCCCTGAAAATTAAGAAACGCGTGAACGACAAAAATGTTCGTCTACTTCAAAGTTAACATTAAGTATACTTTAGCTGTGAATATCACATCATACAGAAAAGTTATAAGGGTAGTCCTCAAATTAATGTTTGTAACATTATTTTTTACTTGCGACATAGGTACTATAGGGCAAGTTTTGCATTTGATTTGAAAAAAAATCGAACTCGAGATTTTATTCAAAGTTGACATAACGATGATAGAGAACACCAAAAAAGTGGGTCCCGCAATTCCGTCTGTCTGTCTGTCTGTAGAACGATCTACAGCCTAAACGGCTGAACCAATTTTGTTCAAATTTTTTGCTCAGGCGTTTGAGGTGATTAATAACGGTGCTTGCCATACAAATTTTTCTACTATCTTAATTACCTCGAAAACGTCTCAACGGATTTGGATCAAAATTTGTATGCAATATTTTCAAACATTTTTTTTTTTTTTTTAAATCAATATTTCGAAAACGGGTGGACGATTTTTTCTGAAATTTTGTTTTTATATTTATATTATTAAATATTTAAGATGTTCATACCAATTTTTTTTTAGAAAAAAAATAATAATTTCTATATAAAAGAAATAAGGTGAAAAACGACTTTAAAAATACATATAGCCGTTTCTATTTAGAATCTTTCGAATATAATGTGATCGAACATAGGAGCAAGTACGTGCGATACAGTCATGCATTTTATTTCTTTGTATTTTTGGTATTCCTTTTCACTCGGAATAGATATAGTTCTAGTTGTTTTTTAAGTATTTATCTATGTTTTGGTTAAGTTTATAAAGAAGTTGAGCAACGAATTATTTTCCGTTTTTTTTTTGTATAAATTGAGTCATTTCTGTTAAATTTCATGGTGTGGCTAGTTGTATTATTTTTGTGGGATAAGTTGTAACAAATAAAAATGACTTCGTTCATATTTTCAAACACGTTTAAGACGATGGAAATGGTATTCTATGTTCACATTTCGATTTGTTTAATTTTTTCTTTATTTTTTATAAAAAGAAAAAAGTCAATTTGAAGTACTCGTATATCGTCAACAAAAGCTTGAAAAAAAGAGGTCGCTCGTGTGTATGTCTGGCTTGCTAATTAGTAAGATTCGTATGCATATATTATAATAATACTGGTTTTGGAATATTTAATTACATTCCTAGTTTGTATGTGACTAAATTCAGTTTTTTTTTCAAAAAATTATAATTGATTTGTTTTTTTTCCAATGAATATTAAAAATTAATTAATTAATTAAATTTCTAAATTAATATAATTATTTTTAAATTTTAAAATATATTATATAACATTTGCTGGTGTATGTCATATACGCTATATATATATACTATATTTTTGTTGTTAATCTTGTTTATAAATTAATAGTTTCTTTAAAAGAAGATTACAGTTCTTGTTTATGTGTATTGTCTGATATAACTTTCCCCGCAAACGGGGTAAGTCGTAACCACTTGTGTTTTGTGTAAAAATAATATTTTTACAAATTCTGATCTGCATTTTTTTGGCTTTTTTATTGGATTTCGTAGCTATTATAATAATTAATATATATTTTAATTAATATTGCACTTTAAACAGAAAAAAGTTTGGCTAAATCATTTTCAAAATCTTAGAAACAGGATCAATTTTAGTAAAAAATGTTACTTTTAGCCCCGGTCACCCCTATCTACTGGCTAGAAAAAAAACACCTTGTACATTGCAAATGCTGTTGCACATTGATATAGCTGGAGCAGGTGGCGCGTGCATAATGAGTAAAGTTGCCGTATAATACTCATATGTCAAACACAACTCTGACATTCATGTTGGGTTTTGATCACCACGTTGCGTTAAATGCTTATGCTGCTTCTCAAATGAATTTCCCCTGCTTCCCGAGTTTCTTCCAGATTGCTTACCAAAAATTCATTCGAAGAATCTAAAACCGACTTTAATATTATTTGATGACCTTTTTCTCAATCCGGTGACGTTGTTACAAATACAATCTTGTATTTCCTTCTATCCATTTTAAGTATAGTCCATTGCAAGCGAAATTGCATTTAAAATATATTGGGTCTTATAGTCCAGATCTTTAGTTATAATAAAACAAACAAACAGACATTTCTCGTATATGAACTCTTTAATTATACACCTTTCTTTGTGCCTTCCATGTACACATACAAAAAAAAACTATTCAATTCAATTCCCACACCACCCCGTACACAATTCATGCAGATTGCATGCTAAATTGTACTAGTCCACACGCAGATTATAAAGAGGGCGGACTTGTATAGGTATATGGGATTAATAAACGAGGTCTAACCATGGAACTAAATTCTGGCATCAGCGGAATAAATATCTACCGTGGTCCGTCGTAAATTTTATAAACCAGCAACGAAGGGCGGTTTAATTAAAAGTTCCTAGCTAACAAAGCATTGCGTTCGATTTAAATTAATTCGTAAAGATTGAGCCTTCTATTCATTCGAATTATGCAGACAGAGGCGAGTCATTAAATGATTTTAATTTGACAGCTTCAGGTGATGGACGGGCATGGGCTATCGAATAAATATTTGTATGCTAGGGTAAAAAGTTTCTTACCAGGTCTTGTTGCTAATACGGTTTCTGTTGCAGTTCTATGATGATGATGATGGTCATTCGAGGATGCATCTTCATTTCTAACAGCTAAAGGCGTTTGCCGATGATCGATGATTGGCTCATTGAGGAGGGTGTTTGGTAGGGGTGAATTTCTGTTGTTTTTGGTTAGTGATTTTTGGTGCCAATTTTCCGACAGACTTGAATCTGAAATGAAAAATTATTACAAATTATTATTTTTTACGCGAATATGCGTGTATGTTAAAGTCTCCATTTTGTTTTTCCTCCTCAATAACTCATTCAACCCTTTTTGTATATTTAATAATAAAAAAGACATCAAATCTCAACCACCCAATCAGATAAGGCTCAAAAATCCTACCAACATATTTGAAATTGATAAAGGGTTGAAAATTTACATAATTTTTCAAATACCAACAACAAGACTAACAACTGAGAAATTTACGTGTGAAATAGTCAATAGAAATTTCAAGGATAAGGGTTGATTTACATAATGTTTCCCCTGAGGGGTTAGTCCATTTTTTAAGCGCCATCCAACAGATTTCTGGATTTGTATATACACACACAATGATAACCATTCACACGTTTTATTTTTTGTTCGTTTTATTTTTTAGGGAATGGAGGGTATCTGACATTGGGAGCAGACGCAAATTGAAGGGTTCAATATCAAGTTATGCTGATGAAAGAGTCCTGGAAGGTGGTTCTATTGGTTGAATCATAAAAAACGCATAATGGTTGCTTTTATTGGCGTGTGGAGCATACGATTGGTTGAACAGTGATTTTCCTTCTTCTCTTTTTTTTTATTTTTATTGAAGGAAACCTTTTTGTCGGATGCGAGTTTGTATATGTGCCGAACCTGATTTGCACTCTGGAGTATCATGTAGGTATGTAGTAGGCCCTACTGCTGTTATGCGTCGTTTTGAGCGAACATACATAGGAAAGGTATAGGTAGATACTCAAAATCCACGATTTTTGGTTTGAAATCATAATTTTAAAGAAGTTTGGTTGTATAGCCAAGAATGGCGCGAAAAAGAAACAATTGGAAATTGTGTTCTTTCTTAAGAGGCATTTGGTGTAAACTTATTTTTAAGGGGTAAATAAAACGTCTTAGAATAAAAAAGGGATTTTAGGGTAAAAGTACAAAAAAACTAAAAATATGTCAACCCCTTTCGCTAGAAACAAAGCCTAATATTTTATCTCATAAAAGGGTTCTTTTCTCATGATTATGTGCATTTTTTGACAGTTAACGGTTTTTTCTATTTTCAAGTAATATAGGTACTTCCCTAAAATGTATTTTCAAAATACCACAAATAAATCAATAATATTATCTTTCTTAAACTGTTAATGTGAACAACCATATGACAGTTAACTTTCAAGACTGTTTTCGTTGTAGAAACTTTTCAAATTTGACTACATAAGATTAAATATTTTATCCTCGAGCTTTTGGTAAGATATGTCAAGCTGTATTGCCAAGTAAGACAATGTTCAGACATCTCTAGCGATTTCGTCAGCTATAAAGTTCTCTGCAATGTGCTTATGGCCGCTGGTACCTAACACATAGGTATAGGTTAATCAATGTATTAGAGTATATACTGCCATCTCCATATCCATAATAATTATACTCAGCAATTAAGGGCTGTTATAGAGTTTGCAGAGACAGAAATTACATATTTAATAACAGCTTGGCTATCTAATAGGATGCTAATAGGATGCGGCTATTAGCTGTTGACATTATTCTTACTGTGGGACAAGTTTTGTTTGGAAGAAAAATCGAAATCGACATTACTATACTTAAGAAAATGCAAAAAGTGGGCCCTGCAATTCCGTCTCTCTGTAGGTCATTCTATAGCCTAATCACTGAAGCGATTTCCTTTAAACTTGGTACTTAATTGTTTCATGTAATTGGCTCGATTTTTTTTTTATCTTTTTTTTTTAGGCCAAATAATAACGGTATATACCATACAGTTTTGTGTACCAAAAATGATAAGTTTTAATTATCTCGAAAACGTCTCTAACGATTTTGATAAAAAAAAAATTCAGGGCATAGTTAGATAGAGTCTAAATTTTGGTTCATAAACAAAATTTAAATAAAATGTTATATATAATTTTCTCATAAACAATTGAACGGGTTTCGAATTCAAAATAATACTGCATACACGCATTTTCGAAAAATTATTTCTTGGATTAACAAAAAAATCATTTATTTTATTTTTGAAAATTGAATATTACGAAGATTTATTTTTGGAATTATGTTTTACAGTTTCTTTTTTTTTTGCTAATTTAATTTAATGCCTGTAAGACCTAATGTCTTTTTAATGCAACCTGCATTGCACGGTACAAGTTTAATATATGGAGTACTTTAAATTGACATAACAAAGAAAAAAAAATCAAAGAAATTTTGTATATTAAAAATTAAGTTAAAATCGATTTTAAGAATATATTTAGCCGATTTTACTAAGAATCTTGTGCTTACGATGTGATCGAACATTCGAGAAAGTACGAGCGATCCATTCGTGCATTTTAATTCTATAAAGTTAGGCACAAACGAACGACGAAAATGCTCGCGTTCTCTGTGCATTTCTCTTTTATGGACTGGTTCGCTAGCCGCTCACTGCTGGTGAAAAATTTTGATGTTGTCGTTTTCGTTAAGTTCGATGTCGATGTTCGCCATTAATGGCCATTTTCGTGAGCAAGGCGAATTTATATGACATTCAAAAAGTGAAAACTACAAAAATGAAGTTGGGAAAAAGAATCATGGCAAATCGCACACGAGAACATTTTGAAGAATCAGCACGAAATGAATGTTCGCCAAATGTATTCGCTGTGTAGGGGCTAACGCAAACGAGAAAGTTCGGCCAGCATGTTCGAAGTTTATACCTACCTTAACCTTTCTAATTGTCAAGAAGGTCTAACATAGCGGAGAGGGTATTCCGAAGTGCTTTCAGATTTACCATACTCTATCCGAAGTCATTCTCTCACGAAAAAACCTCCAGTTGACTTTTAATTTTACTTAATTTCTAAACTAGAAAGTTAGAGAAATTTCATTGATAGAGTGAGAAATTGTATATTGCCATATTGTCTATAGTCCACACCGATCTGTTCATTTTATTGGCTCGTAATTTTCCACTTCTAGCAAAAACTTCTAAGAGTAAATATTACTAACTTAAGTGAACAAAATCTTTGAATCGAACCCAAACAACTTTGTAACGAACAGGATAATTAAAATTATTAAAAATTATTGAATTATTATTTGTGAGCAATTTGTGAGTCTTTTCAGAATGAATTCAATGAGATAGATGGCAAAGCTAAAACATAATTAGGGTTTAGAATAGCAAACAAAATTAATTACAGTAGAATCTCAGAAAGATGAACAGATATTAAATATGCCCCGTTCATCTTTTCGAATTGTTCACCTTTCTAAGCATTAAGTTTTAATTAGAGAAGAAGAACATAATCCACACATTGGATCCAATGCAATAGGAAAAAATAAAATACGAAATCGAGTGTTCATCTTTTCGAGTACCTAAATTTCAACCCGTTCATCTTTGGTGGAAGAAAACGTTCATCTTTCCGAACTATTCATCTTATAGAACCGCTCATGTTTCCGAGATTCTACTGTATTCACATAATGTGGAGGAAAATCGAATCATGATGTTTTAATTTTCTGAAATCCTTCCTTTCTTTATATTCAGATTTTATTCACTGAAATGAATACTTTTCACATGTTGGTATCATTTTTACTGAATGTTAAATGAAAAATCATCTAAATGTTTGCTGGGAAACGACTAGATTACCTAAGATATATTTAAGTTAAGCAGTTAGATAGTCAATGGCATCTGTAGGTAATCGCTTTGACTTTCTGATCTTACCACATAGTGTATACAAAGTTTTTAGTCCAATTTAATCACTAAATTAAAACCGATTTGCGGTCAATTTGTATTAAAGTTTGAAGAATTTGAGTATTTATATTTACGAATTGAAATTTCAAACTTTAACACATAATGCATCTTCACCCTGTGACCGCGCCGTCAGCTTTCACAGTGTCAATGCATAAATTTGTTACCGATCATATACGAATGGCCCAAGTCGGCCAATGTAATTGTCCCAAAGTATATTGGCGTACCAATGCGTTGAAGATTACACGATTACGATGAATTGGGCACATTTTCGCTGGCAATAATAGGTAAAATTGCCATTGGGTCAGCTTTAATCCAGGAGAAGATTACCATAAAAAATAAACTGATGCGTTTGGTGCAAATTTTAATCAGTTTGTGAGTTTAGAGTCATCATTAGCCCGTTGTTCTTCGCAAACTTTTTTTTTTTTTTATAATCTACACGCGCTCAAGGGATTATACTACCCTTTAAATATTTCAACACAGCGCGGTCGTGAGGTTAAGGAAGAGAAAGAATGATAGGAAAGATGTGTGGCGAGATGTTGTGAGACTGTAGGTGATTGTTGTCTCAGATTTTATGGGATGGCGGCTCAACTAATGCGCAGAAATGTCCGTGTCTTATTTATCTATGTGCCTTATAATTCGCATTCATTTTTTTATTCTTTTGTCATATTTTATCGGTATACTAGTTTTACTCAATCACATGTTGTTAGTTCTATGCCTAAACAGCATGTAATGAGTAAACCAGCAACTCATTGTATGACATTTATTGTTAGAATTGGTTTTTAATAAAAAAATAAGAGGACATAGACTACGGCAGGGAGCGAACTAGTGACCATGAGGTTGACAGGCGAACACACAACTATCTCGCCACGGCTACCATCAAGTCGAGCTCTACACAATGATAACAAATTTTACACAGAAGATGTGCAGTTTAAGGAACGTAGCGCTCCAGAAACTGAAAGTCACAATGGATGTTTTGCACAAGCAGGCTATTTCAAACAGATGACATTTAAAAGGGCTTTGTTTTGTTTGAAGCCAACCGATATCTTCAAAGTCAATATAATCCAGGTTAGCTCAAATTTATCAGGTGGATCTATACAGCGAAATAATACAAGAATTGCACCGCAGGGATCTTCGTCGGCGAGAAAAGCCGGATCGAACACTTGTGTCATTTTGTTTTATATACAGGGTGGCGCACCAATTGTGCTACAAAACTAAAACGAAATAACTTTTCTGTGTGAGTAATCGTCATTTTTTATTTTCCAGATCACTATTTAGATTTATCAGAATGAATGCTTGGAATATTGAAAAACGGATTGGGATGTGCACCAGTTCTATGCTTTGCATTCCGTCTTTTCCGACTAAAGGGAATTTAGGAGGGAGTTTGGAAACACTCCCACGAGTAGATGGACCATTATGAGGCTGATGAATATGTTTGCCGAATCTGAAAGCATTGCATGATGACTGTACCATTGAGATCTAAATGTTCGGGTTCAGGATACAATCGCTGCTGTAAGATCGGCAATACAAGCAAGTCCAAGCGTTTCAACTTGAAACTTAGCGAGGCAAATTGAAGTTAGCAGACGTTCATTACTCGGTGATGACTTACACTACTTCCGTATAAAGTCCAAATTAAAAGCAAGTTCCTCAGGATTTGCATGTTCGCGTGGAATTTTGCAGAACAATTATTGCAAAGACCAAAGAAGACAACACATTGATAAATTCTTTGTTCATGTCTAATGAGGCCAATTTTTATGGCAAACAGTAATGTAAACAAATAATTGCTAGTGCATCAAATCTAGAAATGCTCCATGAGACCGAACTGCACTCAGAACAGTTAACTGTGTGGTATATAAAGGTGTATTGTGCGGCCATTCTTCTATGCACAAAACGGTGTAACAGGTTACTGTCAATAGGAAACGTTATTTAAAGATGTTGAATGAGTTTTTAACCCAGAACTATGTCGAAGACATATCTCATTGAACGGCATTAACTTCCAGGAACATTGAGCAACTACACATCTAGCCAGACCAGTTATGGCGGAGCTCCAACAAAAATTCCCAAACAAAATAATTTTCAGGAACTCCACTTTTCACTGCCGCCGACTTTTCTTTTATTGAGTTATGTGTCGAGAAGGAGTTTTACAAAACAAAACCCAGGAATGCCACTGAATTGAAGCAGTCCATTAATACAATAATTGAGGCGATCCCAACTTCAACCTTTCAGGCCACAATGAACAATTTTCTGATCAGCTGCATGCAGGTGAGCGTGGATGTCATTTGTGGCCTATCATCTTTAAAAATAATTACCTATTTAAATTAAAATTTAATATAGTTCTATCCATTAAAAAAAATTATCACTGATTAAAAAAAGTTATTAGAATTTCTTATTGTAGCACAATTGTTGCGTCACCCAGTACATAATGGCATTTACCGTTCAATACAAGTTGTACTGGACATTTTTAAGTCTGATGTTCACAAAATAAATGCTGGTGTGCCCCAGGGCTCCGTATTGTCTCCAACCCTTTTTCTCATTTTAATTAATGATCTCTTATCTGGAACTTCTAATCTACTAAATTGTTCTGCTGACGATAGTACTCTCATCTTTTCATATTCGTTTTCAGATTCACCTCCTTGTGCTTCGGATATGCAACTGCAACGGCAGCCCATGATAAGGTCATTAAATTCTGATGTCGACAGCATTGTCTAATGGGGAATACAAAATGCGTAGAAGTTAATGCTTCAAAAACTCAGTGCTTTCTTCTGTCGTTAAAGCAGAACCCAACCCCCATTCCGCTATCCATGAGCTACTTGCATTGAATAAACCGATCAGCTGGTATGTGCATCACAGACCACATCTTGAGAAATGATCACATATTCGACGTCGCCAAAGACGCTGCAAAGTGCTTGAGCTTTCTTCGAAGATGCAGGAAATTCTTCTCCCCGTCCGATCTGGTTGTAATTCGCCCAAGGCTGGAGTATAACTCTCACATTTGGGCAGGAGCTCCCAAAAATCATTTGAATCTTTTGGATATAATTCAAAATAGGGCTCTAAGAATAATTGGCGATAGAACTATTGTAGAGACATTTACACCTCTAGAACACCGTTGAAATGTTATATGTCTCTCATTATTTTATAGCCATTTTTATAAGCAATGTTCCAGCCAATTGCATTCCTCCCCTTAAAATATTCAACCGTAATACCGGCGCTTCTCGGAATTCTCATCACTTTACCCTTGAGCCCAACTTTGGACGTACCGTCAAGTATAGAGATTCTTTCCTTAGCCGCACAAGGCGAATGTAGAATATTTTATCCAGCTCTATTCCCCCCCGTTCCCTATTTTTTTAATGCTGGCTTGTTCATTTTAAGGGTAGTCAAAACCCCTTTAGTGCACGCATCCGTTAAAAAATTATATGTCTTTCAAATATATAAAATATAACATAATTTTGCTAATAACTCACAGATATCGTTTTTAAATTTATTTTAACATTTAAATGCATTTAACGGAAATACTTTTACATTCGATACCAAAACAACAACAATATCAAATTAACTTTCGAGGCATCTTTGACCGCGTATATAATATTTTGCCTTGTCAATGTTGGGTGATTTTATTGCTCCATCACGAATAGTCCTAAAAATTCTTTCGAGCCATTGCCAAAGTCGATATACACGCTTATAAAAAATTGGCAAAGTATTGATAACATGTTTTGTTGAAAATCTCGTATTTTGACATCATATTTACCTTAGAGAATCAATGCGTTCACTATTTAAAGTAGTATAATTAAAATTACTAAGGGAGTTGATAGTTGTAGCAACACAATGATTCTAACAAACAATTTTCGACTTTTTGACAAATATCGAGTTACAGCTCGGCCAGAACTTACAAAATATTCGATTTCAAAGCATCAGTAACTTGTGGAACAAAACCCAAGAGGGCATTAAATCACATACATCTTAGGGTCCAGTTTACTCATCGAAAGAAGTTTTCTTGCAGATGTGGCACCGTCTTTTCCTTGTTGAAGCCATATGTCTCAACTTTTGAATTCGCAGAGTAATAGTGAATTTGTTTAAGCTTCTAGTCGAAGTTTATTCTATAACCACTCTGTGGTCAACAAAAAATGCAATAATTTACATAAATAACAGCCTAAAATACTTTTCTCACTCATCGTGAAATCGATAGTTTTGAAAAGTTAGATCTACTGTTACAAACTGTGACCTGACTCTTGAAAACCAAGGCAAAGAAAATTCTTGGTCTTAGAGCCTCCATAAAAAGTAATAGTAAATTTGCTTGGAATAAGTAGGGGAGACCGGGGCTAAAGGTAACTCTTTTTGATGCTGTTCGTAAGATTTTGAAAATTAGTTAGCCAAATTTGTTTCTGTTTAAAGAGCAATATTTCAGCTAATAAAAAAAACAAAAAACGCTTATCAGAATTTGTAAAAATATAACTTTTAGACAAAAAAACGTGTTGTTACGACGTACCCGTATGTGGGGAAAGTTGAAACATAGACCGGGGTAAATTGTAACAAAACCTGTAATCTTCTTTAAACAAAAACTATCAGTTTATAAACATGATTAAGAACAAAAAATATAACACATACACCTGCAAAACTTATGAAATTAAATTTAAAATTAAAAAGTTATTATGTTAATTTACAAATTTAATTAATTAATTAATTTTCAATGTTTCCAGAAAAAAACAAAATCAATGTTAATTTTTTGGAAAAAAAATTGAATTTAGTCACAAAAAAATTAGGAATGTAATTAAATAATCCAAAACCAGTATTATTATTTGCATATAATGCATTTGAATTTAACTAATTAGCAAGCCAGGAAAACACATGACCGACCTCTTTTCTCTTCAACCTTTTGTTATCAACGATATACGTGAAATGGACTTTTTTATTTTTATAAAAAATAAAGAAAAAAAATTAAACAAAACGAAATATAAACAAAGAACATCATTTGCATCGTCTTGGTTCCCAAGAATGTGTTTTAAAATATGAACGAAGTCTGCTTTTATTTTTACAACATATCCCACTAAAATGTTACAACTAGCCCCACTATGAAATTTAACAGAAATCACTCAATTTAAAAAAAACCTTAAACCATTCGTTGCTCAACTACCTACATAATCTTAACCAAAACATAAATAAATATTTAAAAGAAAAACAACTGGAACTATATCTCTTCCGAGTGAAGAGCAATCCCAAAAATACCAAGAAAACGTAATGTTACAAGCGTATCAATTTTGGACACAACCCTAATAACTTTTCTTTACGATATTATATTCACAGCTGAGGTATACTTAACGGTAGCTTTGAAGTAGACGAACAATTTTCTCGTTCACGCGTTTCTTAATTTTCAGGGGAACCCTTTCATTTTTAGCTGTTACTTCTTACCCATGTTAAAACTATCCCTTTTTTCTCGGTATGCACGACTGAAAAATTGCCATTATTGCATCCATAGATTGACCACCATGGTTTTTGTTCAAAAAAGTTCAATGAATAAGTATCAAAATTTATCAGTATAGAAGTAATTCTCTTACTAAATCTGAGGAGGTTAATTCCTCGCCTTTGCTTTTTCTATAATTACTATACCTATACCTAACCTTATACTTTTTAAGAATATTGTTTGTTAATAAGCGTGGTGATGTTCGACATTTTACCGTTTTTTTTTTCAATATTTTTTGGTAGACACCTTCTCCCTTACTAGGCAGCTAATCTGCTTGTGTGTCGACGATATTCTAAGAACTATTAAAAAACTGTTTGTTACTCTCCGCCCGATAGATTTCGTCCTAAGTCCGAATGATTACCTGTCAAATGTTGTATTCTTACTACACCAACCCTAATTCAGTACCTTATATCTACACATACCAATGTACCTAAATATGTACCGAATTATAGAATTACGATTTTGATTGAACCTTTCCTGACTTTTATTCACCGGCAAAAGCCTATTGTGTCATTTTAGATTTCACAACAATCAACGACACCATCGCAATTACCTGTTAACAAAGATGGTGTTTTCGAAAATGTGCTGCTGGCTCATAAATAACCCATAAATCTCGTTTCAGATCATTCAAAGGACAAAACTGAAAGTGTCCTCCTTATAGTCCAGATGGATATGTGTATATCTGTCTAATATCGCAAATATGCTAACGCACAAAAAAAAATACCTAAACAAGTAAGTATTCTACCTTCTCTCAGTCGCAGTCGCCCCAAAAATAAGTGTGGGAACTGCATCTTGCGCAAAACTGAATGCAGGTCTGGTCCTTATTTTGTTTTTGTCGAAACATCCTTGCACAAGTGATGTGTTCTAATAAAAAAAAATCAAGACAGTTTTTTTTTTTGAGAATAAATCGTTAAGTGAAGAACAATTGCACCGAAGTTTCGGTCGAGCATCCGACTGTCTATTCATACAAAGAATGCCAAATAATCGATCTCGTCATGAATTATAATTCATTGCTTTGAAATTTATAAAAGACCTATCTGCAGGATATCACAAACAACTACCTGAACCTGTGGGTGAGGTGTTTTTTGGTTGTTAATCATTTACTGCGCGCCAAAATGTTTTGCTTGTTTTGAGGATGGGGGAAGTTGTAGGTATATTCTAGCGAAACTCTAAAGGTAATACAAAACATTTTCGATATTTTGGTGCATAACTTCTCTAAAAGTATGGTCACACAGAGTTGATAGAAGCCTTACATCCGAAACATGCAACTAATAAAATAAATAAATTTAAATAACTTGCCGCCCAGTGCATATCGCCAAAGCCTGGAATTCAGCCCACAGAATTTAGGTTGTGGCTCTTATGGAGTTGTTCCACCTTGTTGGAACCACATGCTCTCTATTTCAAATTCAACCGCGTTGAAGAGGAGAAAATCGTTGATCGCGGCTGCACATCACTCACCGTCCGTAGTTTAGTTATTTTTCCGGCAGAGTTTAAAAAAAAAATAAAGCTTAATAACGCCTCACAGCAGGAACTTTGAGTGAGAGTAGTGGCTCTTCCTGGGTTATAAGCAAAGGTTTGGAGCCCTAGATGCTACTCTTTTGATTATTCAGTCATCGCCCATGATGATATCTCCTCTATATACAAAATTAAGTTTGGCTTGAGCATACGCTCATCTGGTCAATACTTTTAAGCCCTTTGCGACATCTTCAGCCCCAGCTGCTATGTTCTCAGCAGAACGGATAATCCGGGGCCGACGTTCAGGCTGCGCCAACAACAACGACGAATTAGTCCTGACAAAAATCGAAATAATTATTCCGCTTTCTTAACGATATTACCGATTCATGTCTTATTGGCGTGTATTTTGAATATGTTTTCCTAATAGAAGTCTATACTCTGTTCAATTTATATTTTCAGTAGCTTTTTCAAACTAACTGGTGCCTGTCGCTGAAATTCCCACTGAAAATAACCACTGAGTTACATACAAATTGTTTTTGTAATCTTGTTAAAAAGTATATCCCACCATGACCAACCGACTGCACATCCAAGTACACACTGCTGCTTGTGTGCCTTCACAACGCACTCAGCGTTCGTTAAGGGCTTAGCATGATACTACTTAACAGTTTGCTAATACTAAAGCACTTTACTAATGTTTTCCTAATTTTAAACAATTTTTAACTAGCACCATTCTAAATCAATTTTCTTAATAAACTAAACACGCCTAAAATAGTGCAAAAGAGTTAGCGAACATAACTTTTTGACGTTTGTAAATGTCAAAGTGGCATATGGATTTAGTACGATATTAAAAAGTAAAGTAGCCATTATGTGATTTTAACTTTAGTAAAATGTTAAGAAAATAGTACGATAGTAATTGGTTTAAAATTAACAAAATCCCCATTTTAGCCTAGTATCATATTTAAAATGGTTTAACATATTAATGAATCAGATTTACCATTGCCACCACCAGCGCCGGTGTAGGTAATTTAGTATCCTTACTACTGCAATCCTGTAAGAGCTTTAAAACAGAATGAACTTATTGGCATCTATTCCAGCCCCTGTCCCCTTTTTTTTAAATAAGCTCGTAGATAATGAACAAGAGCTGCTAAAATGACATTAAAAATGGATTAACTATCGTCCGAACGGTGCTATAAGGTAGTTTCAGGAAAACATTATAACGCCTTAAAAGGAAGTTAAAAAAAAAAGCACTATAAAAAGTTAACTCCCTGGACAAACCAGAGATGAATGGTCTACCTGTTAATCAGGGTTGATCGAGATTTTCTTAAAAAACAATACTATATGTGTTTCATCTATGTACTACTAAGTTTATAGTTAAAAAAACTGTATGTAGTAAGCTAGGTAAATTGCAGGAGACGTAGTCAATTAATCTGTCAGCTGTAACTGTAAAGTTAGAGTTTTGAATGTTAAGCAACAGATTTAAATTATACTCGCCTCGATATTCTGTCAGAAGTAAAATATCGATTTAGACTAGAGTATCTTGAAGTGGGGAAACGACAGATTCTATGTCGCGTCGCTGTTTGTTTACTATTACACAATGCTGCCCAAGTCAAAATTTAATAAGTTTGACAAAAGATGGCGTTGTAAATCCACATCCGGAAAACAAGCTGAACCTGAAAACGAATATGAAGAACTGGAAGTAAAATCTGTCATAAGCAAAATAATTTTGTACGTTAGGAGCTTCAGATAAGAGGTCATAAACATGAAAATGAGAAAGATTATCGGAAACAAAACGGAACCCTGAGGTACATCGGTATTTATTTTGTGTATTTTATGGAAGTCATATTTTATGACATTCTATTAGACAATGTCCGGTAACTACACCTACTAACAACTTAATTTTCAGTCTGATTAAAGGTAACAAAGGCTTATAAGCGTGTATGGCACATCAAATTTCGTCAGATTTGTTTAGTCGCAGATCAAATGATGTGTGTGTGCCTTTCATAAGATGCTTATTCTTAAGCATATAGGGTATTTTTGTTTAGAGGTATAGAACATAAGTTGACATCACTGTTTTTGACAGCCAGTTGACAGCCATTTTGTCATCTGCCATGCGATTTATTTTTAGATTATTGGTTAGCCATTTCATCAAAAATCGTCCGATCGACATGGAGGCAAGGCGGGCGTACATTTGGAGAAAGTATGTCGAAACGATATTGCTGTTGAACCCGATTTGCGCAGGAAAATTTTGTTTAGCGATGAAGCTCGCTTTTGGTTATAGATCTTTGACTTTTTCTTTACTGAACTAAATGGCATTGATTTGGGGGAGCTGCCGTTTAAACATGACGCCGCTACATGACACATAGAGTGACACAATTATTGATTTGTTGAAAGAAACCTACGATTTCACATAACTAGACTATTTTATATGGTGTTATGCGAGGTCGCTAGTCTATATAACAATAAGCCAGATACAATGTATGACTTTAAAAATAACATTCGCAGCATTATTACCAATATACGACCACAATCGCTGCAAGAAGTGATCGAAAAGTGGGCCTCAAGATTGGACTACTTTCAATTCCGCCGCGGTAGCCTATGACAGAAATCATATTCAAATAAAAATGGCAAAGAATTATTCTAATTATCTGTGATTTATTTCAATTTATAGTTTTATACCTCTAAACAACCACGGCTGCTATACCAATATCTGCCCTATCTATTAAAATATTTTACTCTTACAAGGTTCGTCATATTTACAATTTTCTGGAATATGTTTGTCTATTACCTGGCGCCCATCAGACATAAATGTTAAAATGCTGCTCCATTTCTATGAGAGATGATCGATAGTTTAGGGCAGTTCAATAATTTATAGATATTCAATCCAGTGACTATCGGAGAAGATACATTATATCAGTTATTGCGCATTGATATTTTCTCTAAAAGTACTTCTGTTTTTTGTAATAAGTTTAAAGTCAACCAAAAAATGAAACAATCTGAGTTCGACCAGATGGTTAGTAAAATGTAGTAAAATTCATTTATGTTAACTGATCAATTAAAAAAAAAAATTTTACTTTTAAAATTTTTAAATTAAACATGCAAAGTTAAAAAAAATTACTCAGTAAATTGAAACTTTGTGTAATAAACCATCGCGTCGGAGCGGAATTCTCTCCGATTTACTACGAATCGGAGACATTTTGCTTCGAGGTAATTCTCCGATCGGCTGATCGGAAATTCTGTCCGACGAAATTCAACGCATGCCGTTTGTATGCGATGAAGTATTTTTAATGGTTTTATTTATGACAGATACAAGCAAAATATTCTCCGAAAAGTCCTCCGACAAGATCTCGTTGCGGAAAGTGTTTTCTTTTTAAAGCAATTGGTAATTAAAATGTAAGTAATGAAGATATAAGCCCTATGTACATTTACTTGTGGACTTTTTGTTTTTAGGCAGAACGAAAACACAAGTTCACAGCAATATGAGCGGATGATGAATATGCCCAGCGAATATCCCAATATTACAAACTTAAAATTACACAAGAAGAACACCAGAAGTTGTGGCTGTATTTTAGTTTTGAATACATCATATATTTTTTAAAGGTTTGGAGTGACGTAATCAGACCGATCATTTGTTTTGCAATGTTCTTTTATTTTCTAAATAAATAATATTGTAATGGGTTATCCATTTTGCGGTTTCAAAAGTAAACGTAAATAAAAAAACATATAAAATATTTTCTTTCATCATATTTCTTTTTTATTATAAAGTTTGAACGTTGACATTATGTGTAAAGCACTACATCACTTAAATGACCACCACGCGAATTGTTGCAGGCATCGATTCTTTTGAGGTAATTTTCGATCACTTTTTGACACATATTGGACGGTAACTCAGCCATAACTTGCCGAATGTTGGTTTTCAAGTGCTTAAGAGTTAAAGGTTTATCTGCATAAGCACGGTCTTTTGCGTAGCCCCACAAAAAAATGTCCAGCAGTGTAAAATCGCATTATCTAGATGGCCAGTTGATATCGCCACGACGAGAAATTACGCGGCCAGGAAATGTCTCTTGCAATAAAGCCATATTCGCTCGGGTTGTGTGGCATGTATGGCATCTTCTTGTTGAAACCACCTATTCTCCAAGTCGTATTCTTCAATAGCAAGCAAAAAAAAAGTCGGTTTTCATATGACCCTAACACTCCGAATTAAAGGTGACAGTCGTTCTATCGTCGTTTTCGAAGAAGTATGGTCCAATCACACCTCCGGACCAAAGAGCGCCCCTACCAGTGACTTTTTGTGGATGTATTGGCCTCTCTTCAATTACTTGAGGATTCTCAGAGCCCCAAATACGACAATTCTGTTTATTAATATACCCACCGAGTGAGAAATGTGCTCCGTCGCTGACGAGGAATCGACACATTCGGGTCTTCGGCAACATTTTCATTTACAGCAGCGATATTATCAGTGGTTCGACCGAAAAGATGATGCACAGGCCTTACAATATCTGTAACCAATCCAGTCTCTTCAAATTTCTTCACAATTTTGCCAATTGCTTGCGTAGCTGGACGATTATGTAAACTATAATCTCTTCTTAGAGGACGATATGTGGCTGTGGCAGAATCAACATTTTTGTAGTAGGTTTTAACAATTTTTATGCGTTGTGCGATAGTTAAGTGATCCATGTTGGTAAATGTCAGACTTTCAACTGAAAAAAAAATTGGTTTAACAACTTAAATTGACAGATGTCGAAATCCGGCCCTATACTTTTGAAACCGCAAAATGTATAACCCTTTATTTCAATTTTTTTTTTTTAATTATTATTTTGTTGACAGTTCAAACGGAAACAAAACATATGTTTGGAAATAGGGAGGGGACTTTAATCGATAGTTTTGATTTGAAAATCGGTGCATCTAATTACACTTGTTAAAAACGCTTGCGCATTATAATTGAAAAAAAAAAATACTTTCTATAAGCAATAAATTACTTTCTCTCGCCAATTTTTCGTGGTTTAAAACGATTTTAGTGTTTATTTAATAAAAAACTATCGGAAATATATCGGATTTTCGATATTTCAATTAAGTTGCACATTTCTGCCTGAGGTTTGTAACCATCGCAATGCGTCGTCGTATTTCTTTAAAATTTCTTCTGATGAAATCTACTTCGAATTGAAATTGAATTTCCTACGAAGATGCGTTGCGGAGAAAACTCCGCTCCGATGGTTACCTCCGTAGGTCTGTATATTTCTGGTTTTGTGAACTCCAATCAGAAGAAAATAATAATTATTTATCGCGTGATAAAAACTTTCTCAAAATGCAATAAAACGCGTTCTCAAAATATTTCGACAGAACTTTTATAGAAATTCCTTTGCATAGATACAAACTCTGGTCATACTGCAATGTGAATAATTTACTTTCAGGTTTCAGCCCTCTATATGAATACGTATCTAAAAATAGAATTCATGAATTATTATGCTAAGTCTTCCGCCATGACATTCAAAACAAAACTAAAATACAATCTATCTAGATACATAATTATGTATTAATAAAAAAAAGAGAAAAATTGAGAATAACATGCAACATGCAAAGGCTCAATCAAAAATGTGTTTCTTCCGTCAGCAGAACTAAAAAGTGATAGCATCTGTCAAAGGCCCTTTCAAGCCCCCATCATCACAGTTCACAGTGTGTGCCAGACACACAGACTCCTATTATATGGCAGACGGGATGTCGCGACATACTAGTTGCCAAAACACCCCTCACCTTCCACCATCATCACGCACACACACACAAACACAATTTGTTTTTCCCCGCGAGGACGATTGTCGCTGTCGGTCTGTATACTCGCGATCGTCTTCAAATCGTCATCGCGTCTCCCAAGAAAATTACATCAAACAAAACTACAAATCCCCACAAATAATAAATTAAACAAAAAAACCAAATTAAAGTAAAAAAATTCCACAAAAAAAAACGCAAAAAAAATGGAATGGAACGCAAAGTGCATGGCAACAAAACAAACCTATATAATTTCACACTCTGCGCGCTTCTCGCGCATTGAATTATTGCCGCATATCACGCGAAATTTCTCTCTCCAATACACACACTGCCATATAATCCAATTGAATTAATATGAACCTAATCCACAGAGAGCCCCAGAAGCAATAAAATAAAATTAAATTAAGAAACGAATTCAAATGAAAATTAAATAAAAACAATAAATAAATGAGACTGCGCTTATACAATTCAAAAAAAAAAAAAATAACTCCACGCGGTCGCGCATGCGCATCATAGACACACTGCACTTGGTAATGCGAAAGCGAATAACTCCCTCGCTCCTTCTGATGGCTAAGAGCTCCACAGCACAGACACAGCTCTCATAAAAACTAATTACATACATAAGTTTAATTTTTATTTTATTTGTTCATGATGTCTGCTCATTTGAATGAACCTGCGCGCTCTGCAATAATCACAAGCCTAGCCATTGACATTCAACTGTATTTAACAGGAAGAGATTGTCTAGTACTTTTGCAGACTGGGTCAAAGTACTCATCAAAATTCTGCACTCAGAGAAAAACCAAGCTGTTGGTGGGGGCCAGTGAGTGACGGTGCACTTACAGAGTGATGATGACAGGATTTTTTAGACAATTTGACAGGGAATCTGGAAATGTGTAGAGTTTACTACATTTTATTATATGACCGGAGTTTACGCAAATGTTTGTACATTTCAAGTATTAAAAGTTGCTGTGTAAACATTTCTTAAGGGCTCTACACATTACAATGCAACATTGTCAATATATTACTTAAACGATTGTCGACTCGGGTAGGTACAATTAATCGATTGCTCATCAATGATCTTGTCAAATAGCATAGATGGATTGACCCAAACAAAAATAATGTTCTTTTATCCAATCAGATAATGCGGGCGTTCACTCATTTATTCTCGGATACCAAGCTATCGGAGTATATCTGTGGACGAATCAGATAGGTTAGCTGAAAGCTGTCAAAAAATCAAAGCAAAACGCATACCAATGAATTTTCATATTCCAAATTTTTTGGGATAATTGAAGACAGCTTTCATGAGAGCAGCTGTTTGTTCATCAGATGTGGTTTTGCACGCATTACAACAACAGAAAGTTATTCCAAATTGCTGAGAATAATTGAGTGAACGTCCCCAATAGAACACTGAAATAAAAAAAGGAATCCATACTGATTTGCCAATGTTCACTCATCATTTGGAGACTTTTTTTCACCAGTTTTATCTGACGAAAAATTTGTCAATAATAGCTGGGGGTAGTTATGTAGGACCCTTAGTACTAGTTTTAGAGTTCGTGAATACTGTCAGTCTTATATCCCGAGAAACCCAAAATTGTTAAGTTTACTTTGGATTAACTGATGACGTCATTATGGTTGACATTGTTCGTTGTGAACTTAATTTATTATGATTTGAGTAAAGTATAACTTATGGCAGATTTAAAATATTGCGATCGCATAACAAACGCTGAAGATACTTCAACAAGCATTATGGAAGTGTCAAAATGATAGACGTGAAAAATAAAATTAAAAATAATCAAACGCAATTAGAAAACTAAACGTCGCAAACGAGCGCAACAGTTAAAACGGCTTTGGTATAGATTTTAGCTTATACAAGATTCATATATGTAGGTTCTTATCGAAGATAAAATGACTTACCGAAGCCTTATCGAATCTAAAAAAATATTAGTATTTACTGTGCGTGGCACGTTTTAATAATCGTGATTCTAATGTTTTCAACTATGACATTAATATAACATTCAATAAAACTATTTCGGTCCACAATTGAACAACAGATAATTTTATCAAAAATATGAAGGTACCCAATTTCAAAAAATTGAAAATTTTTCATATATCAATGAAAAAACACATTAGGTATTCCCAGCTATATTGCAGTTTGCTTAGTCGACAGACAAAATTGATTTTGAAATTTTCTTTAACTGAATAACACTCTTAATTCTCAAAATAATGCAACTAACTAAAAATTGTATGGCAAGTGCCATTTTCTTAGGAGCTAAAAAAAACGATTCAAAAATCTAGATATGTAAAATCATGCTTCTTTTATTGCGACAATTGGCTCTTCACAGGGGTCATACTGCCTACTTCCTTCGTAGACTTTACTCGTGAGCCATCCCCAAACATTTTCAATTATGTTGAGGTCAGTTGAATAAGGTGGCCACGGCAACAATTCCACATTTTCTTCGGCAAGAAAACTTTTGATACGAGCGTTGTGGATTGGGGCATTGTGATGTTGAAATATGCACTGTAGAGGTTCGAAGAGTTCTTTTATGGCGGGGAAAGCTGATTTCAAAATTGCTTTGTAGGAAACTCCCGTCATTTTGTTGGAAACTAAAACCAAATCAAACGCCCCATAGTACGAAATGGCACCCCAAACCATTCCTCCTCCTTGCCTCGAAAGTTGACGTGTCAAAAACTTTTCCTCTTTTCTAAGATCATGGAAGTAGTAGTTGTACCCATCGGGACCATCCAAATTAAATTCTTTTTCATCTGAAAAAAAAACATTTCGCCAATTTGGCGCACAACCAAGGTTGGTATCCCATGTCATGTGAAGGCGGGCGAATTCCTACCGTTGTTATTTACTTACGGCGTTTAGTGGGGGCTTTTTTTAGATTTTTTTTTAATTTAAGATGTTCTGCACTCAAAATAGCTCGCCGAACAGTTGATGTACTGGCAGTTATCCCCGCTTTTTCTTTAATTTTGCTTGTGTAGACAGCTGAATTTGACGCTATTTTTATAATTTTTCTTTTGTCCTGAGGTGTTAAAGCGGTGTTTGTCCTTCCTTTGCAATTTTTTCAGTATGTAGCACTGTTTTTAATGTAATTTCTCACAACATGGTCACTACGGCCTATTTTCTTGGCTTCTTATTGAAAACTCTTCGCAATGCAACGCGTCAATTTTGCCATTTTCTTCCGCGGTTAAAACTTTTTTTTCCTATTTTGAATGAAAATAATAGCAAACACTCATTACTTCTTAAACTTTGTAGCTAACTAAAATCCACGTAACAGATCGCGACAAAACTAACTAATTAACCGGGTGCGTCTAATCACATGAACTAAAAAAACTGCACTTTTTCTATGCAAGAAAGAGAAAAAATATACGTCAGCTTCCACCACCTACCATTTGTTTGTTGAAAATCTAATAACCTTTCTAATAAATGCAATTTTTACTTGCGATTATAGGTACTATAAGGCAAGTTATGCATTCGTAAAAAAAAAAATGTAATCAAACATGACATTACGATCATAGAGAAGCCTAAAAAAGTGATCGCCAAAAAATGTCTGTCTGTCTGTCTGTCAGTCTGTCAGTCTGTATTTATAACGAGCTACAGCCTAAACGGCTTAAGCGATTGCCTTCAAATTTGGTATGTGTGAGTATTTTGCCATTCCTCAGAGGGAAAAGTTAAATTATATTTTTAGGCCTAAAAATAACGGTATCTGCCATATGACCTTGAAGGAAAATCTTATTTATCATTAAAACGGCTCCAACGATTTTGATAATTTTTTTTTAGAATTTTTTTGTTGGTAATACTTATCATTTGATATGAACCAAGGTTACAGGAAAAGTCTATTAACGGTACCTTTCATATAACGGTTTTTTAATGTTTGGCTTTCTCGGTAACGGTACATTGGATTTCTGTCAAATTTTATATCTGAGAAGATCTAAGTAGCTAAATTATTTTTACATATCAAAATTTTGAATAACTTCTTTTTTAAATTAAAGTAATTTATTAAATTATTCTCTTTAAAAATCAATAATTTAAAATATAATCAAAAAAAAAATAATTTTAAATTTTATATTCACATGAACCTGAATATTCTCTAAAAAATTGCATACCAAAATTTCAAAATTATTTTGTTTTCAGGATTTCATCAAAAACCGTCTTACAATTTTGGAGATAATTTTATAAAAAAATTTAATTGATCCGCGGCATCTAATGGCGTTCTTCGTTTTTTTTTTCGAAAAACTGATTAAAGTGATGGTTTTGGTAGTTTAAATAAGTTTAAAAAACGATTTTTCCCACCTGTACACCTTTCACTTTCATTATATACATGTATGTACTTGTATATATTTACATTATTACCCTCCTAAATTACATAATTAAAATCCATTGAAATATACATTTGTAGGTATCTATTTAACTATTCCTTGAATCATGCATTCGACAATTCATTATACTAAGAATCAAGGTAATATTGGGCTACATGGGCCTTTAATCTGCATAGGATAACTATAATAGACTAGCTACCTACCAACAGCGTCAGTGAGTAACACTAAAGTTGTTAGCTACAAGAACAAGTTTGTACGATCCAGTCGTGCATTTTATTTGATAATTGTTACACACACTAACAAAACAATGAAATTTATGTAGAATATAATAATGTAAATATAACACTTATAATTATTATAAGAACAATGTTATGATAAGGCTTTTAACTAAACGCAACTTCATGCATGGGAGGAAGGGGCTGTTAGATAAAGGCAAACTTCGCAATCCAGAATAGATTCTTGGAATTGAATTTAAAGTAGCATCACAGCAGCAGTTTATTGTTTTATCCAAGATATTTCACTTTTTCAACATAAGGAATTATTTATCCATTAAGGAACTAGGGAAGTCTTCAGGTCTAATTTGTATACTTGAACACAGCATCGCTAAAGTCTTAGAAAGGTTAAGTTGTGGTTTATTTTTAGCTGACCAAATTTGAAATATTGAGAGATCATCATTGATTCTCCCTACAAGGTCTTCCATCAGCCCAGATGGACGACTGAGGTAGATGAGAAAATCATCCGCTTAAATTTTACATGAGACTAAGCTGCAAGGCAGATCATTAGTGAAAAGTGTAAGCAATAGCGGGCCCAATACGGAGCCCTGTGGTACTCCTAGGTTCACAGTAATCGGCCTTGAAACACTTTTAGTTTGAACCGTGCTCTTTTTCACTAAAAAAAGATAGCTGACATCTTATTACCATTCAGTTTGATTTTCCATTTAGTATACTGTTATTCCAGTATTCAAAAATCGCTGCTTCACAATTTGTTAGGCAATTTGGGGACCAGGACTGAACCTTGAAGAGCACCACAAGTAAAACATATTAGAAACACCACTATTTACATAAGCTGTAAAACATCTGCTTGACAAGAAACTTTATACAATTTAACACATAACAAAGAATATTGAAAAATGGCATTTTATGTGTTATATACCATGATGTGAAACAGAGTCGAAAGTATGTTCAATGTCTAATAATATCATTTATGTGGATCTTCCTGCAGTACGATTGTCATTAGCATAATTAGATATCCGAAGTATTTGATGTGAAATACTGTGAAATTTGACGAAAGCGAATTGCTCGTCAGTAAGTAAGTAAGTAAGTAAGTTAGTATTCATTTTATTTACAATTTATTTACAATACATTTTTTTTAATAGTAATAATGAATTTATAGCTATGGCATAGCCGTCAGCTCGATTAACATAAAGTAAGTAATGTATACTGTTTACGATATCAAATTTATAAAATTAGAATTAAATGAATTCAGTAATTAATAAGTTTCTATAATTATAAATTGAATTTAAAAAATAGTAAAGTGATTTATAATTGAAACCATTTAAAAGTTGTATTGTTTCTTGCATTGTTAAGCTTGCTTTTCCAAAATATCTTATTCTTTGATGTTTTAATACAGGACAAATGTTTATAAAATGGAAACAGTCTTCTTTTGCATGAATATTGCAGAGAATAAACACTTGATGAAATTTTTCGTTGTATGGACTACCATTTAAAGGCAGAAGTTCGCATCTAGATTTGACTATAATTGAAATTTCCTTATAATTTAAGGTGTCTTGGAAGTAGTTGTTATTTGTTACATTATAATTAAGCTGTGAGTATATTATTCTGCTCTCAGACTGGCGAGCTTCAGTAATTATTGTTTCCCGAAAATGATCTTCGTATTTTTGAATTACGGTGTACAATTGCTCTTTAAGTTGAATTGGGTTGTTTAAATCAAATTGAAAATCTTCTCCACAAGTAACACCAATGTTTTGCCACTTCATAGTCCATCAGTCCTTATTTCTAAGTTCATACAAGATCATTTTCTTTGTAATTCGAGTATGTAAGTGTGAACAAACTTTGATTATGTAGTCTGCTTGAAGCTTAAGGGTGTTGGTAAGCAGTTTCGGTAGACCTGTTTTCAGCTACAATAGTAGTTTGGAGTCTTTTGAGGCAGTTTGAAAAGTTTTTTTTATAAAATTCCTCTGGAGTTTTTCTATTTCTTCAAATTCGTCTATTCCCCAAACTTGTGCTGCATAGCAGAGTGATGTCTTTACAACACATCCGAATATTTTGTATTTTACGGACAATACGACATTTTGGTTTGACAAAATATTCTTCCAGGTCATATTAAGTAAGCTTTGAGATGAATTCGACTTTTCTGCAAGATGTTTTTTGAAATCCAACGTTGGGCTAAATTTAACTCCTTAATATTTATATTCCTTTGTGACTTCAAGGCGACTTCCATTGAAGTACCAACTGTCTCTGATTTCTTTGGATTTTTCAATATTTATTGTAAGTCCCCAAGTCTTGGTGTAAATTGACAATCGGTTAACCATAAGGTGCATATTTTCTATTTTCAGGTGACTCAGAGAGTATGACCAGATCGTCTGCATATTAAAGAACGTTGACAACAGTATTGGCGATCCTAATCCCACCGGGTAGTAATTTGCCAATATCATTTATAAATAAAGTGAACAGTAAAGCACTGAGTGGGCATCCTTGTTTAACACCTGAGTCCGTATCAAACCATTGTGAGAAAGATGACACATCCCAAACTGCTGCTTCTAAACCGGTGTACATATTTCTTAAAACACTTAGAAATTTTGTAGCTAAACCAAGTTGGGAGAGTTTATATATGAGTGCACTTCTATTCACAAGATCGAAGGCTGCTCTGAAATCAACAAAAAACTGGTAGTGGTACCAGTCGAAAAAATGTTGTCGAATATTTTTTTTAGCTTTTTAACTAAAGCTGGTGTTGCATTTTTGTAATACTCATATGGTATTCCGTCTTCTCCTGGCGCTTTTCCATTTTTGGCTTTCTCAAGTACGACTTTTATTTCGTTGATGTTTATTTCAGAGTCTAAAACTTCATCAATAACTATGGGCTCTGCATAGGTGAAAGTCAAGTTTGACTTGTTAAGTAATACATTCTTGAAGTAGATAGACAGATCATCTGCGGACACATTTGTGCCTATAACAAAATTCAGACCGTTTATTTCCTTGGCTAGTTTCCAGAAATCTTTTGAATTTGTAGTAAGACTTAGGGATTTTGCTTGAGTATTTTCATATTCAATTTTTTTCATTCGGCATATTTGCTTGTACTCAGTATTTGATTTAATGTACCATTTCTAAGTTCCTCGGTATAGTAGTTTCGAAGTGCTTGTAAGAGTGAAAATGATTTTTTTCGGGCATTCATGCATTCTTTATCAAACCATTTTTGCTTGGATTTTGACGCAGTGCCGGGAATTTGAGTGCGTGAAGAATTTCTAATACACGAAATGATTTCCTTTGACAACAGCTCAATAGATTCATTTGACCACAAAGTTTCGGAGATAATGTTATCTAGACTATTTTGGTAAGTATCTATATTTTCATTTCTCCCCTTCAGTCTTGGCAATAGGTTCAGTTCTTTTCGTTGCAGTTTATCTTTACTGGCCCATTCAACCACAAGAGGCATATGATCTGAATAGTTTTTAAATTCTATTAAAAATTTTGATATTGAGTTCACCCAATCGTTGTTTGCTCTACAGTAGTCAATCACAGATTTACCCTGTTCTCCAACAAATGTATAATGGCCCTCTGTATCTCCATAAGTGCAACCATTTAAGACAATACTATCATACATTTGCAACCTTTCTAAAAGATCGATACTGTTTTGGTTGCATATATCGTCCTTTGAAATCGTCAGTATGACGATCTTATGATTTTTTCTGTTATTATTTTTTCAAATAAATTGCTTACATTACTTAGTAATATAATTGGCCTACAAGTTTCAAAGCTTTCTCGATTTACATATTGGAAAAGCTTAGCTTCTTGCCAACAATTTGAAAAATATTAAAGGTTAATGCGCGGATTTATTAAGGAAAAAAGTTAGAAAGAAAATTCCGATCCTATGTAGTTTTTTGTTTAATACATATTTCTTATTTGCTGAGAACTAACCGTTTTTCTGTATTTAAAATATCAGAGCATTACCAAAACGTTTGCGAAACAGTATGATTTTTTGAAAAGTTGAGTTCAATTGCATTAGCTTTTCTACAGCAGAAGAGAAAGTTTTCGAATTAGTTTTTAGAAAAGGACCCTGCCTATGTTCGTTTCCTTTTTTTGCAATTTTAACAATATTCCAAAACTGCTTTTCGATTTTTTCTATAGGCCAGACAGTTTATTGTTCCAATCATTATTTTTTTTTTGGTCGACAATTTTTTAGAAATAGGATTGGTAGGATATGTAACACGATTACAAAAGACAGTTTGAAGGTAGCTTTAACAATTTCTTCTTTGGATGTGTTTTTTGGAAGTTCCAGAACATGCAGAATTTCTTTTAACAACTTTTGGGATGAATTTATCAACAGATTTTGTAATGTCATGGATAAAGTTATGAACAATTCTGTCAACATCAGCCTTCTTTAAAACTTCTGCTAGATCGGTAGAAATATTTTGAAGATTTGTTCCTATATTTGTATGAAATAGGGACCGATTACAGCGTTGTTAATATCTTGGTAATATATTATTTTTTTCACCTTACCACTGAAGCCGACAAAGTACTGGATTATGATCGGAACTAAGTTCATTCGACCTATACTTACAAAAATCAGCAGCAAGCAGTTCCTTACTGCTAAGCCAAACTAACGTCTGGAATAATAGCCACATAGGCCATGCTAAGATTTTGCAGACAATTATAGGCGCCCATGTGTGCAGAGACTGCATACCACCAAAACTAGATTTTGATAGACCATTCAAAACTAATTTCCGTGGTAGACAAGTATCGGGATGAGTTGCCATACCGATGGATCAAAGATGGACACTGGGGTCGGTGCAGGTTTCTTCTCAGAAAAATTTAAAGTAACCATAGCCAGCTCCCCTAGACTTACTGATCACAGTAGTGGCTGCCAGGTTGAGGTCTTGGCAGTGAAAAATGATGCTAAGCACGTGTCAATGCTAGAGATACCACATACTGATATCAATTTTTTGTTGACAGCCCAGCAACAATTAAGGCGATTTCTGTCGCAGTTACCAAGTCAAAGCTTGTAAATAGCTGTCGTGAAGAGCTGAAAATTCTTGGCACGCAACATAACACTAGACTCTGCTGGGTCCCGGGTCAAAGTAATTTACCGGTAACGGGAGAGCTGATAAGCTGGCGCGGAAGGATTCAGTACTTGATCCTACCCAAATAGACCCGACGATTAGAATCCCAATCTGTGTCACAAAACAGAACATTGGAAAGAAGATTCTTTCAAAAACCAACGAAATATGAAATGGACTCGACATCTGGCCCACCAACTTCGACAAGAAAAGAACAGAAATTATTATCCACAAAACAAGAATTTCCTTCGAACTCTTGTAAGCGTATAATCACCGGGCACAATCTTCTAGGATACCATACAAAGAAAATGGGTTTAAGCAGCGCTGACCTATGCAGGGGCGGCAATAACGAGGACAACTCTCATTTTTTGTGTCATTATCCAGCACTTTGTCATATAAGGAACAAACTCCTGGGCAGTTATTTCTTCCATGATTTAGAAAAGCTCTCTAATCTTTCAGGCAAAAGCCTACTAAACTTCATAAAAGCCTCTAAATGGCTGGATAATGATTATCCAGAGAAATCATAGGTAATACAATTAGAAGTTCTCACACACTTAGGGGAACCACAATGGATCTACTTTGATGTAAGTGTGCCGGTAGCATGATCCACCGGCAGCCCATCTACCTAACCTAACATAAGCTTATTTAAAGTTAATTGATCAAAGACTTAGATATTAATTAAAAAATTTCATTTGCTATAAGAAAATCTGCGTTTGTTTACGGTTCTGTGTATTGCAAACAGATATTTCGTCCTACTGATCGTTTAAATAATAATTAAACCAAGTTGACTGTACTTTCGAATCATGCGAAGTATTTAGATTAGGTTCCAAGGTTCTCAGAGTATCTAACTTAAATATGTGCCAAGCACTGTAAAAAAAAGTAGATTAAGCACGAACATTGTAAAAAATTTCAAGTTGGTAACAGGTGTCGTTAAAGTCATGGTAAACATCTCTTTAAAATTCAAATAACACAAAGGTCATTTAACAGCTCGAACCAAACGCTTAACCATTCTATACGATTGCCATAATACACTAATTCCCATGTGATGTGATTCTCCTATTTCAATAGACAAAACCTGGTTTGTTCCCTTTCACGGATAAAATCAATTGAAAAATAAAAACCAATGCTGTTTATGGTTATGGGTAGGCTGGTTAGCTAGGTATGTAGGTATAGGTACTTAACTACCTTAAGCAATAATGAAATGCAATAATGAAATAAATCAAAAGCTGAAATGTCCATTGCTACCACTTCAACAAATCAATCAAATAATGCAAATGACATAAGCACCCGCGAAGCCCGCACATTGGTTTGGTTAGGTATCTATAGACTATAGAAGCATAATGCATAAAACCCGTAAACAGCACTCGAGGCGCGCAATTTCCATACCACACATTGAGGCAGGCTTTAAGGCTGAAATCGAACGCACAACTTGAACACATTCAATCTTCAACAGGGCTATTCAATGGTCACAACCGACAACGACGACGTTGGTCAACGTTGTTGTATGCAAAAGGCAATAGAGACTTGCAAATTCATTCATCCATTTGAATTTTTTGCATTCACAATCTGATACGATATAAAAACAAAAAATGGTCTTCTTGCACCGAAAATGGTTTGGCTTGAGGAGCAACTCAAACGGCTCTATTTCCATATTATTCATCGCCGATGGTTGCCGATGGCTTCCCTATCGTTTTCAATTTTCAATTAGTTTTGAAATATAGCTACTGCGGTGGTGGTGCTGAGAGGTTGATGGATTTCCCCGGAAACTAAACATTGACAGAGAAAATTTCTAAATTTAGGCTCATCATCACGATAAGAATAACAACTGTCGAACTGGACCTGGACCCCAGATGACACATTCTACAAACAAGATGAAAAAGGCTAATTGAATGTTTACATTTTGAATATCCTTTCGCGCGCAGGATCATATTTCCCATTAGCGCGCGATGTTTTCTCACATTTCCATTTCCATCTGCTAATTTCTAAGCCAGCAGCAAAGGATTTCTCATTGAATAGCACGAGTCATCATATATGAATGACGTCGTCGTCGCATCGTTACGCACGCGTCGTCGATAGATTGCTTCCATTAACAACTTATTCTCAACAAGCTATTACTCAGTCCTTAATGTGTACCTATATCCCTTTCGTTTTTGATTTTTAAATCATTGCCAAGCCATCTCTTTCGAAGGTGAAAGGAACAAAAATTGTAACCGTTGTTAAATATAAAGAGACACGACACCTTGAATTGGAGGGTTATACCCTTAAAAATGCGTGCTTACTGCGTGCTATCTATACGCACCCATACAGTCAGTTCCAGGATCCATTATTTTTTTTTTTAGTTTTTTTATTTCTACACCATTCGGATGCCGTTAGTTACACTTTCGATAAAAATCGCTACCGGGAAAAGTGGAAAAACGAAACGATTCCAAAATCAAGGTGTTCGTTCAGCAGACTCGTGGAATGCGGAGCAGATCCTTTTTTTTTGTACATAAATTCTATTCACCGAGCACAAAACTACCCTTTCTAGATTTTATGCTTTGTATATACATATATGTAATTTTGTTTTGTAACGCAGGCGCAGCGTCAAACACGTGACGCGAATAAAAGGGTGGCGGTTCGGTTAGCTGATCTTGATCATCGTGGTGGTGGGTTCCTTTTCCTTCCTTGTTTGATCACATTCTCTTTTTTTTACTGTTTAATAAAAGAATAGCTATTTAGAATTGAAATCGGTTTTTATTTAAAATAGAATTTGTTTTTATGTACGTATCTTCCTACCTACCTACAAATAAAGGCTTTAAATTTAGAAAGGATAGTAAATAGGGAAGGGCACACTTTAACAGTTGTTGTTTACCATATTTGCTTGCTATTGGTGGCAGTTGTGGTATAGATTTATGATACTGACACATGCCAATGTCTTTAGAAATATTCAAACGAGAGGTAGGTATATGAGAATGAACAAAGGTAGTCCTTGAAGCGAAATAAAACTTGTTTACATATAAATGGTTTTAGCCAAGAACCTACCTACATATATGAAGTACATAGAACCCAGTTATTTAATAAAATATTTATGTACGAAAAACGGAAATTTCTCAAGGTCATTTTAGCCATCCGTCATTTGAGTGCCAAAATAAAATTTGTTTAAATAAATCCTATCTAAGTTTTAAGACATTTTTGGCTTGTGAAAAGTGTGTTTTTTAAGAGGCTTAAAATTGAAACAGAGAAACCTGTTTTTGTTTGACAGATCATTCTATGGCATTAATGGGTTCATTATGATTTCGAAAAATTTAGAAGTTCAATTTTCACACAATTCGTAATCTAATGACGTCAAATCACATGAACCATCCATGGTTTCTAAAACTAATAGCTCAGATGGCCAATTATGAATACCAAGGTTAGGTTAGGTTGTGGTTGCTGTCAACGTTGCAGCTGACACACTTAGACCAGAGCTGGTCCCTTGTGATACCACATGAATTCAGACCAGAGATAATCTCTGTATTTGTTGAACTATTTGGAGGTCATAATGAAGCGTTAGAGACTGTAGGTGTCTATTTTATTTAGATCGCTTAAATCCTCGAAGAAATCTCGAAGATGAAGCTTACGTACGAGTATCTACCTCTTCTTCGTCCATGCAGCAAATGGTTTGAATAAACGCCAAGCCTCGTTGCGTGCTTGCCTATCAGGCAGTTTCCGGTTATGGCACCAATTACAGAGCTGATGTGCAATCTGCTAAAGGATATTAATCACATGGAGCGTTTTTCAGATCAAGTTTTGACCAGAACTGTTTCGTTCTCAGATAGGTGGTTGTATTGAAGTGATAACTTTTTATGGGAGCGTAAACTGATTTGTTACGTAACACATAACTAAAAGAATTTTATCTTTTTAAAGAGTGGACCTAGAAATCTAAAATTTTCAGGAATGATAGAGTATGTTGACTTGAAAGGTTAATAAATGGATACCTAGAATGTCACCAACCGTTAAAAACTGTAATATTGAGAAGATTACGCATATCATTCAATCACTTTTGACTGGTTCCATGAGTAGATTTGGTTTTTCGTAAATTAATAAGTAGACAATATGACAATTATTTTGATGCATCAAAATATTACTCTATGGGCTATACAAGCTTGGAAACCTTAATTTCAGAACAGGAGAAAAACAATAAAAATAGCCTGTTTAGTTAGACTTCTATCATCGATGTTCAGTGTAGAAGAACAGTTATGTTTGAAAATTCATTAAAAACAAAAGATGTGGTGGCTGTTTTGAGCTTATATCTTCAGTTCTAGTAGTTAAATCTGCAAGGTTAAGGTCTTAAAATTGAGGTAAGATTAGGCTATATGCCGGTATAAAAATAATAAGAATGTGTCTTACAAAATATATAAAGGGTTATCCATTTCGCGGTTTCAAAAGTATAGGGCTGGAATTCGACATCTGTCAAACTAAGTTCTTAAACCAATTTTTTTTATCAGTTGACAGTCTGACATTTACGAAAATGAATCGCTCAACTATCGCACAATGCATAAAAATTGTTAAAACCTACTACAAAAATGGTGATTCAGATATTGTAGGGCCTGTGCATCATCGTTTCGCTCGTACCACTGAAAATATCGTTGCTGTAAGTGAAAAAGTTGACAAAGACCCTAATGTGTCGATTCCTCGTCGTTCTCAGGAATTAGGACTGTCTTACGGCACATTATGGCGTATTTAACATTTGGATCTACACCTACATCCATATAAAGTCCAGCTCACACAACAACTAAAGCCAGCTGACCATTCACAACGTCGTATATACGTCCAATGGGTGCTTGAACAACAGGCGGTGGGCGTCGATTTTTCGAAGAAAATTTGCTTCAGCGACGAAGCACATATCTCACTCGGTGGGTATGTTAATAAACAAAATTGTCGTATTTGGGGTTCTGAGAATCCTCAAGTAATTGAAAAGAGGCCATTAGTACCACAAAAAGTCACTGCTTGGGGAGTTCTTTGGTCCGGAGGTGTGATTGGACTTTACTTCTTTCGAAAACGACGACGGAACGACTGTCACCGTCAATTCGGAGCGTTATAGTCATATGATTTTGGCTGCTATTGCAGAATACGACTTGGAGAATATGTGGTTTCAGCAAGACGGTGCCACACAACTCGAGCGAATATGACTTTATTCCAAGAGACATTTCCTGGCCGCGTAATTTCTCGTCGTGGCGATATCAACTGGGCACCAAGATCATTCGATTTTACACCGCTGGACATATTTTTGTGGGGCTACGCGTAAAACTGTGTTTATGCAGATAAACCTTTAGCTCTTGAGCACTTGAAAACCAACATTCGTCAAGTAATGGCTGAGATACCGCCCAATATGTGTCAAAAAGTGGTCGAAAATTACCTCAACATAATCGATGCCTGCAACAATTCGCCTGGTGGTCATTTAAATGATGTAGTATTTCAGACATAATGTCAACGTTCAAGCTTTATAATAAAAAAGAAATATCATGGAAAAAAAATATTTTATATGTGTTTTATTTACGTTTACTTTTGAAACCACAAAATGGATAACCCTTTATAATATTTTTTGTCAAAAAAAAATATTTTATTTGCTCTACCACTTTCTTGTAAATTCACTTTCGATTTTTCAATGATGGAAAGCGTTTTCAATGATCATTCAATGTACCTCAAAGGTATCAAATGTATATTGTATGTACGCAAATGGAGCTGGTATCCGAAATATGATGGCTAGGTTTTCTAGCATATATATATACATGTGTGTATAATAATAAGTAGGAAAGAGATTAAGACTTTTAGTGGCATCTAGCCTTCTTTTATCTATGCACGTTATATCCAACTCAAGCGTTGAGATTAACTTGGGGGCAAGTTTTGCATTTGGAAAAAAATCAAACTCGAGACTTTAATCAAACTTGACATTACGGTGATAAAGAGAACCAATAAAGTGGGTCCCGCAATTCCTTCTGTCTGTCTAAGCCGCTGAAGAGGTTTTATTCAACTTCGTACTTAATCGTTTTAGGTGATTGTCTCAAATAGAAATTAAAATTTAAAAACATAAGAAAATTATGTAGGAGGTCAGTCAAATTCTAAATTCTACCGCATTCTAAAATATTAAAAAAAAAATGTTTTTCGTTGCGTAACGCGTTACGGTGCCAGTATGCCTGACTTCCCTTTCTCTCACGCAACGAATAGCTTTTGAAGTTAATCAAATTAACGAAGAACATTTAAAGCTTTTCCAAAGTTAAGCAATTTCAATATAAAATATTTCAACTTAGATTAGTTTAAGTTATCGCTTCTGTCGGGCGTCCCGAGACGCACATAATTTTTTTTCGGTTTAAGGTCTTACATATCTAAATCATCTTATTTCAGCATTAACTGACATAAATGTAGCGATGTGCCTTGCCAGGTAATTAAGGTAGTGTTTTTTACTTTTGAAAAGTTTATCAGCCTTACGATTCCCTGAAATATCCGTGCGTCCTGGCAAACAACATAAATGAATTTAGACTGCTGCGCCATAAGAGATGAACGGTAGTTGAGGGCAATAGTTATTCAGAACGATCAATTCTAGAGAATACGATATTATGATAAGGACGACGGAAAATAGAGACTAAGATTTCGTCTGTTTGAGTATACAAACTGCCATACCAATCCTATCATAAGTTTTTCATCCCTGTGTAAAAATTGATAGCATAAGCATCATCTTCCAAGAAGATTAAGCCCTCCCAGGCAGATCTTGGATGAATGGTTTCTTGGAGTTTTTTTTTTACCGAATTTTACAGTTTAGGGATGGTGTAATCAATGTGACTTGTAAGTGATCCGAATGAGTTCAGAATAATAGAATGACCAATCTCATTGTGAATTCGTGGTGAAGAAGCTTTTATGCGGGCGAGTGTGTTCGTTAGACTGTTTGCTGAAAATATCTAGCGGCAGCAGATAGAACCTGCGGTCCACTATATTGATACGCCATAATCTGTCTATTTGCCGAAGTATATAGCCATTGAGTAATACTTGGTTGAATGCCCCATTCATTCCTTATAGCTTTTTTGCATGAGAAGAGTGCCACTGTGGCTTTTTTTCAAACTCTTTCTTCTATATCTTAGGTTTCCAACTTAATTAGTTATCTAGAAGTATTTTGCTTCGTCTGAAAAAGCTAGTAGAATACCTCTGATAGAAGGAAGATCTAGGTGAGGAATTTTGTATTTCCTATAGAGTATAATACAAGTTCCGTTTTCTGATGGTTAACTGTTAGGCCACACCTTTCAGCCCAATTTTTTTTTAGCTTAGTTCAAGGTTTTATAGGATTTCTTTGATGACCATAAAGTGTTCGAAATTGTAAATTTTTTTCTTCAGCATGAGTATATTCTATGGCTCGTATCAGAACAACCAGGAACTGATGAACGGACGGTCACAGAATTTTCGCAAGTTGGAAACTTTGATTGCAAATGTCATAAAAGTCGAAATATCCGAAAGTTCAATTTTGTATATGAAAGTAAAACATTTTGATTTTAAGCAGGATCAACACGACTGAATTGACAATCGGCTAATTTTGTCTCTCACGAAAATGCGATGGCCAATAGATGGCATTACATCCAAATCAGCATGTTTGACAGCTGGGTAATATAATTGAATTGAAATTTATTAATAATCCCACTTTTAAGCTAATGTCGTAAGACGGACTTTCCAATATGTCAAATGTGAATCAATTAACCAATTTCTATTTCACTATTCAGATCAAAGATTAATCCACGATCGTGCAGGAGGAATGTTGCAAAATTAAAATGAACGAACGACTGCAACAACTTCTACACGAGCGTAATACGTTGGTTAAAAGTTCTGATCATTAAAAAATCCTTATCTATGCAGAGAAGACACTAGGTGGGGCGCATAACCGATAATTTATTTCCCACTATATTGACAAAGTAGAGATTGTTATCAAAACAACTGATAACGGACACTTTCCACACGTCATGGAGAGCCAATGGTCACAACGAATTACTATTTGCAAACTAGACCCATTCATCGGTTAGTTGCTGATTTTTACGAAATATATCTTTATCACCAACAAACAATATGGCTATCTTTCAGGCCATGAAATAAGAAGACCATCAACATGTACCTCTGCATTTCCTGATGACTCCCTCTAGGATAATATCGAGAAGCAATTGCCTTCGGGAGTGTACGGCTCGTTGGGAGATGCCATCAATTTGCATGGATGCACAGCCAACTGCAAACATAGGCTGGTTGATAATTCTCCAAAAACAAATTACGCAGTTATTATTTTCGGGAACTTTTTGAGCAACCAGAGTCGGCGTACCCGATTAAGATTAAGTATTCTCCATAAGTGAGCAGTTCAGTGTCCACGCAGCGATGAGTTCTATAAGTGAAGTTAAGTCAAACAAATGTAGACGAAAATTAATTGCTATTATCACATTGAAAAACAAGTAGGTGAAATTTTCCTGTTCGCAAAAAAGTAGCACTCAGTACAGTTTTATAATACGGGGAAGATATCTTTTAAAACAACTATCAGAGCATTCCTATAATCATGAGCCCTGTACTCTAGAACCTCAAAGCATAGAAGAAATCAATAGCTAGACCGCAAGATTTAAAGCGCATCGTGATGGTGAATTCGTTATTCTTTCTGAGATGGAACATGAAACCAACGTTTGGTCAGTGTTCAACATTGTAAAAAAACAATTTCCGCGTTTCTAAAATAATGCTGAAGCGTGGCGTCGCAGACTTAAAGTTTTAGTCGGAAGAAGTTCACCTATTTCAAACTAAGAATCCTGATTATTTTTTCAGAAAATTTATTAATTTTTCAAGATTTAGTAATTTTCAGTAATTCAGATGTGAAATCACTAGAACACCAGATTTGCAATTTACAAAATAAATGCACTTATTTAAATTAGTATGCTTTAGCATTCGAAGCTTCCCCTTTATTCACGCCTTAATATCCTAGCTTAATGTTTGATGTATCTCATTAACCCATTCGATAAACAAAGTTTCGTGTCAGCGTCCCATATATAAATTTAAATTTTCCCATATATTTCCCAGAACTCCCCTTAAATTATCACTTCATCTGCATTCTTCGGTTCAACTGACTTTCTATAGCGATTATGGCCAATAAACAATTGTTCATCACGAAGATTGTAAACTTAATAAGCAAAAAAATTTAAATATGAAGTTTCCCTCGAGTAATTAGAGCTCGCATAATAATTCAAAGTTGTATACCAAAGTGTTTGCATTAGGACTTTGTTTTGTTTTGTTTTATTTTTTTTTTTGTGTGTGGCAATAGGGTGATTCAAAATCACAGCAAATTGTAAAAAATTATGGTTTTGGTTGTTACCGAACTAGAGGAGGTTTAAGAGGCTTAGAAAGCTTTAAGGTAAGGTGTTTCATACTCGGCAAGAAATTAAGCAATTTAACCACTAATAAGCAAGAAGTGGCGTAATATATAGTGCGCCAGTGCGTTGACCTGTCACGAAAAGGTATTAGGTTCGAATTCCATCAGTCAATTTCAACTAAAAACACAGGTAGTTTGTATTTAAGAGGAAATGTCGAATCCTCCTCACCGTAACCGTTTGAATTCGTCAAAACCTTGTATGTAGGTTCCATCCATTTCTACTGACTAACACGCTCACATGAATGGTTGAGATGTGTAATTCAATAGTCCGAGCTCTCAAATTAAATGGTACCAAAAATTCGAAACAGCTTAAAACAATTTCATGCATATGCAATGTATATAGTGGGGATTTAAGCCTATCAGTATCTTGGAAGTCAAGAGGTCTTAAAATATTAATCGACATCAATGTTATACTTTCTTCCACTATAGTTATATATATCATAAGCACCCTGTAATATTTAAGCCTCGCTTGGCTGCTTTAGTTTTTCATCGAAGTAGCCCCTTAGTTGGCCGTTTAATATCAAAGTCATCCCATTCACCTACTCTGTGTGTTGAGTCTGATATTGTTTTTGTTTTTTGATGGCGAGAGTTTTGTTCATTGAGGCTTCAGATGGCGGCCTCGATTAACTTATGCAAATCGCCGCACTCGAATGCAAAAATGCTTGCACACTTTAAACACAGTAGTAAGTATCTGCTACTGGCTCTACTGACTGGGTACGCATTTCACATTTATTCATGATTTATACCACGTACACATTCTCAGATCTCTATAGTTAGCCTGCAAAATTTATTGCGTGGAACATGTGCGCCTGCGCAAATTATCAGAGTTTTTGTTCAACCATCGCAGATTCTTCTGAGTGATATTAATTAATATGAAACTGATAATAATGATTGGAGCTGTAAAAGTGAGCACCACTCAAGCCAAATGTAGCCATTGTTGGTGTAAATAATTGGAAATCTTTCGACTTATTCGAACAAAACACTGGAAAGAGTGTTTTCTTAGTGATTCTTTTATAGGTTTTACGTAATTAATATTTTGTTGTCGCTATTTATGTGTAAGGCCAAACAACGGGAACAAACTTTACAGACGAAAAATGTGCAAGCAATTACATATTATTAACCGAAGGAAGATATAAAGGGTGTTTCTTTTTAAGGTGAAAATTTTAATATGTCTAGTTATGTTTGAACTTGATTTCGGGCAGAATTTCGATTCGAGCTTCCAATGTTGGCTTCCAAATATTCAATTGATCTGTCTATACATCCGATCTTTTATATTTTCTCATTCATAAAGAATTGCCAAATCAAACTTATCTCATGTCAAAAGATAACTGTCAAATCGGCTGTCAACCGACTGGTCCGTACCATTTGGAGGGATAGATAGTACTATTACTATCTCTCTTGAGAAGTACTTTTCCTTAGTTTTAAAAAATGTGATCTTTTTGGTTGAAAGAAATTTGTTTAAAAAAAATCGAATCTCTTCGAAAAAAATTTGGAGTTCTTAAAATAATTTTGAGGTATTCGAAAAGCTCGAATACTATTGATTGAGGAAACTATTGAAAGTCGAACCTAGCGGCCCAACTGAACTTGTGGAAGAAGGACTAGCGACCACCTGTTTTTAAACGTTACTCAGCCAATATTTATCCGAGATATCAACTTGGGAAAAAATATTACGCGGGTAAGCTTGATGCAGTCTTCCTAAAGCTAGTATTCTCCAGTTAATCACTCCATATTGGTTTGGTGGATTTCTGCACCTGTGCACCTCACCTGAGGTTGTGTCCTTATTGTGTGCATGAGTTTCATTTGCGGCTGTCATCTCAGCTAATGGATTTTCTATTCTTTGACCAAGTTAGCGTAGCTGTAGAGATCGTAATGTTCACTGTTTCTGCTTCTTCTTTACACACAAGGCGCTCGAACATGGTACGAGTGAATAAGGTTCTATAGTATACTCGGCACACGAATATTTTTTCTTTGCAATAAATGTCATTTAAAACAGCAATGCCATAATGTTCGAGTGAATTCAGTAAAAATACACTGCAGACAGTCGAAAATGGTATTCTCGGTTAACACATAGCTGAGTCCTCGATCTATGAGCAAAAACCAAAATGTTTAATTCGTTTTTTAAGACATTTTTTAGTCAAACGAAACATTTTGTACTCATCTGCAGTCAAGTAAGACCAATTCGAACATGTTGCACAAGACCTCTACACTCTCAACATGTTCAAACATCTTAAGTGCCTTCCATATACTCACTGTACCGAAAATCTGTCGAAAATCTTTATCTCAATGCAGACAAGCAGAGATTATTTTGCTTTTGATAAACTTCTGACTTGCGGTTCTGACCAATAATATAGGAGCGGGATGATTAAGGTGTTGTATAAAGTCTGCATAATTTTTCTTAAAGGGATTTACTGTTTAAATGTTTTCTATGCCCAAAGAAACTTCGATAAGCATGCTTAATCTAAGCGATGAGTTAGTTTTGAGTATGGCCAGTGGAGCCCAGGCAGACAAAGACTTTGACTTTAGTAATTGTACCGCTGCGTTGGTGTTGGCTTGAGTTTAGGTAAGGTTAGATTGAAGTGGCTGACACTCTTAGGCCTAAGATAGGGTCATTGTGATACCACGTGGGGAGATACTCGTATTAGCTACTTAATTAAACCATTTGGAGCCTTTAATGAAGCGATGTACGAGTAGCTGGTGAATCTCTATGTGTCTTAGATCACTGAGGTCGTCGAAGAAGTATTCTCCCATGTGCAATCTGTATCATTGAGAGAGAGCAGAGCATGCGAAAAACGGGAGATATAGTCTCCTCTTCCTCCTTCTCCATACAACTTCTGCAAAACCTATGACACCTATTACTGGCCTCCTCAGAGAGACCAGATCTTTTGAGCGTCTGGGATCTATTCCTGGCTAGATCTGTCTGGTTGCCCTGCAAGTATTGATGTTTGGCTTCAGACTTGCGCAACATTTAACCAAGGAGGATGTTGATAAGGAGTCACCTTTCCGTAAACCTTACACGTCACGAACAAAATTGGACTGTTTGATGGTACAGCGAACCTTATAAAAATCCCTCCTGCGCCTTAGAAAAAGTATGGAAGGGACGCCGAGATCTTGGTTGGCTTTGAATAAATTGTATAATTGATAAATATATAGTGTTAATCGAAATGAAGTGCGCGGATTTAGCAAATTGTTGACTTTCCAGGCCTAAATCCTGAGGTGCAAATCTGACACCAAAATCTATAAGCTTACAATTACATCATCTTGAAACAACATTTATTCATTTTGAAAGAAATCAAACTTAAACTTCTCCTTATATAGTTTTTCAATATGTATCGTCTATGTTCACTCAGAACTTATTAATTGACATTTGTAATGTCACTTTTGACCTTTAAAGATGAACCAGGACAGTCCGTTTATCCCGGGGTATCAAATTATTCAGTTAATTAATTCGCGCTTAACACAGAGACAATAAGAGAGTAAGCATAATCACAAATATGACTTAACAAGTATTTCGTCATGTTATTCTTACAAAATGTAAGTTTGTTTTAACATGATGAGTGTAATGTTGTTTTTACGTGAGTGTAGTTTTAATTCAATAAAAACATATGCATGACATTTTTAATTGCAAATTGTTTTAAATTTATTTCAAGAGTATTCGTGTGTTTGTTTCAAAATAAAAAAAAAAATCTAAAAAGACTTTGAGTTATTTTAAATGGAAAATAATTTTTGATGGGAAACAAGATTGGTTTATTGCAAGCCGGAACTAAAAAAAAACAATAATTGATTTCTAAAGGCTTTGATTTAGAACAACAGGATTAAATGCATAATGCATAAGTATATAAATATCCAAAACAACTCAACTCAACAGGAAATCCTCAATATTTAAGATTCAAATTTAAGTTTTCCTCAAGGAAATTACACAAATGTCCTTTCTTCCTTTCGCTTTCTCTATATACCCGTAAAATAGAGCTGATATATCGAAAACCAAAAATCCTTCACACGCCTGTCACTCAAATGATCAATTTTCCATGCAAATCTGCACAAATCTTTCATAATATTCCCGTACCATTCAATGACAACTATGGATGAACCACCAAATAGGTACACTACATATAAGCTATGGTGTATGGGAAAATCTAATGCAATCACCTGCAAATCATGCAAAATTATATAAAAATATCCTTGCACAATCAGCAGGTATTTTGGAGGCAAAAAAAAATTACAGAAAAATGCACCTATTTCACAGCAGGTATGTAGTACATACTGAAATCATGATTTATACAAAATATCCTTGAAGACAATAATTATTATCCTTTGTAACCGTCATCCAGTGTTTGGCAGAGTAATCATGTAAATTCTTCAAGATACTTTCACTCGAACTCGAACACAAAAGAAAAAAGTGAATCTTGAACTCCTACTACTGGATTTATGTATAGATGGTTCATGGACTATGGACCTAAAGGACTATTCAATTGGTATTGATCCCTCATTATTGGGACGTGGGAACGTAAACAGAAAATTAGTATACAATGCAATGCAAAGGATACCTATTTGTATAAATAAAAATCTGAAAAAAATGCATCTAAAAACAGGGTCGACTTCCTTTTAATATTTTCTTGTTCCTTTTTAGTGGAACACATATACATACTTAAAAAGGGAATTGAAAAATGAAAAAAAATTGAATATTCATTTCCTTTAAAAAAAAAAAAAAATCATATTTTCCTCCCCCTCTCTGTCTCTACCTCCTTTTTAAATAAATGGGTATAATTGAAATCGATTCTTTTAAAAGGATATCAAAGGAATATTTTTATTTTTTTTTGTTCATTTTCCAAAGAGGAAATTCACTTTACTAAGTATACAATCAAAATGCAAGTGGCTATTTATCGGCGGATAATTTGATTGACTGGTCAAAGGAATAAGAATAGGTAGAGTATGCCAGGATAATGGATATCCTTATTGCGTTATCGTTTAAATTGAATATTCAATAAACTATAATTTTAAATGAAAAGGAAGTTCATATACCTATATAGATGAACTCAGAAATTCATAGTGCCCCAGATTATTGTACTTTAAATTTTTTCATGATTTGTGAAATATGATCGGATGTGGAAGGAATTAAGGTAAGTACGAGTATAGATCCTCTAATTGGGTTTTCTTTTAAATAGGAATACTGATATATTGTGGTATTAGATTTGGTATTATTTATAAAATTCACCCAGTTCAATGCCAAGTCCGTTGTTGATAAAGTAAATGTAGATGTAAATAAATAAAATGTACGACTGGATCGCACGAACTTGCTCTTATGTTCGATCACATTGTTTGCACAAGATTTCTATTTAAAATCTAAATATATTTTTAAAGTCATTTTTTACTTTATTTTATAAACACAGTTTCTTTATTTTATTTCTAAAAAAAAATTGGTATGACAAGCTCAAATATTTAATAATATAAACTTAAAAACAAAAAATTAAATCAGATTAATCAAAGAAAAAATAATTCAAAATTCTGAAATAAATTCTTAAACTAATTTGAGCTCAAAGCAAAGAAGTTTTTCTTTTAAAAACTTGTTGAAAAAAATAAAAAAAATTAAAAAAGGCCAATTCATAGGTATTCAGCAAATACAGATAACTATAATTTTTGAAAAACAATATTGTTGAACAGTTTTCAAAATATAAATTAAAAAAAAAATTATTTTAAATTCTTTTAAAAATACAAAAAAATATTTATTAAAAATATTGGTACGCAGTATAAATTGAGCAACCTAAACCTATATACGTGTGAAATTTTGAAAGAATCGGTCGAGCAATTTATGAGATAGTCGAAATAAAAAAAAAACGGTCCCATGGAAAGTAGAGTTTTTAGACATTTTTAATTTTTTTTTTCAATAATATTATCGGTCGTACCTAAAAAGCTGCAGTGATTTTTTTAAATCAAAATCGTTAGAGCCGTTTCCGAGAAAAATAGGCTTTAACGTTTTGATTCTCTGTACAATACCTTAGAAACTATGTATACCAATTTTGAAGCAATTCGGTCCACCCGTTTGGACTGTAGGTGCCTATACATACATACAAACAGACTGACAGACAGACATACAGACAGACAGAATTTTTAGACAATCTTTTTTGTCTTCTCTATCATCGTAATATCATGTTTGGTTGTTATCTCAACTTTTTTTTTCAACGAATGCAAAACTTGCCTTATAGTACCTACAATCGCAAGTAAAAATAAATGTTAAACAAAATTCAACAAATGGATATATCGGCCCAAATTAACGCGAATTATTTGTTTTCGAACCTGTAGCTATCGCGAAAAACCAACGACGACGTATCACCTTCGCATCTTTGTTTTTGAACAGTAGAAGGTATGTGGAACGCGAATAAGGTTTGAGAGTTCGTAACACTAAGGAGTGTAATTCGCTATCATGTGGATGACCATTCGAAAATTCTCCCATAAATTATTTGGAGTTCTTTATTAAGCGTACGATACGAGTATCTACATGGAAATCTCCTGTATTGATCTTATGTCCTTGACATGAGCAGGAATATATATAGTGCCGAAAAAATAATAGAACCACCGTCACCAATAATTGTAGTTTTATTTGTTATTTTAAACAACTAATGAGCACATTTTTAAAAGCAAAAAAGCTTTATAAAAATTCTGTTATAACAATATTGAAGGTTTTATTTACCTTTTAAAACTATATAAACAAGTCTTGTATAAACATAAAAATAAGACGAACAAAAAAACAGCACCACAGTTCCAAAGTGTACTTAAAGTTAAAAAAAAAATATAAAAAATTAATAACTTTTGTTATTTGGGACACTTAGTTTTAATATTTAGTTGCGTGCCCTTTATTGGCAACAACAGCTCTACAACGATTTGGCATTGAATCAACCAAGCCCTGGCGTCGACTTAGCGGAATTTTGCTCCAGGACTCCTTAATCGCTTTCCAAAGTGATTCGCTGCTGGTTGGCTTGGCAACTGCTTTTTTTACATCAGCCCACAAATTCTCAATGGGATTTAGATCTGGTGACTGCGCAGGCTACTCCATGACGTTCACTGAATGCTCTAACTCTTCGATGTTAGCCTATTCAAATACGATCCTTGCATAGTATTAAAAAAAAGGGGCGGTAGACACTGAGCGTGCCTCAGGGCGCCGAGAAGGTTAATCCGCCACTGGTTTGGTGAAGGGAAGAATTTGTCAGATTTGCGGGAACTTTCATTCAACTTAACTCTAAATAATCTAGCAGAGGGGAGACCTTTACTGAAAATGCCCAATTCCAAATTAAGAAAAGATAGCATACCGAAGGGATTACAACTATTTCAAGGACATCATTAGCACTGAAACGATATATTTCGTATTTCGAGCAAGAGGCAAACTGTTATTACTCACTTTCATATTACATCGTAACGATTCAGAACTAAACTGCACCTTATGTAATACAAAAGAAGGGGAAGATGTAGGTAGTTCATTTCATCGCAGGATTCCCTATTCTGGTAGACAAATATGGCAGAAAAATTAATTGGAGCAAACTGAACTTTTATTAATATTAAATGGAAATCACTGGCAAGAACTATCGAATTTTATTAAAGTAGCACTTGCATATAGAAGAAAAATAACAAGAGAAGATTTTTGCACTAAATTTGTTAATTTAATTGGACTACAGGTCATAAAAATCTTCAATTTGGCTTACTCCACACAGTCGACAAAAACAAAAACAAAAAATATATTTTTATCTGCGTTTTCTTCTATTCTAAATTTGTTAATTAAACTCAATCAATTTACAAAATTTGAAAATGTAATACAATACTAAACTATCATACGGCTGACGGCCCCTCTGGCCATGCCTTAAAAAAGATTAAAATTTAAACGTTTCATTATTTTTGAAAGTATACTTCTGCTTAACTCCACTTTATAATTTTTAGATGTCATAAAATTATGTGAGTGAAAATGACGCCACCATTTTCGAGTTTCCAGAAAAATAAAATTTTACAGTCAAACAAACAATTTCTGCTGCGATGTGCTCATCGGAATTTATACTGACTGGTTTCGTGTAATTTTGAATTCTGATTCGGTAAACCATGTTTTTCGAGGTAAACTATTACTGTGTGCCTGGCACTATATGCGGCAGGACTAAAAGGGAACTGCACACCATCCTGCCGAGTCCAAAAGGCTAAGATCATAGGCAGGATTTTTAACTTTATCACTGAGGCAGTTCCTACAACCAACTTACGATAGGTTGCGGATTCGAACTCAGAGCTGCTGCGCGGAGTTATGCAGGTTTGCAAGGTCAAGCAGCGGTTCAATAGCCCCAATTCGGAAATTATTTATACTCCTCAATCGCCTATAAACCTACGTCAAAAGACAATTTTTGGGCTTAAATTAAATTTAATTTGGACAAGAAAAAGTAAGTCCCATTGTGACTATCCTAAAAAAAAAACAATTGCATTTCATTGCCTTATTAAAAAAGTCCAAAGAATAAAACTCTCCAATATTCAAGGTCACATCCCATTGAAGATCAAGTTAAAAAAAAAGCTTTTCATTCAAAATTATACCAATTTACCAGCCCCCTATTGTGTGCAGCTAATTTAATATTAAACATCTCGCTGCACAATGACCAACCATTTCATTATCTTTTATTTTTTTGCTCCCCCTTTGTTTGGCTGAATTACAGTCCTTTTCATCTCTTTTTCTCTATATACTTACCGCCCCGAATTGCAACAAAAGTAAACAACAATATTAACCGTATCAAAGTCGCACAGCCGCGCTATTTGATCATACCGATATACCGACCTCTGACTGCCGACTGCTTTAGCTACTTACTACACCAGATCTCTCGACTTGGCTACGGCTGGCTGATGCGGGTATATTATGACGGGCGTCACATCAGACAGAGCCAACTCATCGCAGTAAAATTGAAGCGCACACAAAAGCCGCGCAGGCGCAACAGAAAGCAACAACAACGAAAAAAAAACATCAATTTCAGTGGCAAGCTGGCAATACACAGAAGGACTCGGCCCGATTAAATTTTGTTCGAAACAACAACAAAAACAACAAAAAGGACATCGACAACAAATAATAAAATGAATCAAAAGGCGAATGCCATTCGAGGCTCCTTCTCACGTTTACCCGCCAACGTAAAGTGCTCTTACTTTATATTGGGCTTTAGAAAATCAAGAAAAAGAACAAGAAGTCAATCGAAGTTCGGGACGATACGATGATGTGAACTGCAGAACCCGTCGTCGCTTCATAGCCATACACCTGAATCACCTTACTACTGACCAATAAATTGATTCAATCCGCTGGTCGTTGATTTCTGTGTCTGCAAGCTTGAGCCTGAGCCTAAGCAGTGCAACCTGCAAAATATGATTCAATTTCATCGATTCTACCGCAATGGGGTTCCAATTGCAATTGCACATCCATAGCTCGTACATACGTATGTATGTAGAACCCGCTCTGATTTATCGAAAATTTGCATACGAGCTATATATTTTATGGCAAGAGGATGCACACAAATCTCAAGAATTTAAATTGAAACGTTCCATCAGCAGCAGTGCAGCCAGCGAACGACTGGAAGAGACAAGGGACAGTGGCCGGCCGGCGAAGCGAGCTCCTCACTAAATCCAATTTGAAAGAGTGCAGCGGCCAAATGGAGGCCACCACGTCAAGACAGAGCGATTAATAATTTTTAAGGCCTGAGAAAAGCAAATTAATTTCAAGTCGCGCCATCACTTCGTTCGAATGTAATTATCCCATGAAAACTGCCCCTACCCGCAAGAGCGATGCTCGCTCGAAAATTAAAGCAATTAGCCATGGTTACCACTCAATAAGCCACCGAGCGCCCTCTAATGAGTGTGACGGCTAATCGACGGCTTTTACAACATCATCATCATCATCGTCATCTTGTACAGGGACAACAACAACATCAGCCAACACTGAGCACTTTAAAGCGGACTTAAATTTAAGCAGCAGCGGATTCATAAAAGGATCAATAGTGCAGCAACAATACCGACATATATAACGACAGTAGATCCAAGGAGACGAGCGGTGGAACTTCTGAAGTAGCGCTGTTTATTAAAACCAAACGGAACTTCAGCCACCACAACACAGAACAGCACAATCTCAGAGCAAACAAAAGAATGGATAATTTGATGGATGGATGGATGGGTGCAGATGACGTACCTTCAAATCTGTCTGTCTGCATGTGTGTGGGTAAGAGGTGGGGGGGTTATAAAGGCTTATCTCTCTGGTTCTCCCAGTTAAAAAAAAAAACTAAAAAAAACTCAAATCTCAAGTTGAAGTTGAAAGTTTGGTCCATCGAGTTGGACCGGTTCCCATCATAAAGGAATGTTTACCTCTGTGCTGTAAATTCAAGTGCATTTTATTTTTGCAACAAGTAAACGCGTCATGGCGAGGAGCTTTGATTTTGTAGAAATGTATTTTGAACTTTTGGACTTATTGGAAAATTTTATAAACTGATTGTATTCAGAAGCCCTCGAAATAATTGCTGAGCAAAGTAAATGTCTTCTAATTTAATGGTATACTCCAAAACGTATATCTAAGGGAAGATCCTATAACTTTTGCAAGTGGAGAAAACTGTACGTTTATACCTTCGATATAGGTACTATATGTATAAGGCAAGTTACGCATTTGGAAAAAAAATCCAACTCGAGATTTTAATCAAACCTGACATTATGATAGAAGAGAACACCAAAAAAGTGGTTTCCGTAATTCCGTCCGTTGTCTGTCTGTCTGTACAACGCTCTAAAGCCTAAGCGTCTAAGCCGATTTCTTTAAACTAAGTATTTAAGCGTTTTAGGCGAATGTATAAAATAGATTTTTAAATCGTTTTTTTTAGGTCCAAAACTGACGGTGCCAGACAATTCTTTATACCATCTCAATTATCTTGAAAACGGCTTTAACGATTTTGATAACAAAAATGGTGTGTACTATTTTATGTATAGTCTTCATTTTGGTCAATAATTTTTTTTTTTAATATGCTGTTAGTTTTTTTTTTTAGCATTTTCTCGTAAATGGCTCGAAGGATTTCGATAAAAAAATTTTTATTAGAAATAATACTGCATACCCAAATTTTCGAAAAATATTTTTTTGAAAATTCAATATTTCGAAAACGGGTGAATGATTTTTTTTTGAAATTTTGTTTTTATGTTTATATTATTAAAAATTTTAAATTGTCATTCCTACCAATTTTTTTTAGAAAAAAATTAAAGAAATTTTGTATTTAAAAAATTAAGTAAAAACTACTTCGAAAATATATTTAGGGTAATTTTCTTCACTACAAGTTGAACTCTACTTGAGGATTTTTATTCTCAACTTGTGATTTTGCTTTTCTTCACTCGAAGTTGACAGTTTCAACTTTCGATTCTCAACTCTCGAGTTGATCAACTACTGGTTTTCTCAACTTCCGAAAATATTAGAAGTTGAGAGAGCAAGCTAAAGAGTTTTAGGCCAAATTCAAATTTGTAATACATTTTGTTGCATCTTCTCTCAAAAATTATTCTGCTTCGTTTTGAATAAAAATATTTTTAAAATAAACTGTACCAAGAAGCGAAGATTTAGAAGAAGAAGAAGAATTATTGGCGGTTGAAAGAAGACAATATATACGAGTAAGTATTTCAAAAGTGCATCGTATTGTGAAGTGGATGTCAATAATTGTAATTCCGACCCAGTTTGTTCGCATGCCCGAAACACAAAAAGAAAGGTTGCAAGCATCAAGAGAATTGTATGATATAGTCATTTCCTGATATGAATTTAAAATTATACATTGTAGCACTCACTAAGCGATTATTCTTGTTTAACCGATTGAATCAAACTAAATAAAGAGATTAATTTTTTATTAAACCGTCGAAGCAAAAATATCTATATATTGCCGAAAAGAAGTACAGGTAAAATAGAGTTTTCACTAGAGTTAACTTGAAAAACAACTCACATTAACAACGACATCCCGAAAAGCACCATACGTTTAATGGAATGCATATAAGATATATTATATTCTCATCAGATACATTTTTCAGGCAAGTTTTTTTACGTTTGTTACGTACTCGACCGTTCCGTCACCTAATATAATTCGCGACACATGCCATCTGCACACAATTTTGAAAACAAACTTGAATCCGTAGGGCCCAAATTATATGGTTTGTCGAAATCATCGCACATAATTAATTCAAATCTAAGGTTGAAACATACGTATCTGTCAAAAATTTTCCAGGGAAATTAAAAAAAGACACAAGTTGGCTAACTTTTAAATTTCAACTCTCGAGTTGAGATTTAAAATATTGAAGAAAAACAAATTTCAACTTGTCACTCAACTCTCAAGTTTGTGTCAACTCTCGAGTTGGCCAATTTGAAAGTTTGCGGCAAGTTGACAAATAGTGAAGAAACTGGCTCTTAGAGTCTTAATAGAAATCTTTTCTTTATGTTCGATTGCACCTATTTGATGTAATCGAACCGAGATAGTGCATTTTATTTTTCGCTATTTTTAAAACGCTGAATGCTCGTAACTATTTTTGTATACAATAATTCATCAGTGAATGAATCACGGTGCAGATTTCTGGAGCAACCATACGATAACTAGGTAACACTTGCCTCTCAGATATTACAACTATACAAGAGGTCCTTTTTTATTGGACGCTGCTGAGCTATTTTTTAATTTCTCGTTAAGACTATTTATACTGACCGGTAATTAACACACAAAATAACGGAGCCTTAGAACGGTATTATCATAAAAAATTTACGAAAATAAAATTATGAAATTATGGTGAAAGTTTGTATGGCCATCTTTTAGATAGAAACTTAATATAGTGTGGTGTTTGATGCCGTGTTCATACTGTAATCAAAGTTTTCAGCTACTGACATAATGGTTTTAGCTTCAATATTTTAGAAAATAACTATTCTGTCATCGCCAATCGGGTGCCCTTTAACCTAGGTCTACGGCTGTCAAAAGGCAAATTTTTCATAATCGAATCGAAATCTCTTTAGTCACCAAAAGTTAGAGTTTGGTAAGACTTACGGCAGTTGCACAATATGTTAAATGCGGAAAAACTAGATGGAGCTCCCAAGTTCTTCTATATACAAAACCCTTTGCGTAACAAGTCAGCCGTGAAAAGTAGTGAGATCTAAAAGTACGCCAAGCTGTAAGTGGAGTAATGTGGAAGAACTTCAAAGTTATCAGAAAAATCTGTTATTTTATGATTATTGTCTTAAATTGTGTTGATTTACTTGGCAAATTTGCTTTATTATAACAAATTATTCAATTTTGAAATGAAAATTTGCCAAGTAAACCAAGACAATTTAAGTCAGTAATCATAAAATAACTGATTTCTCTGATAGTTTTGAGGTTCTTCCATATTACTCTACTTAAAATATTTGATATTTAATATTAATAAAATTACAACTTGGCGTACTTTTAGATCTCACTACTTGTCACGGTTGCCTTGTTACGCAAAGGTTTTTGTATATAAATAGAAGAACTTGGCTACTATTTTAACTATTTTTTGGTTTTTTCACTACTTTTTGCAAAGATTCTTTTTATCAAGAAAAGTGGGTGGAATAAACGCCCCTGCATGAAAAATTTCATAATTTCAACTTTTTCTTTGTAAGGCTGACTGCTCTAACAAACATAATCCTGCACCAATCGGAAGTGCTCTCAATATATTTAATATTAATTCTGTGAAAATAGGTGTTTATCACTATAATATCGCTCTACAAAATTACATCATTCTACGACAATCAGTAATTCTCTACATAGTTGATATCAATTCTATGCAAATGGGCGGTTGCCACGACCCTGAATGTAACCTCTCAAATTTTGAAATATTGCACTTGCTTGCGCTTTGAGCCCTAACTCTATATCAAATTTATTCATTCCATGATGGTAAGAAGTGGTCCAAATAATGTATATCAATTCTATGAAAATGGGTGGATACCACGCCCCTGAATGAAAATTTTGTATATCAATTCTATGAAACTGAGCGGGCACCACGCCCCTTGAATGGAAAATCTTAAATTTTCTATTTTTTTCTTTGTGTAAACCACCAGGCCTACCGTTGTGCCAAATTACAAGATTCTACGATTTCGGGAAGTGCTTCATAATTTTGATGATCTGTCAGTGAGTGAGTTAGTGAGTTAGTCAGTCAGTCAGTTACGGTTTTTGCGATTTTTGCAGTCTTATATCTCGGGAACCACTAAAGCTAAAGAAATGAAATTCGGCGAATTGCCTAAGCCTGGTGAGCTTATCAAATGCCGAGAGTTTGAAGTTTCTGACTTTATTGGTACTGAAGTTAGAGGGGGGTCGAAAATCGCCTCAGTTTGTTCATGTAAATAGGGTGTAGTGCCAGAAATTGGATGGGCACAACCGTGCACTTTGATTTAATGAGTAGAATTATTTTGGGGATATTTAGTTTCAAAAGGATGGGGTCCATATTGAGGCAAATGTTGCGGCTAGGTGCTTTCCGAATTAAACATATCTTCCACGCTTCAGAAAAACTCATTATTAAAGATGGATTAATTGTTATTCAGCTTGACTTTAGAAACCCACTCCAATAGTACTCGAAGTTTACGAGTTTATTTGAGACAATCACCTAAAATGTTTCAGTACCAAGTTTGAAGAAAATCGCGTCAGCCGTTTAGGCTGTAGAAAGTTCTTTAAACAGGCAGATAGACGGAATTGCAAGACCCACATTTTTAGTGTTCTCTATCATTGTAATGTCAACTTTGGTTAAAATTTCAAGTTCGATTTTTTTCCCAAATGCAAAACTTGCCCTATAGTACCAACATCGCAAGTAAAAATTGAAAATTCACTTTTTGTCAGTGTCATCGTAATGTCAAGTTCAATTAAAATATCGATTTTCGTCTTACAAATTGGAAGACGGTGAAATATAAATTGATTCTTACCATATGCATTAAAAACCTTATTAGAATTTTCGTAATGCCATCTATATTTGAAATCCATAAATTTCTTCGACATAGCACCATTATATTCTTATTGGAACCCAATTGTTTCCAATTAAAGCAATTCCAATAACAAAAACAACAAAAAATCATACATATTATTTGTGTTTTGTTTTCCATTAAAAGAAATACTGACACCAAACAGAAAACAAAAAAAAATAAACACATTTACATATACAACATTGATAACTTCTACAAAACTTAATTACAATTGTCAGGCAATCAAAGATACAAACCGAGTCAAGTAAGACATAATCGTGTTTTGTTTTACTTGCGATGTATACAGAGACTAAGGTTCATGTTTTGGATTCGCAATAAAAATAACGTAACAGATACAATTGTTGGCACCCTTAAGTATTTTTCAATTCTGAATGCGCGTAAATTTCGCAATTAAAAAGTTAAAAATATGTAAGATATACTAAATATTAATATAGAATTTTGTTTGTTTATTTATATTTATTCTTTTTATTTGTTTATTAAAAACGAGCTAAAACTGGGGTATTAAAAAAAGCTTACAAAAAACTACAATTATTGGCATCCGAATACAATTATCGGCACCCCAAAAATGTACAATTATTGGCACCTATGAATTAAAGGACGACAGTATTTTGTTTTTAGTTTTTATAATAGATATAAAGTAAACAATAAGTTAAATAAGAAAAAATAAATCAAAATTATACAACAAAAATAAATTAGTTCATACCGACCGCATAATATTAAGTTGAAAGAGAACTGATAAAATTTGGAAGAATGCGATATTTTAGTTTTTTTTAAAACATATTTTATGATATTCTCTTATAAATTTTGCACACCTTATACCACAAATATCAGTTCAAATGTTTTGGTTGTTGTACACATTGTACAAGAAAAGCACACCCGTCTACTACGAATTGTATTTTCTCCGATTTCTTTGACTGTATTCGCAAATAAGTTCTTGATATGATTTTCACCCCTTAGGCTGGTCGGAGAAATAACATTTCGTTTTACATTTTTTCTTTTTTTTTATTATTTAACTATATGCCTGTAAGACCTAAGGTCTTTTAAATGCAACCTGAATTTCACGGCACTAGTTTGGCCTAATGTATTTGAGAACCAGGTATTGACTGTCTCATTTTTAACCCATGGGCGGCATCCAATTAAAATTGGAGGTATAGAAAAGAATGCGCCTAGCGTGGGGATTGAACCCACACGTCTAAGTTAGCAATCAAGCACTTTATCCACTGCTCGATTGCCATTGAAATATAACATTTCAAGCATTCATTTTTCCAAACCATCTAAGCCATCTTAACCATCCTTTTTCTTGTATTGCCTAGCTACCGAATTAGTGATCTCTATTGTAACTTTGCCTTAGAAATTCCTGTACAGCATAAAGGACATCTTTTTCAGAAATCCATTTTCTTGAGAAACTTTTAGCCATTCAACAATGGTCAATTCTTCTTACTCAGTTAAAACTGTTGCGGGCACTGGACGTACTTTTGAAACATTTGTGCTCAATCGGTACTGCAGAGTAGAACGCAGTATTTTATAATATTTAGAAGCTGCTTTTTTAGATATATGTCCATTTTGTATGGCCAATAGAGCATTTTTAACATCTCTTTCGTTTTTCTTGTTTCAATCATTTTTTCAAACTTCAACAAAGTAACGGTTTATCGGTATAGTTATTAGCAGTCTTGAAAATATATTTATTGGCAGTGTCAAAAAGTAAAGTTCCATAGAACCAGTTATTGGCACCCAAGTGCCAACAATTGGAAACCCTTGTTTTTTGGGACCAATTATTGGCGCCCGTTTAATTAATAAAATAACAATTTATTTTTTTTAAATAGTTAAATGGGAATAATTTATTATTATCTGATGTTAAAAAATATAATTTTTTTATATAATATTCATATATTAATAACCAAAAAAGGCTTACCAAATCTTACGTCCTTAGCAAAAACACACAAAAATTTGCAAATTTTTCGCCTTTTTAAATCGTGTTAACAATTTCACTTCCACGCACCGACTTAAGAACTAATTAATCAAAACAAAGACGTAGAAATGTGAGGAATAGTTTAAGACTAAAAAGAAATTGGCTTGATAAGATTGATAGTTTTTATAAGAATCTTTAATGAATGAGGGGGTGCCAATAATTGGTTCCAAAAAAGGGGTGCCAATGATTGTAGTCGGCACGCTAAATGGGATAGCTTAAATTGTTAAGAATATCTTGATATTGTGTGTTAAAGAGCAGCTAACGAACATAAATTCAGTATGTTTTAAGCATCTGGGGCAAATTTGTAAACGATGGTATGAAATTACGCTAAATATAGAATTTTGTTGATAAATTTAATGAGTTAATCAATGAAATATAATTTAGAATTACTAAAAGGCTATTTTATTTTTTAGCAACATACTATCCATAAAACACGTTGAAATTTAAAAACGCCAAAAAATTATGTGCTTATTTGTTATGTTCTTTTAGGGACTGCACGTCCAGGAGTTTATCGAGAAAGTAGTTCAATTATAATACTGTTTAAAACGTGTTTAAAATGGTAGGAGAATTTTAGTAGTGTATATTAATATAATCGAATAATTTCGTAGTACCAATGCTAGTAGCTTAAAATTAGGTTGTTTAAGATTTTGCGCCTGTGTCTAAATAGAACATTACTTTATACTATAGGTACTATATAAAATAACATAAACTATTTCCGAAGCGATACCTGGAGAATGTACTGCTTTGTTCGTAAAAAAGCAACTCCAATAACTCGGTTAGCCAAACGAAATTTTTTCGACTCAAAAGCTTGACACGGGCTTACCCCCTAAGCAACTCTGGGCTAACCTACGCGAAATTGGTGTTGAAAAACGCAAAATCATGAAATGTGAGCTTAGTGCTAGTGTACTTAACAAGCAGTTCACGGCTACAACCCAAACGCCATGTAATTTTATCGCATAAGGTGGGTTGATATATGAACATGTTGATACCTTTGATTTGCAGGTTGTCTCGGAGGATGAAGTCATTAGCATTTTTTAAACCCTAAAATCTGATGCTATAGGAGAAGACGGAATTCCTCTTCGATTTTTTGTAACCCTCTAACACATCTCTATAACCACTGCGTTGTTTCTTCAACGTTTCCAACCTTATGGAAAATAGCTAGGATTACATCTGTACCTAAGAAGTCCGTACCCAGAGAACCGTCTGACTATCGACCGATAAGCATTTTACCCTCCTTGCCAAAGGTCTTGGAGAAGTTTCTAACGAAGAAAATAATAGATCATCTTAACACAAAAAGTCTTCTATCTCCATATCAATCTGGGTTCAGAGAAAACCATTCCTGTTCCATTGCAATGGTTAAAATTCTTAATGATATTAGATTGCAATTCGATTAAAATAATTTGACTGGTTTATGTTTGCTGGATTTCTCTAAGGCATTTGACAAAGTCAACCATGATGTACTATGTGAAAAAACTTAAGCACTATTTTGGGTTTTCTGATTTGGCTGTCTCGTTAATAAAGAGCCATTTATATAACAAAACTCAGTGTGTGGTAGTTGGGGAAGATTTTTCACAGCCTAGTTTCCCAAAGACAGGTGTTCCACAGGGCTCTATATTGGGTTCACTTCAATTCTGCCTGTTTATAAATGACCTACCTTCTGTTTGGGAAAATGTCTCCTTTCACCTTTATGCAGATGATATACAGACCTATCTTTCAAGGAGAATTGGCCAATCATGAATAGACTTACGCCTGAACAACGTTTGCAAATTATTGAAATTTATTATCAAAATTCGTGCTCTGTGAAAAATGTGTTTCGCAACTTCACGCGAAACCATGCATCAATTGAGAAGCGAATTTGGTGAGCAGTTGATCTCACGTTTTGGCGCAGTCAATTGGCCACCATGATCATGTGATTTGACCCCGTTAGACTATTTTTTGTGGGGCTATGTTAAGTCTATTGTCTATGGGGACAAGCCAAACACGATTGCTGCCTTGGAAGCCAACATTGATCGCGTCATTGGTGAGATTCCGGCCGAAATGTGTGAAAAAGTTTGCCAAAATTGGACCTTCAGAATGGACCACCTGAAGCATAGCCGCGGGCAACATTTAAGTGAAATTATTTTTAAAAAGTAAATGGCAGAAATTGATTTATCGATCCAAATAAAAATTTCATTCACTTTTTACAAGTTTCTGTGTTTTTTTGAATTTTCAAAAACCAAGCTCTTAAAAAATCACCGTTTAGAACAGGAAATATTTTGTACGACAAACTGTGCCAATTCCAGCGAATGAACGGCGTTGACTGAAGGCGGAGGGAAGCCTCACTGCCAAGAAAGCAGAAATCCTGCCAAACGATCGCAACACCCAACATTAGTATATTCTAGGGCACTTAGCTATTGAAGAGGTAACACAATTCTTCTTCTTGTCAGTATGTTATCAATTAATTATGGAACGGAATTCGATGTTTTCATACGGATAAGAAAAGCTGGTAAGCTATTTGGAATGCTTTCTCCTGTGTGGAACTCCAAAATAATAACCCTACGCATCAAAGTGAAACTCTTTCAACGTAAATCCTTCTTACTGTACGCCTTTGAAACATGAAAATGCTCCATCGATACTTAAAGCAGACTTTAGGCTTTTATCAAACGTTGTCTTCTCAGGATTCGTCGGGCAAACATTTTAAAATGTTAAGCAAAGAAACAAGACTCATCAGATAATATCGGAAACAAAATGGTATTGGATTCGTTTTTTGGCGTAAGAAAGAAGAAATTAGACACATCGAAGCAGTCCTTCTTGATGAATTCTCAGGGTATAGCGCGAATATAATACCAATGTCAATATTTAAAGATCAAATGTCTCCTGACGAAGTTTCAAGACAAGAAGACTGTATTGCAATCAGACGATATAAACATATATGTATAGTCCGTGATGAAAGTGATGTTAAAGCATGTATAAATTAGAAGTTTGAGAACAAGCGTTTGGCAATAAGGCCTCTTCGTGAACTTGGCCAACTACAACTGTCTAGCCATTGCATCTCTTCAAAGTTGCTGGCGCGCCATTTATACTGAAAAAGTATTGTCATTTATTTTCTTTGAGAACGCCAAGCAACGACGACGGCACCATCACGTTGCAGACAGATGCTAAACGATTTTTTACCCGAAGGATGCTTAAGTAGGCATCCAGCATTGTTCGGTTGCAGCATTTGCATTGCTCCAACCACTTATACAGTTTTGGCATATGATAGAAATTTGGAAACACTGACTCAATATTATCAGTTTGGATAGTTTTCCACTTTATTTTGGAGAACTCAGATTTAATATTAAAAGAATTCTCAACAATTATATTTGTGTCCTTTTTCCTTTGCAAAAATCAAAAATAAATCATAATATGCTATTTTTGGAGACTCTCAGATATAGCGCCGCAGATTTGTTCGTTTTTTATTTGTACATACGTAACCGAAGTACGACGATTGAAAAATAAGAACATTTGGTTTGTATTTGAAACAAAACTTCAACATTTCTCAATATTCAAGTAATGTTGTAGTTGTGTTCCTAGAACTTTCGATGTTGATTGAATTTTTGACAGGTAATCATTTTGCATTTCAATTGTTAAGTTATAATGATATGTTCTATAAATGTTAATTGTATATTTTTATTTATTTTATTTAAATCAAATCTGAAAAGTAAGCAAACAAAAATGATTGCATGAAAAGATTTATTATACATGGCAGAGTTGCCGAGAGATTGAAAAATTGTCACAAGTCGGATTAAACAATTCGCAGACTTTAGTCCATAGTACACATATCTAAGAAAAAATATAAAAATTTTTTAAGAGCTTGGTTTTTGAAAATTCAAACAAACACAGAAACTTGTAAAACGTGAATGAAATTTTTATTTGGATCGATAAATCAATTTCTGCCATTTACTTTTTAAAAATAATTTCACTTAAATGTTGCCCGCGGCTACTCTTCAGGTGGTCCATTCTGAAGGTCCAATTTTGGCAAACTTTTTCACACATTTCGGCCGGAATCTCACCAATGACGTGTTCAATGTTGGCTTCCAAGGCAGCAATCGTGTTTGGCTTGTCCCCATAGACAATAGACTTAACATAGCCCCACAAAAAATAGTCTAACGGGGTAAAATCACATGATCTTGGTGGCCAATTGACTGCGCCAAAACGTGAGATCAACTGCTCACCAAATTCGCCTCTCAATTGATGCATAGTTTCGCGTGCAGTGTGGCATGTGGCACCGTCCTGTTGGAACCACATGTCGACCGAGTTCAATTCTTGCATTTTCGGCAAAAAAAATCTGTTATCATCGAATGGTACCTTTCTCCATTGACCGTAACCCTGCGGCCTTCATCGTCCTTAAAGAAGTACGGCCCAATGATGCCGCCTGCCCATAAACCGCACCAAACAGTGCATTTTTCGGGATGCATTGGTAGCTGCTGAATTGCCTCTGGCTGCTCTTCACTCCAAATACGGCAATTCTGCTTATTCACGTATCCATTTAGCCAAAAATGAGCGGAAAAAAAACGGACGTAGCTTGCGAAACACATTTTTCACAGAGCACGAATTTTGATAATAAATTTCAATAATTTGCAAACGTTGTTCAGGCGTAAGTCTATTCATGATAAAATGGCAAACAATACTGAATCGAAATGTCAAATGTTCGTGGAATTTGTCATGTGTGATCTGTCAAAAATATAAACGTCAAAAACCAAGTAGCAAAAAAATCACCCGTTATATATTGCTTGTCTTCTCATATAGAACACATTTTGATGTGTCAAGAATATTTGGTTCTAAATGTCGACACGCTTCGTAGAACGTAGAAATCGATTTTCATGAAGAATTAAGAAAAGGCAACAAATATATGTTTTTGTTGTTTGTTAATCCACAGTAATAGTAGACATTTCGTTCTAAAATCTTGTATTATTTAATGGGGTTTCGAATAATGAAAAAATTGATATTTTGACATTTAACATGATTTCTGTTATAACATTTATTTTAAAAATATAAACAAAAAGTGAACTGCGGCAACTTTGGGGACATACACCGAAGTTAAAATGAAAGTGTTTGCTTATTATGTATTTTTTCCCGCTAAAGAAATGATGTTTTTTAAATATTAGAATTCTAGTTACAGTAACGAAGATTAGAAAATATGGGAAAAAACAATATTATTTTTCTGCTTTATAAACTATGCAAATAGCTAAAATGAGGATTTTATTACCTAAGGCTTCTACTTTGTTGTATCTTTAATGTAATAACATGTAAGTTTTAATCTTAAGATACAAAGTTTTATTGATATTTCCTGCAACAAGCGTCATATTGTTCACAATTTAATGACTTTTTATTAGAATTTGATCTTATATGACAAATATTTAACTTAATTTTTCCAGTTTATATCACTTTTTCTATAAGAAAATTACAATGGAAATGGCTAACAGTTGCATTTGCTAATGTAAATCAAACTTGAGTACCTAAATACATATGTGAATATTTTCAATTTTTTCAAATGTTCGCCCAATTTTAATTTTTTGGGTGGCGCGTGAATTTTCTGGAAGTAAAACGTCAGTCTTTATAATAAAAAGGGCATTTGTACTAGATTTTCCGTTCAAAAATAACTAAAAATCACATTTTTAATCACAATATTAGACGTATTGGGCCTTACTATTAGTTAACGTGAAGTTTAAAACGATGTGCTGAGCTTTAACAAAATACTACCAATAAAGAACTTAACCCTTTAACTAACTAATCTCAACACTTTCCTTAAATCTATTAAAAAATCTACTACAAATGAGAAAAAAAAATTGCATGAACTGTCAGAACTGTCAAAGATCATTTTTTTTGTTTTCATGCAAAAATATATATCTAATTTAATTCTTTATATATATTTTTTTGTGCTCTTTTGAATGATGATATTTTATTCCGCGATATTTGTTTGTGGCCGCTCCATTCATCCCTCAATTGTTTGGTGGAAGTCTGATGCCCATTTGCTCGAAGGCTTCTTTAATTTTTTCCCAAGCCTCACTTTTTTTCTTTATCATAGGCAGGCTGTTAAGCTTGGTATTGATTATGTGACTGAGGGGTTTTACACAAGAAACTAAGAGCTCTTTCATTTCACACGTCCAGTTGCTGGTTCGTTTCCTTTTTATTTGTTTATCCATAATAAAAATATGTAATATTTTCTTAAAACAATTTATTTTTGGCGGCACAGATGTCAGACGCACAGGCACAAAATACATAAAAACAAAACAAAGTAGGAATTGTCACAATTTGTTCTTCAAAGTTAAGTATTGCCGTGTTCTTTTTAACAGCAAGTATTTTAGTACTAAATTAAAAGGAACCAAACCAGACAAAGCCAAAAATCACCTTTGTTTTAACAACATAAATTAGCATTTAACAGTACTGTCAGCTTGATAGTTCTGTTTTTTTAACTTTATCGAAAAAATGGCATAATCTGGCATAAAACGAAATTTCATGGAAATTAAGGTGACTTGAGATGATTTTGAAATTGTGTCATTGCATGGGAAATTGTGCAATTCCGAAGATGATTTCGGTAAAATAATTTAAAATTGCGCAATTTCGTTCAGTGGGCACATAGTATTAGTGTGATATAGCTCATACAATTTCATACAAATAATATTTTGCTACGTCGTGAAGTGTAGTTCCGCTGCAGTTGTGTGCGGTCTAACCTTACAGCTCAACTACGAAAATAAGCGAATACAATTAAATTAAATGATGCGTTTATAATTGTGGTTAGTTGCTTTTTGTTCAGTTTCGTTCACTTTTTGCTTTCGGAGGGGAGCAAGCGCACCTTACTTAAGAAAAACTGACATCTCGCTAAAGTAGGAATGAACAAAAGAGAAAGGTGATTCATTTCATTTAAGTATACAATATGGGTGACTTTTCCTTTTGACTATCCTGAAAGCTACTTTTCGTTGGTTTTTGACATAAACTTAAGTGCCCAGTCGAAAATTATAGCTCACCTTAAAGAAAGCCACCAGAATTGCATGAAAAATAAACAAACATAAGTTTAAACAAGGTGGGAATATTACATTATTTCTTTACACAGATTTGTCTTGTTTTATTTTCAGGGAATGATATTTGGATCATTGGCAATAATAAAAAACAGCTTATGTTGCATTTCAGAAACAACAATAAATAAAGTACTTCTAAATTAAGTACTTCATTTTTACTTCAAAACAAAAAGCTGAAGAATAAAACCAACTCATAAATAAACTTTTACCAATTGAAATCAACCTGATAACCTGGTATTAGATTTAAGTATTAAATACAAATTTACGAACCATAACACAGCAGTAAGGCAACACTTTTCACATGGATTTCCTTTAAACATGGATTTCCGTGTATTAAATTTTGACATTTTGCTAACGAATAAACTGGAGATCAAATTCGTTATTGGGATGTGGATTTTCTAAAATCTGGAGATTTTCTTTTAACCTAAACACTAAATTTGATTATTAGTAAGGCCCATTGATTTTATTCAATGCTTTAAGGTTTATCTTTTTTATAACATCCCAAAGGTATTATATATTTTAAGAGAATTTCATTAATAACTTTATAGAAAATTTACACTGTTTTCGGAAACATTACTTCTCATTATATTAAACCATAATAGAAAAGAAAAAGTTAAAGTAATAGTAATAGCAACTTTGAAAAACCATTCAAGTTATTGTAATTTGTTTACAATTTTTGTTTTTTCTTTTAGCAATGTTCATATAACAAAATATATTTGCATAAACATTTCTGAAATATTAATAAAACTATCTTGTAGTTTAATTAAAGTTTCACAATTGTCAGATTATCGTACATGTAATATTTCTTAGTTCAAATTACACTTATAGAACTGAGAAGCGACAAAATTTAACTTCTATAAAACCCAATTACTACAAGTTTGTTGTAAATGAGAAGGGAAATGCGGCTATTTGGTTACAGAGTTTTATCAAAATATGTTTCTGAAATAAATGGTTAACAAATTTGATTGTTTTATTAGAGTTATATCTACCAAAGAAAAACCCGTCTATGCTACTCGGGTCAGTTCACCCTTGAGCCCTACTTCTGACGTACTGTCAAGTATAGGGATTTCCTGTTCAGCCGCACCACACAAATGTGGAATTCTTTAACCGCACGAATTTTACCCTCCCATTACGATATTCAAACATTTAAAACCAATGTACACAAAGTGTTCTTTTTTCATAGTGCAAGTACATACAACCGAGTCATATGTGCATTTAATTTTTCAATTTACAACTTCGAATTAAAAAAAAAACAACAGCTTTCAAATCCTGTCAAAAGACATCAATTTTCGTAATTAGATAGTCCGACATGATGACTATGACGATTCCAACTTGTAGTTGCAGAAAAACAAAAGAGACACCTGAATGTTGTTTTGTTTCTTTTTTGGTCTTAACTAATTAGCCTGTTTATCGATGGTCGACAATGATACTATAGCTGGTTGAAAAAGCTGGAGTTTTTTTTTTGTGAGACGATATGAATACGATAACAAGAAAAAAAAAGACTATTTAATGTAAAAGTGCAAAATTGAATTCGTTCACTGCCGAATGATTTTGATGAATGGTTTGTTGCATGTTTTTGCATACGATGAGGAGGGCGTGTAACGTATATAGTCTTTTTTTTTGTCTAAGCCAAAAGTCATACTACTGCGAAGAAACTTCATCCGTGTATAACTAATTACCGCGACTTAAGTTGCGTTTTGCATTCACTTTTTGTTTAATATTTTTTTTATTATTTTTTTTTGTTTTGTTTTAATTTATCATTATCTCGATGTGAATGTTTGTTTGTTTTAATTTTGCAGCTTTGCATGCAAACTACTCCCATCTGTAGTTCAAGTTGAATGGAGTCTTGTGCAGCAGGTCTTATGCAAATAAGTGTTTGGGACGTTGTTTTATTCCTTTTTAAATAATTATATGCTAATCACTTCCAAGGAGGAGGAATGCTTTGTGCTGAGGTAGTTAGTGGGGGGTCATCACATGCGCACTATAGAATTTAAAATGCATATATCTAATTAAGTTGTAGTAAGAATAATAAATTATCTGTTTAACAATAATGCTTTAATTGCTTTAAATATTAAACGATTGGTTTGTTTTTTTTTGTAAGCAAGTTTTCGTTAACCTAATGTTCTCAATTTCGAAAGAATTCTTAACAACTCGATATAATATTATAAATAAAATTCGTATGCAATTGTAAAGATTTGCATGCAAATTTTGCTGCACCAACATTACCTTGTTCGAAATTGAACTCAGCAATGTTTATGCTTGGCTGAAGAAATGCGCCATTGCGGCATTGCGTAAAAGAAAAATACTTATATAAAAACGCAGGTTATCTACTTAAACAATTTTTAATTAATCAACTTTGCAATAAATAAATTAATATGCACGTTTTTTTTGTGTTTAATTAACTTACTGCATGGAATTTATGTAATGAGAAAACCAAAAAGAATGTAGGAAAAGTAATAAAATCGCACAGAAATTAATTTTAATGGTTCGCACCTCAGCTCTTTCGTTGTTTTGCATATGTACAGTATATTAAAGGTAAGCAATTAACATGAGAGCTGTTGAATGCAATTGCATGCAAATTACACGAAGCCTCATAAAAAAATCTGATTTGATGTAAATGTTAATTTTGTTTTGCAAATAATGACCACCTACCCTCATGCGTTCTATAGAATATATATGTATGAAAGAGCGTTTGAATATTTCTAATGGAAAGGTATTTCATTATACGAGTATATATTTTTTGTTCAGAAAAAGTATAATTAAGAGATCTTCTGATAAAAACAAAAGAAAACAACAACTTTTAGGATCGAATAGAACTAGTGTTGGTGATGTTTTGTCTAACTACAGTGAGTTAATATATGCATACAATTATTTTGTATATGTTTTTGTTTAATTGCGATTTTATGTAGGGACTATAAAGCTTGTCATGCATTTGGAAAAAAATCCAAATTGAGATTTTTATATTATAATTAAAACAATTTTTTTTCCGCAACTCCATCTGTTGTCTATATGTCTGTACGCCGCCGACCGCACTGTATTCAAACATTTTAAGAATGCTCTCGAATGTGCGTAAAATAAACCTTGTACTTATGAGTCTTAGAAGATTCCTTAGAGGAGAAATTGAAATTTTTGATAAGCCCCAATATTATTGGCTGGCAACGAGACGAGACCATTCGAGACTTTTGTTAGTCTCGCGTCTTGGTATAAGATAAGATATAAGACGCATGTGCAGATTGAAAAGATTGAGCAGAGATAGAAGATAATCCATTTGAACCGGGCCATCCCTCAATCGATTTTGATAGTTCATGGCTTGATAAGTAGTCAACAAACTATGTTTTGACGTTTCGTTAAAAAAAACTTTATGAGTGTCACCTAAAAGTCAACTTTTTCAGGAGGAGGAAACAAAATCTGAAGAATGAGCGATTTCTATTCCAATGACATGCATACGTATAATAGTATTCTTCTCTGGATTTTCGCAGTGTGCCTATCTGAGTATAACTATATGTACATATACATTTCTGTGGTTTGATATTTTAATGCTCAAAGAAGATTTCGCAGAAAAAAAAAATTGTGGATATTATAAAAATTGAACATAAGTAGGTACTAAAATTAATTAAATAAAAAAATATTTCTTTTAGCGAAAACCGAAACTAAACTACCGAGACAGCCGAGACCAGAGGGAATTTCGGTACCAGAAATACGTTCTGGTTTCGTTTGCTTTTAAAATAGTTTCATCTTCGTTCGGAGACCGAGGCCGAGGCCTAGATACTTTTAATGAATCGTTTATGACGTAGAAATTAAGGACTCCACCAAAACTCAACTTTGTCCAAATTTTTTTCGAATGTGGGTAATTTTCTTGCGATATAGGAACTATAAGGCAAGTTTAGCATGTGGAAAAGTCGAACTCGAGATTTTAATTAAACTTGACATTTTCGATGATGTAGAACACCAACAAAGTGGGTCCTGCAATTCCGTTTGCCTGTCTGTCTGTACAGAACGATCTACAGCCTAAACAGCTAAAGCGGTTTTCTTCAAACCTGTTATTTAAGCGTTTTAGGTGATAGTCTCAAATAGATTTTTTAATTGTTTTTAGCCCCAAAACTAACAGTACCTGTCATACAATTTTTTCAACCATTCTTATTATCTCCAGAACGGCTCTAACGATTTTTATTAACAAAAAAAAAAAGATTTGTACACTACTATAAGTATGATATACATTAGATTTAAAATTTATTTGACATATTTTCTTACTAACGCTATCTGCCATATATACAAGAATGCTGCCATATAATACGAATATTGTGCTTAAGAGGTGATCGAACATAAGCTCAAGTAGATGTGCTCCAGTCGTACATTTTGTTTGTGGTAGGCAAATACACTCATCTAAGGCATCTAGATCTAGAACTTTATAATCACTTTCTTCTTATTTGTACTTAAAAAGTATATTATTTGGAGGTACCTTTTTTTGGCTCGGACCACTTTTGAGAACTTATAGAAAATATTTCAGCGCCATAAGAACATTGAAACAGTCGTTTTCGATATAAAAAAAATGGAATTTTTATATAGCTATGTATATACGTAAGTCATGGTAAGCATTTCCTATTTATAGGACAATCACATACAAAGAAATTTAATTAAACCGATTTCCAAAAATGGCTGCAAGCGCTGGGGGAGTATATATTTCAATTGGTATATTATACTTAAATTCCTTTGTCAAAAATCACTTGCTTAGGCACAACTTATTCATTATTCATAAAATTTAAAGTACCTGTTAATATAACGAAACTTTCCCATTTTTAATGAAGATATTGGCGCAAAATTATAAACGATTTAGTAATATGCTAAATCATTTTTAGTACGATAAGAGGATTTTGCTAATTTTAATCATATTAATATTTTACTAAGGTTAAAATCACCGAATGGCTACTTTAAATTTTTAGTACCATATTAAACCCACATGACATTCTGATAGTATATAACCTTTGCACGCGGGAGGCCCATGTTCGATTCCTGCTGGTGTCATTTTTTTTTTTTTTTTTTGTAAATAATCGACTGCTTATTTAGAGCACAGGTTGGGTTTCTATCAACATACAATCAATTTACAATGCACAAATACAGTAATTCTGTTCATCAAAATTGAAGCCCTACAAATGCTTTGCTATCTGCTTAATTAGCATTTTACTAGTTAACAAAAGTTTTAAAATTTATGAAAAGTTAGTAGACTACTATGTATGTACTAAATTGTTAACTAGTATCGTGTTAAGGCCTTAATAATAGGTTGTTTAAAATTTTGCGCCATTTATTTTAATAGAGAGTAAGGCTGCCAATTCACGATACAAAATAAGTTTAGTTGTGTTGTGAATGGGATTGTTTGTGCGATTTGTACAGTTAACTGTGTAAAAATCAAACATTTTTGCTCAAGCCTTAAATTTGTGCAGTTATTTGTGTCGTAAATGTCGAAAACTGTGCAGCCGCTCAGCTGAAAAATTTTATTTACGCAGTTCATATTGTTTCTTTTTTATAATGGTTGATGAACAAAACTTCTGTAGCGAGTTCCTCGAACTTTATAAAGAAGACCCGGGGCTCTAGAGAGTAGGGATACCTCTGAAATATTTTCGAACGTGTCCAAAAAGAGAGTGCTGGCTAAAAAAAATAGTCCCTTAAAAACTATAATAAAGACACATTCTATCAACAAATATATTCTTAAATATTTTATAAGCATAACAAAACAATATTTTAAGCATAATAAATAAACGTTACAGCTTAAAACAATTTAATTATTTATTTACTTAAAAAAATAAACAATTCAGTTTTCTTTAGAATAATATTTAAACAAACTAACAAGTCAGTTAATAAATAAAAATCTAAAAATATTAATTGTTGGGAATATTTTGCCTATAGTTCTGAACTAATATTGGGCCAGGAAACCAATCTTCTAGCTGCTCGCTTAGGGTAGAAAACATGGACTGACAAGATGGAACAAATGTAGACTGTAGGTAGGTATCTGTATTGTGTACACTGTAATCTATTATAAGAAAGGAATTAATGCACTCGTACACAGGCAAGACACATGAAGTTGAATGTCAAACATGAGAAAATGTAGACAAAGATTTGAATGAGCTCACAAAGGGCTGAATTCAGAGAAGAATTCGAGTAAATTTCGAAGTTTTCAACGAAGATTAGCACTAACAAAATTATTTAAATTGTTAAAAAGTGTCCTAAACTTTTAAATCACAAAAAAGGAGACCCTCTAAACTGCGCCAACTATAGAGGAATAAGTCTCCTGAATATCGCGTACCAGATCCTTTCTGCTGTATTATGTGAACGTCTGAAACCATTTGGAAGCAACCTGATTGGACCCTATCAGTGCGGTTTCAGGCCAGGAAAGTCCACAATCGATCAAATGTTCACGCTAAGGCAGATCCTGGAAACTACCCAGGAACTCCAAATCGATACCCACCATCTCTTTATCGATTTTAAGGCCGCGTACGATAGCATTTATAGAGACGAGCTATACAGAGCCATGTCTGGTTTTGGCATACCCACAAAACTCATCAGCCTGTGTAGGATGACGATGGAGAACTCTCGCTGCTCCGTCAAGGTTGGTACTGACCCCACAGAAGCTTTTGATGTCAAGAAAGGATTCCGACAAGGTGATGCGATATCGCGCGATTTCGTCAACTTAATACTTGAACAAATTGTCAGAAATTCCCAAGTTAACTCTACTGGCACAATTTTTTTCAAGTCTATGCAATTGTTAGCATACGCTGATGACATAGACATCATTGGCAGAACCCAGCGAGCTGTCACTGTAGCGTTTGCTAACATTGAAGCTGAAGCGGCTAAGATGGGACTAGCAGTCAATAAGGCCAAATCGAAGTACCTGCTGTCCACAAAAAGGGACACACAACACCGGCGGATTGGACAAAACGTCTCAATAGACAGGTACAACTTTGAGGTAGTTAGGGACTTTGTCTACCTCGGATCCGCTATAAAATCTAACAATAACATCTCGTTAGAAATAAAGCGAAGAATAACTCTTGCCAATCGCTGTTCCAATGGGCTAGGGAGGCAATTGAGCAGTAAAGCCATCTCTCGAAAAACAAAGGAGACTCTTTATAAGAATCTTATCACCCCAGTCCTTCTCTATGGCGTGGAGATATGGACGTTATCGTTTCGAGCGTAAGGTTCTTTTCAAGATTTTCGGCCCTATCTGCGTTAACGGGCTTTGGAGGAGAAGGCTCAACCACGAACTATACGAGCTGTACAGCGACATTGACCTGGTACAAAAAATACGTATATCACGTTTAAGATGGCTAGGTCATATAGAGCGTATGGACAACAATGCTTCGGCTCGCAGGATCTTCGATTCCAACCCAGAGGGAAAACGCAGTCAAGGAAGACCTCGACTAAGGTGGCGCGCTCAAGTGCAAGATGAACTCAACCAACTGGGAGTGCGTAACTTGAGTTAGCCAAAGACCGAGCTAGCTGGGGAGGCATGTTGGTTGAGGCCCAGGTTCGCCCCGAAATGTAGCGCCACCTAAGTAAGTAAGTAAGAACTTTTAAAAGGAGTCAATTTTCTACTATTTCACAAAAGTCATGCCCTTCAGTCCAGACCTTAAAAAGGGGCCAAAATCACGAAAAGGAGTCCCAAATGTAGCCCTGATAGAGAGCTAATTTTGAACAAATGCATACTGAATGAAAACTTTTTTAAACTGTGCAGTTTACTTGTATTTATTGCTCAAATATCATTCGTTTTTTAAGTCAATCTTAAAGGAATTAGATCCTTCTGCCAAAAATGAGTAAATATACTCCTTGTATATGATTTGGTTGTTTTTTTTTTTCTATCAAAGACACAAAAGAGAAAGTACATCTTTAGTAGATACCTGGACATGTGTAGAGAAGTTCAAGGACTATTACTTCTATCATTTTGTCCATTAAGTTTCTGCGAACAATAGAAGAATAATATTTAACAAACATGACCAATAAATATGTTAAAGTTTTCTATAATAATTCGGAACTCTATTCTCGTGTAAAAACAACTTCGTGTACATAACCAGTGAAAAATTGAGCCATGTATGCTGATCTCCTTATTTTCAAAAATCACCTTATAAAATTTTGAAAATAATATTAAGGGAAATATTGACATATACAATAGGTATAGCGTCCTGCAGAAGAAGGCAAAACCTTATGAAATGAGAGCTTACTCTTTATTAACCATTATAATGAAGTAAGGATGAAACAAAAAAAATATTTAAACTGATCTTTAAAATAAAACATTCATTTCCCAGAATTATATTAAGTTACAAAAAATACGTACGAATCTACTGAAACACTTTTGGCTTCAAGCGAAATTTTATTTGTTCATGCAAAGCATCAGTCGTGACGATACTTCGTTTTGCCTTCAGCAATGAATTCGTTAAAAATCCTTTTGCTAAATACCTTTAGTAAAATTAATTAAACACGAAAACTCCATATCTACCCGCATCGCATCACATTTTTTCAATATTCAACTAAATCATTGTTATTAACTTCCGCCAGAGTTTCCATGCAAAATGGCTTCAAGTTTTTTACATTAACATTATTTTTTTTTATGACAGTCTCATGAAAACATATAAATCCTTAATTGATGATGACTATAACACACAACATACTATGAGTTTATTACGAAAGGAATTTTCTCCAAAAAAAAAAAAATTAGTTCCCATGAAGAGTGTATGTGTTATTAATCTCTACACTCCTAGTAGCGAGCTATTTAAACAGCCACGGGGAAAAGAAACAACGTGCCAGGATGGTCTGATTCTTAAAATATATATACCTAACTTTATTGTAGTTCACTTTATTTAATTTTGATCTTACTTCAATCAATGTGCATCCAACAGATATACGAATAAAGAGAGAGAGAAAGAATGAAAATTGCCTTAACTTCACATATAGATCACCACACAGTGTTGCAGCCAAAAATTGCCTTGGGGCGGAGCTTCCGAATTGAGGATCACTTTTCAAGATAACTGAATGAACATGAGAAGATGCCGAAATGCGCTTCAAGTCGTCTTCGTCTTGTCTTCGAGACATTGCCAAGCCATAAGAAAAAGTATGAAACTTCATCATCTTTCTATGTCATGGGCGGGATCAGGGCTGCAGTTAATTTAATTTGGCAACTAGGCGAAATTCTTAGGAGCGCAATTATATGAAATTGCAAGAACACACAAATTACGGGATTTTTAGCATTTGAAATAAATGTCGCTAAATGCCTTTGAAATAGTTAATAGAACTTTAATTTTTGAGCTTTAAAATTTTGGGTTGAAATACAATTCCCTTTCTTTGTATTTTTCAAAACTCTGTAAAAAAAAATCTACTTCAGTTTTTTACTTCAAAGTCGTTAATATATAAATGCACAATTCTGCAAAAATAAAAATTACCAAACAAGATAGAATTTGAATTTACAAAGGAATATAATCAAAATCGGATCATCAAGGCTTCTCTGAAGTGGCTTTATCAGCGGAAGCATCGTTTGCGATTATCCCCATTCAATCAAGCCGGGACAAGTGTCACAATGGATATGGCAGCAGATATTCACCCTTATTACGAATGGCGTTTCGCTTAAATAACGAATGTCATTTTCAAATATTTGTATTACGATTGGCGTTTTATTGTCATTTACTTAAATTTTTGTGAGAGAAACTTCACTCATCGTTATTACAATATACGTTACGCCTTGTTTATACGCCAACTAAAACGCTCTTTTTTGTCGAACAAAAACTTTTAAACGACTCGTCGCGAAATTGCTTAAAAATATAAGTTTTGTTGTTTGGTATATTATTTAAAAGTGTTAATTTAATTAAATGTTGGTTTATTAAAGGGTAAAAATTACAAATGCCGAACAAATGAAGTATCTCGTGGAGTTATTGGAACTAATTTTAAGATAGGAGGAGGTGTCACAAAATACAAAAAGCAAAATCAAATTGGAATCATAGCACAACATTGAATTCTTTAACACCAAGTTTTAATATTGACACATTTTGTACTGCTATTTATTGAAGTAAAGAAAGGCTACCTTATTCAGCCTGAAGTATCTACGCATTACAAATCTGGAAAGAAGAGAATAATCTTAATTGAATAATCTTTATTGAAAATATTTTTTGATTTGGATTTGGACCTTTAATTATGTATATCAATTTTGTTGGTTACTTGTTCGCATTTCTTGAGGAAATAAATGCAGCAACACTATTTTTTTTAGCGACTTTTATTAATTTAATCGGCAGAAATTGAATATGAATTGAAAAATTAATGACAGTTGCATTGAAAATTATTTTTTTTCAAAATCAGCTGCTTATGTGGAACGTATTTCGATCGACAACGAGTGGCATTTTAGTTTCGTAATACCGATACTTAAACGCCTAAAAAGTGAATCGACACAAAAAGTGAGAGTTGTCGTTCAAGATAAACGCCAATCGTAATAAGGGTGATTATGTCCCGCAAGTGTCAACGAATAATCCAAAATTAAAGTTGATATACATCAAGGAAGTCAGCTAAGTCCTTTACTATTTACAAATTACTTCTGGTGTTGTCATGTGTAAACGAGAGAACATGGTAACGCTGTCTTAAGACCATAATCATTAAGAATAGAATGCAGATATATAATCTCTTCGTTCACATAAATACAAAATCTGATTTGAAGGAGTAAAGTGGTACAATTATGACCACTTAAAGAAGAAGCAGTAGGAACTGAAGCAAAAGCAGAATTAACAGAAGAAGAAGTAGATGAACAAGTAGAGGGCGAAGAAGAAGAAGCAGAAGAAGAAAAAAAGTGGAGGAGGATGAAAAAGAGGAAAAAGAAAAATAAAAAGAAAAAGGAGCAGAAGAAAAAGAAGGAAAGTCAGAAAATTTTACAAGAAATCTCAAAAATGTAAATGTTTGCACCAAATTCGGCAAATTTTTAAATTTCATACATAATTTATTTATTTTTATTTACACTGCATACCAATATTTTTAATTAATATTTTTTTGTATTTTTGAAAACATTTAAAAAAAATTAATTTATATCTTTAAAACTGCTCATCAAATCTTTTTCAAAAATTATAGTTATATGTATTTGTATGAATTTTCTTGGAAAAATGTCTTTTTTCAAAAACCGCTCCACAGATTTTAAAAATTTTTTTCTCATAAATTCAAATTTATTCAAGAAATAAAATGGCGTACTTTTTTTGAGCTCAAATTAGTAGTAAGTATTTATTACAGAATTTTGAATTAAGCCGATTTAATCGTTTGTTTTTTAAGTTTATATTATTAGATATTAAAGATTCTCATACCAATTTTGTATATATAAAAAAATAAGTAAAAAAGACTTTAAAAATATATTTAGATTTTTAATAGAAATCTTTTGCATAGGATGTGATCGAACATAAGAGAATGTTCCTGCGATCCAGTCGTGCAATTTATTTTTTGTTATTTTATAACAAGCCCCCTTCAATCCAAGAGCACATTGTAATTATGTATATGTATGTATATAATTATATATATATCCAGGCACTTTAAGCTTGAGGTCCGCCCCTGGTTATTGCCGGTTAAAGTTGGCGCATAAACCTGTATCAAGATCGCGTATCGGTCTCACAAATCTGCATGCAAACGAAAATGCAAACGAGCAGAGGGCATCCAAATCCCAAGCTCAAGACTGGCTTTTGGCTGCATTCACAAGGGGCTGCAACCAATTTTGGATTCTGACAGACACACAGAGACTTCTGCCTATGTTTTATATAGGTCCTTTCTGTCCGTGATGGTGCACAGCCAAAATTGGCAACAACTGTAGAGGGAGTCATGCGCTATGGGAAAACTGAGAACTTAAAATAACAAGTCCATCTTAGACTGATCATCTCATCGAATTCTTTGTCCGCATTTTTTGAATTTCATATCTTCTGCTAGTTCGTTTGTTTGTATGTGTGTGTTGTGTATTTTTTGTGTAGGAGAGTGCGGATGGAAAGCACGTACATGCAGTTGACGGAATTGCGCGCACACCGTCTGTTTACCATAAACAAAATGGTAGAGACCTTGCAATGCATTTCCTACAGCTAAAGCCGAAACTGAAGTTTAAGCCGCCATCCATGGATCACAACCGCAACAGTATCATTATGGGATCTCTATGGCTTGGGTTTTGATGCAGTCCGGGTCCAGCGTTCAGGGCAATTTATTAAGAGGCACGAATTGAATGAACGCCCTTTCGATTCAAAAGCGCAGTGCGTTGGCACAGGACTCCGAACGACCTTTGTGTGCCAAGAGTGAAGATGCATGTATGCACCAAGCCATGCCTGCGCCCTCTCTCCCAAGCACCTGGATCAATTTGGTTAAATCAAAAAACCGAATCGAGAGCAAGGTGCATATAATTATCGTTGAGGATTTATGACACCCGACGCCAACAGAATGCATTCAGGGAGGCAGTAGAATCAGCTCTGTGGGCTCCATTGAGCGGTAGGCACGATGCGATGGGAAAATTCATTTAATTTGCATGGTTAATTCGCGATTGGGAGATGATGTTCATGGATCTCAAAAGAGTGTTGGTTACATTTGGGACCTAAAAGAGTTTTACAAGAGGCCGGTGCGGAGCGGAGAGGGTGCGGTGGTCGCGGTATTATTGGTGGTTGGTTCGTTTGGTAGTTCGGAATCCAACAGGTTGTGTGGAAGGCTATCATTATCATTATGAGAAGGATCAATTTTGTGGGCCGAGAATGAGTAAGCAAGAGAATATTCGATGGTGATGAGAACGTTGTACACATAGAGAGGCTATATAAATCCACCGATGAGATGCTTATCTTAAATTAGTTTCATTTTGGGAAAGCATATTGCGCAAGATGGGTTGTGAATTAGATATATTTTTTTTTAGTCTGGCATGATGGTAGTTGATTGGAAGGTGTGCCTGTGCACTGGTACATACTTCGAAGTAAATTATTATTTTGATTTTGAATGGAGAGAAATTATGTTTTTAAAGAGAGTGGAGACCTTCGATGTTGTTCAACATAAAAAATATATTTTTTTTGGGCATTTTAGGGTTCTTTTTAAATTTAAGTATGTTTAATTCCTGCTGCAATGTTAAGTAAGATTCGAGTGACTGTCAGAAGAACTAGCATATCTAGATTAATCTGTTGTGATTCCACAGGATTCTACAGAATTCATCTAGAGCTTTTCCTGAAGCGTGTGTCTGTTGTGTATGAAATCACTATGGTCAATTTAAAAGTAATTTACGAGGCATTGTTCATACAGCTTCTTCAGAAATCAAGCTTTAATACATGCTTGGTTATAAGAGAGTGTCAAGTTTTGATACTTATGACGGATCTTATATGTAATCTTACGAGGGATTGCATATTTTTGGAGTGTTGTCCCACCTGATATTTGTTCTTTAAAAAGACTGCATGTGGCAATAGGAATACATTTATTACCTTCTTGTGTAGAATAGGTAGTATTATCCCACTTTTGACGAGTTCGTCAACTGCAGATCCCTTCTGGAATGTCGCTAACATACGGCACCGAACACAGGTGAAAATTAAACCGCTCCGCCATCACCATAAGGGATGGAGTTTGTAGAAACAGAATTCAGAGAATTAAATAAGCTGCACCAAGTAACTTTCCGTTGCTATAATATTGCACCAAATGGTACGTTGTTTTTTTAATCCATGCTTTTAGATGTGCAAGGTTTTTGGTTTGTGGTGGTAAAATAGGCATATATTAATAACTCCCAAGGAAAGAAGTCTGGTATACTGGCCTTCAGAGCTGGTCATCCAGCCAATCAGTTGAAATAACTAAAACTGGAGATCCACGGCCGGGAGTTTAGTCACAACTATTTCGGCCATGTTTTTGCATCCTGCTACAACCACCAACGCTAAAGGGTCAATTCAGCAACTTCTAACATTTATCTGTAGCGCTCACTATGTCATTTCCCTGCTTCAACCATTTCAAGACTCCAATTGCTCCCTGAAAATTTATTTGAAGCGATATCAACTGGCCACCAAGATCATGGGATTTGACACCGCTGGACTTTTTTTGTGGGGCTACGCGAAAGACCGTGTTTATGCAGATAAACCTTTAACTCTTGAGTACTTGGAAACCAACATTCGTCAAGTTATGGCTGAGATACCGCGCAATATGTGTCAAAAAGTGGTCGAAAATTACTTCAAAAGAATCATAATGTCAACGTTCAAACTTTATAACAAAATAGAAATATTATGAAAGAAAATATTTTATATGTGTTTTATTTACGTTTACTTTTAAAACCGCAAAATGGATAACCCATTATAACTGATCCCCTGTCTCATACTTCATCAAAATCTTCGCACTAATAATATTTTAGCTTCTATAAGGCATCGTCAAGGCCGAATCGAGGATAAAATGACTTACCGAATCCCTCTCGACACTGAAATGTTATAGTCGGTACTTCAATACGCAATGGATTCCTAAAAAAATTAGGGTCAATCACTTTTTCACTGCAAATGCGGCACGAAACAATTAGTTTGATAGTGTACAATGGCTTTAAAGTTAAAAGGGACTTATAATTTGCAGGTTAACATGGAAAGTGACATCGAAATTCACGCTGTATTGAAACAACAGACCGGAAATTGGTTAATTGGTTAGAAAGCAGTATAGTGTACACTAATTGGGTATTCTTAGGTGTTGATGGTTGCTATCAAACAAGTAACTATCTTCATCATAAATGTTAAAGTACAATGACATTTGAAGAAACTATGACACGGTCACATTATGACATTATTTGTGTCTAAACAAAAAAGTAATCTTTATTTTGTGTTTGATATGTGTCAAAAGCAGCAACAAAAATTATTTAATTATGAAAAATTAAATTCAACAAATTATATTTACTACCTTGAAAGAATAACCGACACGTGATTGAGTCCTGACGAAACCGACACACAGACGACGAGTGATGGCTGATTTCTTAATGGTTCTTAAGAATTTGCATCCTATTGATGATTAATTATGCCATAATTTAATATATGTGGATGATCTTATGCAAACGCGGCAAATCTTCACAAGAAATTTGCAAATAAATACAACACAACGTCTGCCCCCTTTGGCCAAAAACCATTCATCCAACTTTTATGCAAATCATCTTTTAATAACTTTTGAGATGAGATATTATTTTTTTTTATTTTTTTCTTCTCTGATCTGAGCCACGGACTAATTTATTCGCATCATCAGGCAGCAGAAACGATGGCGGCAGCAGCATGGTAAATATATCTACATCCCTATGACAATTGGTTTAGTAAGAACCAGAATCATCAGCTCATACTCTTTGGCTGATGCATAAATAATGGGATAATTGGACCAAGAAGTGTGATAGTCATTTGTCGACCCAGACCTTGAAGAATTAACTTAATCTCTATATATACGCGTACACTGCTTCTGCAACATGATTGTGTGGCTTGATGTAGTTGCAGTCTGACAATGGGTTTATTACTTTACTCCTCGGAGCCTGATTCAAGGTCACAAAATGGAATTCGCTCGTTAGCTTATGAATTGCGCTGATATTATTCATTTATTAATAGAACGCAAGTGCGCGGCAACCCTGGTTAAATGGGAAAATATTTACAAGAGCACAACATCCTCAGACGAAATATAGAAAATTGTATATAGTTTGTAAAGAAGCGTTACACATTACCCCATTTATTAAAATCACCATCACCGATGAATTCCTCTACTGAATTTGGACGTCAGTGGACTATGTTCAGCAGAAATTACAGTCCACCATAATACGATTCATGGTCAATCTGGACTTATGGAATCTCCGAAAAATTAATGGATATAATGATTTTCGTTCATAACATTATTATTTACATTCACTTATTACCGAAGACATTATATGAAAACCGGCAATGATTATGACTCTTTCGACCACACTTTAAATCCTTTGGTGATATTAAATTTGATTTTATCGATCAGTTTGAATCTCAGATGATAAGCGCCGATATCATTGCAAATATAAGTTAATTGTCACCAGTAGTTTCGGTACCAGCCGTGTTCGATTTCCACTAGGAGTATTGTACCAACTTAAATTATGGTATTATGTAAACCAAAATAAAATTAAACGCTACCACTATAATTCCGTAGAGCCTTGTTGACAGAAACCATAAATACAAGAAAGCAAAGCCGATTTCTTAAATTGCACTAGAAACTGCTTCTAAAAAGTGAGGACATACTTTAACTACCAGTTCGTAACAATAGTACCAGAGCACCAAGCCGAAAATAAACGGGGATGGACCTGAAATTATTCAACTAAATAAAAATGTTGCAATAATTTTTCTAACACCTTTCTATTAAAGTTTCGGTTACTTCAATACGATCCTGGTTAACCGGCGATCAAGAACTCAGCTGGAAAGCAAAAAGCAGTTCACAAGACTTCTGATGAACAAAATTTTTCCTCACAATCAGCACTGTCTGAAAAACATGGGTGGCAGCTCTAATTTTGTGTTTAAACTGCGCTGGTTTTGGTGTATTTTTGGACGGAATTAGATCCCTCTCGTACGTGCGACCTATTTTCAGCAATACGAAACCAATTGTAGCTTCAATAAGGCTTCGGTAAGTGGTTTTAACTTCGATAAGATCTTATCGAAATCATATAGGAGCTGGAATGTTAGTAAAAATATTCTTATAAATATAAAATAAATTTAGTAATTTTTAAATATAATTTTTATTTCTTAATTTTAAGACAAAAATGATAACAAATACCATACAATCCAAAAGAAGTTTATTAGAAGCAGGGTTGTCAGTTTATATACTCAGATATTCAAAAACTTTATGTATTTGCGGTTTTAGAGAAAGATAAGTCTGAGCTTTACTTTAATGTTTGAAATATCTTAAATGAAACCAACGTTTTTATTAATAAGATAATTTTCTTTTAAAATAGAATTTTAAATTTTTGAAACAATCATAATAATTATGTTATTAATTTTCAACAGACAATAAGTCTATAGTCCAGGAAAATTAGACAAAAAATGAAACTTCGAAAAAATTCCGACAAAGCTGAAATTTAATGAATTAAAAGACCTAAGCATTTCCTAAAAGTACCCTAAATTTGGTGCGGAAAAAAGTTGTAAGTATGCATTGTAGCTAATGTTATGTTAATGTTTATCGTACAATCGATAGATTTGGCGAAAAATGGTCGAAAACATTGGGGTGTAGTATATTAATTCAAAAAAATGTAGTAAATTTATGTTTTGTATATCTTAAAAAAACCTTTTTTTTATTTTGCGTAAAAACTCCCAAGATATTTATTTTTTCTGAAAAAACTCTAAAAGCGGATGTAAGTCAACTATCTACAAAATGATATATCAATGATTTCTGTATGTCAAATCGTTCTTAATGTATAGCGTACCAAATTTTATAGCCACCATAAGGAATATATACTATGGTCGGTTTCCTGGACATAGAAGGCGCTTTTAACCATGTCGACGAATCTGCACTGTCAAGTTTAAAAGTAGATGGATCGCTTGGTGAACTGATTAATCAAAAGCTGACTAGCTGGGTTATCAATTCAAAACGATTTTTCTGCAAGAAGATTTGGCAGTAGAGGTACGCCGTAAGGCGGTGTTCAATCTCCTCTTCTTTGGAATCTGGTAGCAAATGAGCTGTTGATGGATCTGGAAGCAAAAAGCTACAGAGTGGTTGCTTATACGAACGAAGTTGCTATTGCAGTTTCAGGAAAGTACCCCAAAGTTCTATAAGGAACTCCTACAAAATGCTTTAAATAAGCTTATAAATTGCGCAGAAAGGTGTACCCATTGCTACATGTAAGTTAATGCTGAAACAAGATGCTTTGGAAAGGACAAACTTCAGATGGAAAAATACAACCACGTGTCTGGCAACAAAATAGTTCTGGTAAAAACTTTATCTGAAGCGCTCCATGTGTTTGATATTTTTAAGCAGATTGCACATCAGCTCCGTCATTGGTGCCATAACCAGACACTGTCTCCTAGGCAAGCACGCAACGAGGCTCGGCGTTCATTCAAATGATTTTTAAAGAAGCTACATGGACGAAAAAGCGGTAGATTCTACTCATCATTTTCTGTGTACATGCCTTGCTCTATCTCAGACACATAAACTCCATCTTGAATACTTTTTCTTCGATTTTGTCAGCGATCTAAACAAATCTACAGTATCTTACGCTTCATTAAGAAATCCAAATGGTTTAACGAATGGAGAGATTATCGCAGGATTCATGTGGTATCGGAATCGGAAGGGACCAACTCTGGTGTAAGGGTGTCAGCTGCAACGCTGAAAACTACTTACCTAACCTAACTGGGTAGATTACTATTTTATTTGGTCCTAATTTGAGTGAGGGTTGCTCAGATCATGTGGAATTCTAATCAATTTATTGATATTTACATAGCCAGCGTTTAAATCTAGCGCATCTTAGATATACCTGAAAAAATGCACCAGGGACTACTTGTTTTATAACAGACTTTCTAATAAGTTACCCATGAACGTTGCATTTAATTTGGTTATCTCCATCTATTGAATGAACCTCAAACTTCTTGAACTAAATAATTTTGTCCATGATTTTATAACAGTAAAGGATCTCAGAACTAATAAGGAATACAAATAAAACTGCAATGATTTTGTCAGGTAATAAAATTATTTCCATATGTCCACTTAAGCTGTTAAAGTGGCGCTAAAATCCACAAGCACACAACCATGAACAGACAGAGAGTAAATTCGGTGAGAATATTTTCTCGTTAACTGAGGTCGCCATAAAAATGCCTTCAGCCTCATCATCATGAGTAGTGTCTAAGTGTAGGGATCCCATTCACATATATTCATGCATGCATTTAGTTTTATTCTTGGAGTATGGTGTTGATGGAAACAAAGGGCAACACGCCGAGCAGAGCGGCGCGTCGACGGTGAAATAGTGAGAGTCACTTTGTAACCGTGAGGTCATAAATTTCAACCACAACCAAATGATTTTGTATCTTTTTCGATGTGCGGTAGAGCACTACTGGCTTTTTGTTTTATTTATCCTCCGAAAAGGCGCTTCTGCTGCATCTAGGTATAATAAATATGAATACGTCGAGTTTGGACCATTTTTTGATTGCCCTTCATTTGCGGTGCTTCTGTTGATCTATTTCGGCTTCGAATTGAATACCAGGAACTTAATATTAATTTCATCTGCGAGAGATACAAATCTAATTTGCCACTTTCGGTATTCGTTTATAGTGGCAGCTATCCAACAAAGCAATTTCATAGTTAACTGTATTGTGCGATCCGAGATGGAAATTAAAAGGGGCCCCAATCTCCGGTAGAAAAAAGAGGGCGAGCACTAATTTGACTATGCAAAATAAAACAACAGCAAGGACCTTCGCGCGTCGAAGAATCCCTCAGCCGCACCAACTCGTCGTGTTCGCATCACCGTCGACATCAGAAATGTGATTTAAATCACATGGAATCGCTTAAATATGATGCAAAAGCGGAAATGCTAATGATAGGTTAAAGCCATATACCCCCATAAGTCGAGGTTTCATCGTATACAATATTATAGTCAGTCGCGTTTCGTCCAAAATAGCCTTGCAACCTTGGTGCATGGTTTATTATTTATGAATATATGAACCGTCTGTCCATCGTTTTCTCCAACTTTTGCTACAGAAGGACCATCACAACGACCAATGCTACCGCCTCGTCCCGTCGCGTTGCGCGACGGTCATATGTATATATAGTAAGATTGTTGAGGAACTTTGTTTTGTCCAACTGCAGCTCTCGATCTGTTCTATCTCTGGGTAAGTTATGATGAATGTCATGTTTGGTGATTGCATATGTTATTGAAGGTTTAAAATATAAGCAAATGCGTTGTTGGATAGTGTGGACGACTGGAACGATATAGTAGCACTAATATGAATGAACATAAAAAAATATCACGTAAGTCTACAGATTGATGGTAATTATTCTTTGGTGGTGTAGTCTGTGTCCGTGATGATGGTGGCTTTTGGCCATTAAATATTTTTGAACAGGCGAACGTGGTTGTTTTACACTATATACTATACAAACACACATACAAATATACTGAGTGTGATGTGGAACATCAATTGGAGAAACATATAAATAACAAACAAAAAAGATGTACGCAAAGATTTTGAACATCTGTATATTGATTTGTGATTCAATTTAGATAATTACAGCAATTTGTGCGAATGCAAAACAAAAGAGCTGAGCTCCAAACTTGTTTTTTTTTTTAATTTTTTGTTTGTGTTATACACATGAAATTTTACTATGTTTTCATTGGAAATGGGTATATTTTCTCAGAAATAATATTTAATGATAAAATATTATTATTTGCCTTTTCTATTCTACTTATTTAACAAAATAAAACAAATGTTTTTTAACGAGACGATACTTTTGGTTGGCTTGGTCTTGTTAAAGTGGATAAGTTCCAATCTCAAATCGTATCGGTGTCGCCCCTATTTTTGCATAGTCAATGTATGTTTTCATTCTCTTTTGTTAAATGCATATTCAAAGTTTAAATCAAGAATTAAAAAAATTAACGTTGGATAATTCAATCTTACAAAAATCTTTTTTTTAATCATTCTTGTTGCATCAATCAATACCTCTGAGAATATCGTCTAAATAAACACAGCCTCATCTCGGACTCGTGTTGAATACTAATGGACTTTATTAAAATAATAACGCATCTGAAATCTATGTATCAGGATTTTTTTTAGTAGAAGTTTTGAAACTTCAAGCTATAAACTATAAACTACTTTGTAAAGAAATTTCAAAGGAGATCAGAAACCATAAGGAATACTATTATACAAATGAATTGATGAAAAATAAAGGAAATCTTAGAGGTGAATGGAATGGTGTTAACAACATTTTGAACCGCAACGACCATGTTATTAGATCACTCATACTAGCCAATGGCAATAATAGTATTTCTGATCCAACTGAATAAAGCTAATCGTTTTAATGAGTTCTTTGTTTCCATTGCCAATAATCTATCTACTGAGGTTTCTGTAAACAATATTGACTATGTTGATAGAGAAATAATAAATGACAGGTTCGTAGGTGACAGTTTATTCTTTGATCCCATTTCTTCTGGAGAGTTTATCTGCTTCATTAAATCACTAAAAAATGTCAACTCAACTCAAGGGATGGGAATTCTAATGTAATCTTTAAAAACATTGGCGCAAAATTTTAAACTATTTAGTAAAATGTTAAAGCCACTTTTAGCAATTTTCTAAGATAAAAAGATGATTAAGCTAATTTTAAACGATTTTAACATTTTACTAAAGTTAAAATCACGGAATGGCTACTTTGAATCAATTTGTTAAATCCATTATGGAATCTGATAGTATATCAGCCTTGCACGCGGGGTGCCCAGGTTTGAGCCCTGCTGGTGCACAATTTGTTTGTGTTTTTTTTTTTGTAAATATTGAAGTTAAAATGAAGAAAATAGAAATAACTAATACCTTTTTAGAGCACATGTTGGGTTCTCATCAACAAAAAATTAATTTACAAGGCATAACAACAATAATTGTGTTCAACAAAATTCAAACTCTACAAATGCTCAGCTTTCTCCTTAGTTAGCAATTTATTAGTTTAGAAAAGGTTTAAAAATTTTGAAATAGTTATTCAATCAGTAAGTACTACTTAGGAAATTGCTAACTAGTAAAATGTTAAGCCCTTAACAATGGGTTGTTTAAAATTTTTGCGACATTGCTTTTAACATTGCTGATGTCCTTGCTCATGTTTTCAATAATAGTGTATACAAAGATATTTTTCCCAGTGCTCTTAATGTTCCTAAAGTTATCCCCCTTCTTAAAAAGTCTTGCACTATGGATGTTAATAATTATAGGCCAATTTCTTTACTACTTTTCTCAGTCTGTTCTAAGCTATTTCAGAAGTGTGTGAAAAAAAGGGTTTTAATTTTTTAAACAGTTTTACTGCTGGTCATTTTATTGATCTAGCTAAAGCATTTGATTTAGTTGGTCATAATATTCTGCAAGGTAAGCTCTATAAAGCAGGAATGTGTGGTTTTATTTATAATTGGTTAGAGTCTTACTTAACAAACCAAAAATAAATTGTTAAAATTAATGGCTGTTATAGCAAACTCTGCCACATTTCTACTGGCGTTCCTCAAGGTTCGGTCTTGGGTCCCTTGCTTTTTCTGATTTCTATAAATTCCATCTTACATCGAAACTTTAGTGGTAAACTAACAGCTTTTGCTGATGACATTGCTTTTTCCTATGGTTGTAAATCTGCCCTTTGTGTCCACAAAATGGTTTAAAGCAATAAGACAAAAGCGATGCACTTTAATTTGTCGGGTCCTCCACTAGATTGCGATATTTTCTACCATTCTTCCGAGTGCCGTTAATTTATTTTGAGAATAAATTCTTACGAATTGGTAAGGCGCTCACTAACCAACTGATGAGTCCGAGTGAGATTGCCGGGACGAAACGCAAATTTTGTGAATTTAAAGGCCGCTAAAAGCTATTTTGAATCGATTCTGAAAACAGTGATTTTTCATTTTTTTCAAATATTCCTTGCTCCAAATTTTGCTTTCAGATTGAATTTGTAAATTCTTTTAAGTAATATTGGATAGCAAACTTAATTGGTCAGATCATACTTACTCATTAAAAAATTACCTAAGGTGTTGCTCTAGGCATTTTTATATATTAAGTTCACACTGTTCTAAACAAGTGTAGTTTATGCTTTATTATGATATTGTCCAATCGAAAATTCAATATGACTTAATCTGTTGGGGTGCTGCATATTATAATGAAGTGAATCTACTAATTATTTTGCAAAAGCATATTGTGCGAATTATTTGTAGTAAAATTCGCTCACTCTGGTTTTGATTTATTTTAGGGTCTGAAAATCCTTCAATTAAGGCACCAATACTATTATAAGGTTCTTAAGATATTTTTTATTAGAAGTGGACATCTAACTATAAGAAGAAATGATTTACATAATTTACGTATTAAATTTGTTAACTACGTCAATGTTCCTCCGTATAATAAAGATCATTTCAAAAGATTCTTCATAGTAGCGACTCCCACAATTTATAACAAGTTATCTGATTCCATCCGATGTTTATGAGAATTACAAGTTTTCTAGTAAAACTAAAATCTTGGCTTTTTAATTATAACACCTATCAAATAGAAAGTATATAAAAACATTACAAATATCCATATAAACATTGATTTTGTGGTTTCATTCACACACACACACGAATAAACTAACAATATTGGCGCAAAATTTTAAACAGACTGATATTAAGGGCTTAGCATCATACTACTTAACAGTTTGCTAATACTTAAGCAGTTTACTAATATTTACCTAATTTTAAACAATTTTTAACTGGCACCATACTAAATCTATTTTCTTAATAAACTACAACTAAACACGCCTAAAATTGTGCAAAAACGTAAGCGAACATAACTTTTTGACGTTTGTAAATGTCAAAGTGGCATATGGATTTAGTACGATACTAAAAAATAAAGTAGCAATTTTGTGATTTTAACTTTAGTGAAATGTTAAGAAAATAGTACGATACTAAAAGTGGTTTGAAATTACGAAATCCTCTCTTTAACCTAGTATCATACTAAAAATGATTTAACATATTACTATACCTAGTCCAAAGGGAATTTAGGCTGGAGTTTGGCGGTACTCCCCCGAGTAGATGGACCATTATGAGGCTGGTGAACATGTTTGCCGAATCTGGAAGCATCTAACGAAGGCCGTATCATCGAGATCCCAATATTCGGGTTCAAGATACAATCGTGGCTGTTGCATCGGCAATACAGGCAAATCCAAGTGTTTCGACTCGAAACTTATCGGGCCAAATTGGAGTAAGCAGACGGTCATTATAACGGATACTTTAGGATTATTAAAGTTTGTTTCCGTACAAAGTCCAAATTACAAGCAAGTTAAACACTCAGGATTTGCCTGTTCAACTGGAATTTTGACGAAAAATGATTCCAATGGCCAAAGAAGACAACACATTGATAAATTGTTTGTTCATGTCTGATGAGGCCTATTTTGACTTAAGCGGAAGTGTTAACAAGCAAAATTACCGTATAGGGAATGAATCAAATCGAGAAATGCTCCATGAGACGGAACTGCACCCAGAACGAGTCACTGTGTGGTGCGCAGTTTCATCAAGGTGTATTGTCGGGCCATACTTCTTTTAAGAGAACAGTGTAACACAAACTGTCAATGGGGACCGTTATTTAAAGATGTTGAAGGAGTTTTTTTTACCCAGAACTTCGCCGAAGACGTATCCCTTTCAACAAGATTTGGTTTAGTTTAGTTTTTAATCTAATAAAAAAAATTAATGAAATACATCGATTAAAATAAAAGTTATTTAAATTTCTTATTCTTATTTGTAATACTTTTCACTAGAAAGAGAACCTAAAACCAAGAGGTTTGGAGATATGTACTTAGATTAATTCTGGTTTTATATGGGGAAATTCGCCAGTGTTAATGTACTTCGAACTCGATGCTACGTTGCCGAAGTGGCACGATGGCACTGTGGCACTCAAACGCTTCAAATGCCACTCTAGGAATCGACGAGTAGATGTTTTCAAATACAGTCGAACTTCGATAACTCGAATATTTGATAATTCGAATGAAATTGGTTGGCAAAAGCGCGAAGCCTGAAGTTTACATGTAATTTTTGTTTTATAACTCGAACTTCTATAACCCGACTGCTGCGATAACTCTAATGCCACGATAACTCGAAGATATTATTTGGCGTCATATTTTTTAGGGAAATTATCAAATTCTGTATATTCTTACAAGTTCATTTCATAATGCATTGCGTTTGTGGGCACTGTGTTTGTATGTACTATGAACATGTATACATATGTGTGTTTGGAAAATTGTGATTCTCTTAAGTGTGAGTAAAAGCTGTCATGTCCCGGTGTTAGAACACACATTATTAGGTTGATATACGTATGTATTATAATACGAATTCAAAGTCCTATTTTAAATTTTTTTTAAATTAAAAAAAAAGACGAAGTGAAAAGTGTAAAGAAACTGACTTTGATATTAACAATGCAGTTTGAAGTTTTTATGAAAAGTAAAGCTTACGTGGATGTGCCGTTAAATGAGCATAAAAAACATCGTTTGAAGATAAATTTAAATTAATAAAAGAGGTGGAGAGCGGGTCAAGAAAGAAGGATGTGGCTATTAAATATAGCATTCCGGCAAATCCATTCGCCAGTCAAGTATAACACAATATTATTTAAAATCATCACAACAACTGTACTTTTTTTATTCGCAAATAAATATTAGGTAAATCGAAGTCTTGATAGCTTGAGTGCACCAGCTGAAATGGTTGTTATACGCTTAAATAACATTATAACCCATAATAAGAATCGACTTTCTTATAAAAGGCGTGTTTTTTTCTAAGCCCCGAGGAAATGGAACAAAAAAACGATGAGTGGGATTAACAATTTGCATGCTAAATCCAACAACAACTAATCCCCGGGGGTGCTTAGCTTAAGCCCAGAGAATTCTCGGGGCTTAGCTTTTGGAGTAGATAAGACCTGTACTACCAAATTCTTTTTCATTATGTATTTTCATTCTTTCAAATGGAACACTGCTGCCAAGTTTTCTCACTAAGCCAGGTGGTCGTTTTTCAACCAATTACCCCGGGATTTGGAAAAAAACGTACATACAGTAATAAAATCAATTATATTGTTAGCTTTTATTTATTTTTTGTTGTGTTACGTTTAATGAAGTTCTTTTATTTTGTTTATTAATTTATTATTTACTAGCAGACCCGTGCTCACGTTGCTTCGCAAAGACTAAGAATAATTAGTTTTACTATAAATGTTATATCAACCAAGACCTTTTCTGTGATTTGTGTCATATTTTTAGTAAAAACTTAATAATATGGTTAATCTTACCGTAGCCTAATAAAAGAATTGATGTTGTCCCATAAATTCTTTTAAAAAAAACATATTATCACATATTAAACTTATTTTATTTCAAGGCTTCTGGGTATACAATGCTAGCCGTTTTAGCATTTTCATCAAGAAGTAAAAACTGTTTTTTTCTTAGCCTACTCTTGAAAGTGCAACATATAGTTGACCATGGGAAAAAATATTTTCTCTGAGATCTACCCCAATGCCTTGAAATGATTTACCCTGGGATTTGTAGATTGTCATGCAAAAGCATGGTTTTACTAGAAACTGTAGACCTCTGAATCAAAAGGGAAGATCTGTTGGTATCATTGGTATCCTGGGAATAAGTGCATGGGTTCCTACTGCAGGTCCGGTAAAAATTTTAACTTGTATTACATTTTTTCAAAACTTTTTGACTTGGAGGCGTGTGCCATTGCATAGGTTTGGGGGACTGAGATATCTTATTAGCATAATCGGTTTGCCAACTTTTAAATTCAATTCGTAGGATGGAAGACCTGCAGGGTTGAGAGAATTGAGAAATACTTGACGATAGTTTACTATGTCATTGTCATCGACAGCACTGTCAATTGCTTATTGATATGATTCTGTTTTTAAACCTAGGAGCACATGGTTAATTATTTCATCCACTGAACTATTTTTTGGTGACACAAAAGCTCTTTCGCAAAACCAAGAAAACGTTATCGATTGCAAAGAGTTCAAGTGTCCATAGACGCACTGAATAAGTTGTTGTGTGTTGTGAACGATTTTGCCGAAATACTATCTGAGCCTGAGATAGTATATTTTCCATCACCAATTTTTAGCAGGAGAGATGCGAACTTAGCGCTGTCAGTGTTTTTAGTAAGCTCTACTCTGATATTGGTTTGAAGTTGTAGTTTTTGGACACTCTTCCAAATAAAAGATGTTTTAGCAAGCTTTTATGATATCAGCCCGAGTCCCCTTGGGAATAATTGGCATCGTTTGACGAAAATCTCCAAAAAAAACCATTGTTATTCCACCCATAAGCTTCGATGGAGAAGACTGTCAGAGTTGTAAAAGAATGCAATCATTTTGGAATGCATTCATTGAAATCACAGGAAATCTAATTCATATTGACTTTAATCATATAAATTCACTTAAAGACTTCAAATTCAAAATATGAAGTCACCATTCATTTTGAAATCATTGATTGGGAATTCATTTTAGTTAATTCAATGAGTGCATTCAAATGAATGCAATCTTCTGTTGAGTGACGTCATTGAAGTCATTTTGAAGTCACTGCAGTCCTTTCTAACTATTTTAAGTTCAACTGTGAATAATAATACTTTAAATAAGCTTACTATCCGTTATTAAAAAAATGCACGACTGGATCGCCCGAACTTGCTCTTATGTTCGATCACATCGTATGCAAAAGGCTTCTATTAAGGATCTAAATATTTTTCCGAAATTGTTTTTAATTCCTTTTTTTAATTTTTTTTCGAAAAAAAAACTTGGTATGGCATTGCAAATATTTAATAATATAAACTTAAAAACAAGACTCAACAAAAAATTCATCCACCCGTTTTCGAAACATTGAATTTTTCAAAAAAAAAAAAAATTTCGAAAATTTTGGTATTCAGTATTATTTATAATTTGAAGGACCTCCTGTAAAAATATTTGATCAAAATCTCTCGAGCCGTTTATTAACAAAATGAATTTCATAGATATTATGTGTGTAGGTACATATATGTATGTATGTGATCGAACATAAGAGCAAGATCGGACGATCCAATCGTGCATTTCATTTTAATCACAAATACTAAGCTTACTTAAAATATCTATTGTTATTCACAGTTGGACAAGGACTGCAATATGACTTCAAAATGACTTCAATTGATTTTGACTTCAAAAAGACTTCAATGACTTTAGAAAGAATTCAATGACATCACTAAAATCATAGAAGATTGCATTCATTTGAATGCACTCATTGAATTAACTAAAATGAATTCCCAATCAATGAATTCAAAATGAATGGTGATTTCGTATTTTGAAGTTGAAGTCTTTAAGTGAATTCATGAGTTACACATTTTTGGAGATAAATCAAATGAGTTAAATTTCAAAATGATTGCATTCTTTTACAACTCTGTTATATGTGCTTTATAACTCAAGCCGTAGGGAGAAAAAAGAAAGAATAAACGCAAATAATTAAGTCATAATATATGTTTAATTTTGAATATGTGTATAAATACTTTCTCTTCCTACGTTAATCGATGAGCCAACAATTTAGTATACAGAAATTCAGAAGCAAATAAACAAAAGGAAATGTAAACAAATACGGAACGATAATGAAATGGAACAACGCAGCTACCCAGTCATATCGATTGAATCGATTCATAGATGCAAAAACACAAAAATTTAATAAATATATAATTTGTAAATGCATTTATTTCTCAGCTTGTAAGCGCAGTTAGGAAATGATTTAGGTCTTAAAATTTGCAAAAGACTATTGACTTCTTACAAAAAATCTGAGTTTTGTAAGATATCAAGCAGGTTTAAGAGCGTAAGTGAATATGTTGATCAACTTTGACAAAAAAGTGTACGATTATTTTTTTTAAGTTAATAATCTAATTCAACACATATATTTAACAAATAAAAAATATCCTAAGACATGCTTAAGAGAATAAGGAAAATTATAAAATTTGTTTCAAGTAAATCGGTTGAATACTTTCTGAGATTAACCGTGACATAAATAATAATTGTAATAATTGTTTCATATTTATATAATAGTAAAGATTAATTTTGTGTTTATTTATTCTTATTACTGCTTAAGTTTTGAGGTGCAATAAATAAAACTAAAAATTACATATTAAACCTTCGGAATTTTGTTACTTTTTTGTTGGTGACACCCAGTGGCCTAAAATGGTACTTTCTGTTGTCAGAATTGGCACTTACTAAATTTTGTTTCCGGCAAGGCTGCCCGATGAACTTCTCAAATAACTCCTTCTGACATTTCGTTCCACAAACAAATTTTGCCTTTCCTGGACTACTTAGAGTATGGAACTTATGAATTCTAAGATTCTTGGAAACTAAATTGTGTCTTAAAAAATACATTTTCCATTAGACGATATAAATGTTAATTGCAGCTCCCTAAATACTTAAAACAATAATAAAAGCTTTTATCCATAAATGCCCTCAAATTCACAACTTCCTCTTTACCCAACTTCCGAGCAACCCGACGATGGACACCAAATTTACTCAATCTTCGTTTCACCACTTAAGAAGAAAAAAAGGTCCAAACAGTAACACACTATGCGGTAGGTACGCTAGTAGCTGCGAAGGCAAGAAGAATCCATAATGAAAGTTAAGAAAAAAAACGCTCATTCATAAAAATAATGTAATTTCTCCCACAAATGGATCGAAAAGGTAAAACCAAGACGAAAGCCTTCTCCATTGGCCCTTAATCCCATTGAGAACCAAACCATAATTAGAAGCGGAAAAAAGATTCTAATTACACGTTATGTAGATTTGAGCTTGCGTGCGTGGGGAAAATAATTTAAGATCAGAAAGCAGCAAAAAAAAAAAGAGATTCAAATTTATAAAATGATCCGCTAATGGCCGGCTCCATCTGCAGTGATGCTTCTTCTTGGCCATAGCAATAGCACGGCCGCCGCTGACGAGCATTTCTATAATGTCTATCGTGACTGCAACATTCCATTTTGTCTTTCCGGTTTGATTTGAATCGGTTTTTGGGGTCTCGCGCACGGGTCAAATGTGCGTCACGCGTTAGATGGCAAATCCGGCGCCCTCGGGCAGGAACTCATTCTCTTTCATTCTATAGAGTCTAGGGCATCATCATCATTATAAGGCTTGATGGCAAGGAGGAGGAAGAACAATCATAGAAAAAACTTACCTTCGGTTGGTGCAGGTGGCGGAGGCGGCGGTGCCGGCTGCGGTGGATGATAGTGATGATGGTGATCGGCATTGACTGGAGGCGTCGGCGTCGTTGTAGACCGCAGGGCCGAACCACCCGCACTAACAGCAGCTACCGCTACCGAGACTGGAACTTGTATTGGAGTTGATACAGGAACTTGAACCATGGCTGGCGATGGGGATTGAGGGGGCGGCAAATGAACCAATGATGGAAGTGAACCAGAAGTCGGATCGCTGCAGTTGTTGCCACTGCTGCTGTTACAGAACTCTGAGTATAACTGCTGCAGCTGTTGCTGATGTTGTGGACTGAATGTTACCAAATGATGGAAGCCGGGATGGAATTGTGGAAGCGATGACGACGACGATGCTGTTGTAGTTGTTGTCTGGATTGTGGGTGGCATTGGAAGTACTGCAACTTCGTGCTGTGGAAGCTGCCCATGTGCTGTGCTGCCACAGCCACCGATGCCAAATAAATGGCTGAGCTGATGCATTGGCGGCTGGAACAGATGATCATTGTGCGGATAATGATTGTGCGATAGATGGTGATGCAGATGGCTGCTGATGGCGATGTCATCGTTGTTGCTAGTATTGCTGCTGATGATGCCACTGTTGCTATTGATGGGACTATTGCTCGAATCCGTTTTGTATTTCGACATTGTAAAGTCGATGGGTTGCTGATGTTCCAGGGCGATGAAACTACTTCTGCTTCGGTTGTATCTATTGTGATCAAGTAACATTCCGTAGGATGATGAAACTATATTTTGATGATTGGCTAAGAGTAATGGCATAATCGAGAGTTGCTTGGTTGATCGAGGAACTTTTTTTTTATTTCCTATTGTGTTTTTTGTTTTTAAATTGTTATTATTTTAGTTAATGGAGTTTTTTTTTAATTTGTTTGATCCAAAATTGTTTAATATTCGTAAATTGTTTAGTTTATTTGTTTAAAGCGACTTTTGGTGAAAATTTTCATGTCGTTTTTCTGAAAATAAAAAAATAAATAGATTAAAACTTTTAAAATATTCCGAAAATGATGCGATAAATTATAAATTAACAAACTACTTCAATATAAACAACTGCGGAGACCCCTACAAACTCTACAATTCTAAATGGCTTTGCGAGTTAAATTAACCACTAGAATGTTATTTTTTGAGTTCGAAAGATATGATAAGACGTTTTTTTGAAAACCAAAGTAGATAGCCCCTCGTCGTTGGAGTTAAACAAAAAGAGAAGATGTGGATATATGAAATGTATTGAATGAGGTTTACTTTTCAACTGGCATCTTGTCTGTGCACATTAACATTACCCATAGTTAAATTTACCAAGTAGCCTTGTTTCGATTGCAAGTGAACCTGGATAATTTAATATGACTCAGTTTATTATAAGATCTAAACACACCTAACATGGGTAAAGGCTTTTGAAAGCAGTTTAAGTAAGACAAATTTAGTTTTAACTAGAGGAACCTGGCGAACGTTGTTTCGTTTTTCTATCTATGTTTACCTAACATTAATTTAAATATAACTTATTGTGATCGATTATATATTCCAATCAACTTTTCAACTCCTATAGGTACTGTTTGAATTTTGTTTGGTGATTAAATTAAATAGTCCAGTCATTTTAGGCATTTTAAGCCCAAATCTTCGGAAAAATTCCTAGTGAGCTGAATTTGTGTATACAACTTTATATCGGTTCTGTAATGAAGATGTGAAAAATCGACATCGATATCGTGCCGGCTAAAAAAGTAATGAAGGTCAAAAGGTCACGAAAATCAGTTTTTCGCAAATATCTCGCGCTTTATTGCTCTGAGGTCAATAGTGTCTAATATAAAAATTGTTCCTCGTAAAATTATCTACAAAAAATGTCTCTTGCATTTTTCTGTAACATCAACCGTTTTCGGAGTAGAGCACTGCGAAAGCGACTAGAATGCACTCATATACGGTATTGTATACCCTAGACCATGGCGTAAGCTTTATTGCTTTTTATTAACGTAGTGTCTAAAAATCTTTTGCTGATATTTTTACGTTTCGGGAAAAATATACTTATCTTATAGATGTTTAGGAACTTAGTAAAATCTACAACAACTTATCCAAATGATCTCCACTGGCAGATGTTCTGTATTTCATTATTTCGAGACCCGTCCCTTTATACATGCTACTGCCTGTCGGACTGTGGTTAGTTCAGTTGAAAATTATTTCTTGAGTGTTAAACACGTTATTTTAGTTGTTGTCTTCTCTTAAACTGTTCATAATGAGTGATACATGTTTTATATGTAATGCATTATTATCAGATGGTGATATTGTAGAAGTAAGCCGTGTTCTACAAACCTTTTAAAATGCTAGTGTCGCTAGAGGTGATAGTAATATGGAATATTTAAATACTCTGAATTTGGTGAATGTACATAGTAATTGTCGTTAAAATTGTGCAAGCAATTTGAGCATTGCTGCTTTTAAACGACGCCAATAAGAACCAAGTATATCAATATCTCCGCGTAAAGCCTTGTATGCAGATCACACTAAAATTTCGCTGGCACTTTTTTCTCACTAAGCATCAGCTAAAATCCTTGCTAAAATTTGACATAAGAGTTGTGGATAGTTTAAATTTTGATACAAGAGTTCTGTGGAGAATATTTCAAAAAACAGCTGTTCTGAAAAAAATATAATTTAAATTTCTAAAATTCAAGTCATAAGACGAATAGTATGATAATTTATAAGACAAATCTTACAGCATAAATTCATTTTTATTTAACACTCCTTTGCTGTAATTTCTTTTGCAGACAAAATCTTGCCATATTCTGTGTTACTGTTTCCTGCATCTGTAGCCTGACTTACCAAGCTTCTGAAGTTGTGGTGGGATAAATTTTGTTGTTTCTCGCATTGCAGCATAACAATATCGAGAATGCCCACGTGTCTCCAAACTACTTGGCCGTATCTCGGGACACACAAACAAAAACAATCTGTCAAAATTTAGCTTTCGAATTAATGTGCTGGACATTTATTTCCTATGTTAAATTCTGACAGATAGTGGAAGTACAGTTGAACCAAAGCGTGCCTCTTCGTTAAAATTCTTGGCTAAACTTTGGAGAAAATTTTGTATTGGAGCGAAATTTTAGAGCGATCTGCGTACTATACTTTAAGAAAAGTATCAGCGCTTTTGCTTTCAAAAAATTATGCTTGTTTTGTGGACCACTGCTAACTTCTACAAAATCACCATCACTCATTATGAACTGTTTAAGGGCAGAAAACAACTAAAATAACGTGTTTAACACTCAAGAAATAATTTTCAACTGTACTGATCTAATCGCAGTCCGACAGGCCGTAGCATGTATTATTATTATTATTATTATTATTATTATTAATTCTTTATTTAACCAAAGCTTTAAATATACAAATTGACATTTATTGAGAATAAAAAAAGAAAGTTTAATATTATAATAATAAGCTTAAAGTAAATATAAATAAATAATACAAGGGTGGATAGATATATATTAGTGATTCCTCAAAAATTGGGTAACTTGCTGTCATCAGTCAGTAAAACTAATTTTATTCTAAAACAACTTAAATTCTTTTATTTGGTCACGCAATTTCAGTTATTTATTTTAAAAATAAGCTTATAAAACACCACAATATATTCTCAAAACGTCAGTTCTTGGGCATGTCACCACTCCAAAAATCCGGGATCAAATGGCTGTAATATTAGCTTCAATTTAAGCAAATTTAGTAATTCACTACAGTCAGTGATGTACTTAATGACGTATATCACAATTTTCGTAACATAATATTCTCACCGATGTTGTTAAAATAATAAGAAACTTCGTGTTCAGTTTTATTCGTCAGTCCGCTGTGTGTTGTTCGAAATTGAATTTCCCGCGAAATGTCACATACTCAAATTCAAATTACAATTAACGTTCAAAGTTGTTAGAAAAGTTAGCTGCAGACCACGTCATTTGACGGTCGCCACTGTGCCAGTGCTAGTGTTGTGTTTTGCGTGGAAACACGTGCGCGTCCAGTCAAAATATCAGTCCTATGGTGAGTTTGTATTTTCTTATAAACATGTGTTTTATTGTAATTTATACCTAGTTAACTCTTATTTATTCAAATGTAGCTTCTTTATATCCGAAAATACCAAAATACACGTTGGTTCTAATAATAACCTCAAATTCATGCCTTTTCAGTCCTTTGTCTGATATTGCGACGGAGGACTGACGTGTTTCCAGGGTACTAATTTTTTTTTGTTTTAGATAACTTTTATTTCAACTATTAGAGTGCGTTAACATTTTTTTTTACTTATTTGTATTTAAAGTATAATGTCGCCTCTTAAAAAAACACAAAATATATCATGATCGCTTTACCCCAGAATTTATAACTCATTCTTCCATCTAGTAGCATGCATTTTGACATTTCAACTAAAGACTTGTTCTTTCGTTCAGCAGTCCCGTGTTATTATGGTGTATACGGAGCTGTGTTCTGATATACAATGCCTTCCTTTTGTACATATTTTAAAACTCGACCCGGCGCTGTGTCTTCACTATCATTGTCTGATCTTATTATCTTAGGTTTTGATGAAAATTTATTTTCTGTGTACTCTACCATGCGATCGAAATTCAGATTTCTGCTTTAGCAAATACACAACAGTGTATCTACTGAAATCGTCAATAAAAGTTAGAAAATATCTTTTCCCGCTAGGTGTTTTCGTTTGCATGTGTCCGCAAATGTCACTGTAAATGAGGTCTAAAAGTGTAGTGCTCTTTCTGTTTGACTTTTACTTAAATGATTGACGAGTCATTTTTGTTTCCACACAAATTTCACAGTCTTGATCTTATTACAATTTATAAACTTTAAAGGATCACTTACCATATTTTCCGATTCTAGTCGTTTAAATGATTCGTAGTTGCAATGGCCAAATATGCGGTGCCAGTAATGTAAACAGTTACCTTCTTCGCTGCATTCTTCAATATTTAATCCTTGATTTCAGTTTCTTTTTCTGTGAGCTTAAAAAATTTCCTACTAGATCTCCAACCGTTACCTCGAATTGATATTAATATCGAATTTCAAAAGAGAACTGTGTATCCTTTTTCCATTAACTTCTTTATTGATAGTAAACTCCCTTGCAGATTTGGAAAATAAAGGACGTCTTCAATAAGTATTGTAACCTCTTTGCTCTTGTTGTTGGGGGTTTTTATTTTCAGGTACCCTTTCCTTCCGGAGTGATTTGCTCTCTATTTGCTGCTGTAATATGAATTTATCCAGCTTGTTTGAGATATGTACCATGACTCCTGAATTCAAAACCCAGCCTTCACCACCATTTTAGTAAAATCCGTATTCATGTTTGTTACCTTTATGACCGAATTACTTGGACCATTGTTTTGATAATGGCGAGTATATTCTTCTAAAAGTTTTCTTCCAACTAAGTTTCAAGAGCTGTTACAATTGTATCGTATATTTATGTGATGTAAGCTTCTGAGTAACATAGCGATAGTCCAATTATCTGATAGTTGATTCGCCCATGGAGCTGTCATTTTTTTAAATAATGTTGCCATCTTTTGGATTTGTTTCTCCATGTTACCACCTTCCACCAGTCTTAAGTTAAAAATGCTACGCATTAATTGTATCTTGTTACTAAGACTAGCCTTGTCATGGTGTTCCTTGAGCTTATCCCATGCTGCATTGGCTGTTTTAACCCTTCTCGCATGATGAAGTTGACTATCTTCTACTGATAGGCCTCCTTTCATTCCGAAGTGACTGGATCTGGAATCGGTTTGATAGTAATGTCCGACAAACTATCCCTCCTTAGTAGGAGCTCCAGCTTAGATTTCCATATGTGGTAATTATCCGCTTCCAACTTCGAAATTGATGTTCGTAAAGAATCAGCCACTATTCAAATTATTTAGAGCTCTGGGGTCATCACATATTAAATCTAGTTTTGAACAAATGAATATATATACATATCCCTTTGATATATTGAAATAAAAACAAGATATCCTTTCTGTATGGATTTTAATTTTAGAATAAAACAAAAAACTAAAGTTTCTAATTTCACAAACATATCTTCTTCTAGAGCAGTTTGTACGTTGTATGTAGTATGCAGAGTGAATACAAGCTTACGAATGTTATATTCAACAATTAGATCCTAAGAGACTTACTCTAAATGTCAATAAATTCCATTATTTTCTTATGAAGTTGTGTATTTTATCAGTACTGTGTCATCCTCGTCAGTCCCCTGGCATTGAAATTCAGAAAAACCGATATATCTCGGAATCTACATAAAAAAGTAACTGGCCCGGTCATGAGCAATATCTTCATTAGATTAGCTATCTTAAATATCAGAATTTGTAGGAATTTGATTTAAATAATATCATAAGCAAAATATCCCTTAAAGTTACCCAATTTTTGTGGAATCACCCATATAAATAAATTTAAAATTTTGAATTCACTCTAAAAAACTGTTTCGGTAATCTAAAACATGATCAATAAAACTGTAAAGGTCCTTCCAACCCCACACCTCCACTTCGTCGTTATTTAGAAAGCTCTTTGCGAAATAAAGTCTTTGTTTCGATTGCAAAGGTTACACCTGGGATTATCATTTCTGTGAGGTTTATAGTTCAAACTTAGCATCTCAGTCCTTGTCCTAAACAAAGTACTTATTTGATTTGCAGAAAGATTACTATTAAAGTAATTGTTTACAACTAGAGTTTGATTGAGTTGCTTGTAGACCAATCTGCTTGGAGAGGTTTGAGCCCTATTCAAAAACTTGAAATACAGTGAATCATCTACAATTGCAATGCAATCATAAAACCTACATTTCCAATTAACAAGGGAAGTTGTACTAAGGTTTAGATTAAATCCGTGCGCATGTGCTATCTCCTGTCATTCTTTGAATGGGCACATCGTATGCAAAAGATCCTTAATAGAAACGGCTAAATATATTTTTAAGGCCGTTTGTAACTTAATTGTTTTTATACAAAATTTCTTTAATTTTTTTTCTAAACAAAATATAATATATTTAACAATGTTAAATATTTAATAATATAAATTAAGAAATCAAATTAAAAAAAAGTTCCCTCTATTTTCGAAACACTGAAGTGTCAAAAACAAACAAATTTTTTTTCGAAAATCCGAAAAAATATTTACATATTACTATTAAAGTAATTGTTTACAACTAGAGTTTGATTGAGTTGCTTGTAGACCAATCTGCTTGGAGAGGTTTGAGCCCTATTCAAAAACTTGAAATACAGTGAATCATCTACAATTGCAATGCAATCATAAAACCTACATTTCCAATTAACAAGGGAAGTTGTACTAAGGTTTAGATTAAATCCGTGCGCATGTGCTATCTCCTGTCATTCTTTGAATGGGCACATCGTATGCAAAAGATCCTTAATAGAAACGGCTAAATATATTTTTAAGGCCGTTTGTAACTTAATTGTTTTTATACAAAATTTCTTTAATTTTTTTTCTAAACAAAATATAATATATTTAACAATGTTAAATATTTAATAATATAAATTAAGAAATCAAATTAAAAAAAAGTTCCCTCTATTTTCGAAACACTGAAGTGTCAAAAACAAACAAATTTTTTTTCGAAAATCCGAAAAAATATTTACATATTACTATTAAAGTAATTGTTTACAACTAGAGTTTGATTGAGTTGCTTGTAGACCAATCTGCTTGGAGAGGTTTGAGCCCTATTCAAAAACTTGAAATACAGTGAATCATCTACAATTGCAATGCAATCATAAAACCTACATTTCCAATTAACAAGGGAAGTTGTACTAAGGTTTAGATTAAATCCGTGCGCATGTGCTATCTCCTGTCATTCTTTGAATGGGCACATCGTATGCAAAAGATCCTTAATAGAAACGGCTAAATATATTTTTAAGGCCGTTTGTAACTTAATTGTTTTTATACAAAATTTCTTTAATTTTTTTTCTAAACAAAATATAATATATTTAACAATGTTAAATATTTAATAATATAAATTAAGAAATCAAATTAAAAAAAAGTTCCCTCTGTTTTCGAAACACTGAAGTGTCAAAAACAAACAAATTTTTTTTCGAAAATCCGAAAAAATATTTACATATTACATATTTTGGTATGCATTAGTTTTTATAATTCGAAGAAGCTCCTATATAAAGATTTTGATCGAAATCGGTAGAGACTTTTATGAGAAAGTCGAAAATAAGAAAAATGGTTGTATGGTAGGTATCGTTAGTAACAATATATATAAAAAAATGATTGCCCAAAATGTAGACTGTACTTAATGTAGTGCACTGCACACGCTTTATAGGTACTATAATGCAAGTTATGCATTCTTAAAAAAAAAATCTAACAATCAAACATGACATTACGATAAAAGAGAAGCCTAAGAAAGTTATCGGCAGATAATGTCTGTCTGTCAGTCTATCCGTCTGTATGTATAACGAGCTAAAGCCTAAACGGCTCAAGCGATTGCCTTCAAATTTAGTATGTGTGAATGCAAAATACATTCCTCAGAGTACCTGCCATATGACGTTGAAGGAAAATCTTATTTTTTTCGAAAACTTTTCTAACGATTTTGATACAAAATTTTGAGAAGTTTTTTGTTGGTAATAGCTATCATTTAATATGAATCCAGTAAACGGTACTTTTCATAGAACGGCTTTTTTTGTAATCTTACCTACTTCGGTTTTCAGCCTGCGCAGGATAACTAAACTAGACAACCTATACCTACTAGCAACGTCAGGGCTACTACTTTGCACTAAAATTGTTAGCTACAAGAGCAGGTTCGTACGAACCACTCGTGCATTTTATTTTTATCAAAATCATTAGAGCCGTTTTCGAGATAATTAAGATGGCAGAAAAAATTCTATGACAGGTACCGTTATTTTTGGGACTAAGCAAATTATTCAAAAATTTATTTTACAGAATCACTTAGGATGCTTAAGTACCAAGTTTGAGGAAAATCGTTCTACAGACAGACAGACAGATGGAATTGCGGGACCCACTTTTTCTATCATCGCAATGTACCATGGAGGTACATTGCGATGATGGTAAGTAAAACGAGTATCATTTTAAATTGTCTTCTTGCTAAGCTAAGCACTGAGAACTAACAGCCTAAGCCGCTGGAGCAATTTCCTTCAAACATGGTACTTATTGCTTTAAGTGAGTTTGTCGCTTTTTCTAAATCTTTTCTTCTGCCTCAAGAACACAAATTTGTCGTACCAAGAATTGTAAAATCTCAATTATTTCGAAAACGGCTATAATGATTTTGTAAAAAAAAGAAAATTTGCACAATTGTAGTCATACTCTAACTATTATAAAATTGTACTTAAACTATTATTGACGGGTGTTAATGGTCCAACGTATTTTGATCAAAATTTTTATACAAATTTTAAATAATACTGGATACTACAATTTTTCGAAAAAAAATTGTTTTTTTTTTAACTTTTTGAAGGAATTATATTGCTAAATGCCAAAGATATAAAATATTAAATAAGAAACAACTTTAGAAATATATTTAGCCTTTTCTAATAAGAATCTTATGCTTAGGATGTGATCGAACATAAGAGCAACTACGTGCGCTCCAGACGTGTATATTATTTTTATTAGGGCATGCTGATCAACTGTTTATGTTGACATTCTATTAGTGCCTGAAGCGAGATGTCAGCCTAAGCGGCCATGTTTGTTGTTTAATGGTAATGTAGATTTGTTGTTAATAGACTGCTGTTAAATGACAAATTGTATCTCAACATCGACTACAAATGTTACTAAAATTTCTGACAACACATCATTCTGTTGCTGTACCGAAAGCACACTAAACTCTTCCAACATGCCAGAAGACTATGAATTTTTTTTCTATTAAATTTTGCAACTAATTAACTTCAATTGTCAAGCAAAACCCTCCCCTTCGCTAATGAAGCAAAACAAGGTGTATTTTAACACCATTCTGTTAAATTTATTCGATAATGAAGTGTGTGGAGCAGATAGTATCGCGAATTAACATTAAACCAAAAACCCATAACTCAATTATTTTTCCATATGATAGTCTATAATTTTATATTTAAATTGACTTCACGTGCTCAAGGGTTTATCTTTTTAGAAAAATTACTTTTCAACACCTCTGAAACACTTTGCTAGCCACACTTCGTTAAAAATTTCCATAATAATAGCGAATCAACACTCCTATTAAATTTTTGTTGTTGTTACAATTCACATCAAATCATAGAATAATAAGCAACGCCCATCTGTCACTAATCTCTCTTGAAGCAACATAACTAACTCTTGGCTACATGGACTTGTATATGAGTATGATGGTAGATAATTAGCGGCTTTCTTTAGTTCTTGTAAATGATAAGTGCTTATTAAAAATTTGAATTAGATTTTTTTTTTCAACTTTGATTTGCTACCAGCCCATTCAACACTTTATGCAGATCATAGCACCGACCTACCAACAACTATAGGCTATTAGCATGCTTTGGGGAAATTAACTTTGCACTGAATTATAATGGTTATTATTGAGTCGATTAAATTCTCACATTTGAACATATACACTTTAATGACTTTAACGTTCCCAAGCGATGGAAATGATAGGAGTGTTAAAAAAGATGAGGTATTCCAGGTATGTTTGTAGGGGGATAGATTTATATCATCGCGATATAGTAGACAATTCGTCAAAAACACACCAATTCTTAATGTGGATGGAAGTCGTTAAATTTGAGACTATGAGATTCATTAGAAAGATTTAAACGTTTAATATACAATTCGATGTGGAGCTGGAATTCACAAAAAATTCAGTTCGGTCAATATCAAGCTATCCGCTACTTTAAGCTGTCACATGTTGATGGTCTCCTTTACTTGCGTGTGTCACCTGAGCGTTTCACGGTGTTTCACTAATGCCGCACCTTTTTCGGGGGTGGTTCAAACGATTTTCCAGTCCATCTGGATTGTACAACCCAGCTACCTCGGCTTAAACTTTTTTCTGGTATATGTTGCTGATGTGTAGTACAGTGCATTCTTGGATTTTCTCCTCCACTTACACTATAAGCAGACTGGGCCAACAATCCTACAAGATTAATGTTCTGCCAGGGATAAACCTATAGCTTTTGAATTCGCCTTTGAGAGGGTATATGCTTCAGCTGAATAGTGCAAGACCGGGATGATTAGTGTATTTTCAAGAAAGACTTAAGTTGCCCGGAGGTTTGTGTAGCTAAAATTGTATTTATAGCCCAAAATATAAGCGGAATTCATCATTAGTAAGTCTTAGTTTGATATTAGTTATACCGCAACCTACCTAGGTTCTTACAACTGTTTCAAAGTTCTGTCTTAGTTTTAGGTGCCCTTGCTTTAAAGTGCAAGTGTATTTGATTTTAAACTTATTGGCAATTAAACCCATCTTCTTAACTTCGCTGAGATAAGCTAGCTTTCCATCCTCTGCGATCTCGGGCACGCTGCACGGTTTCAAAATGATGTGGCTTACTTGTCAATGCAGTAAGTAACTGTTATTCATACTTTGTTTTTTGATCTCTTTCACTGATAAGAAAATGTTAAGCTCTGAAGTTAGTAGTTGATGAAGGCAACTTAGCGCCAGCAGATAAAAGGTGATTTTTTATGCAATTTCGTTTAGCTATAAAAAGTATAACATTGCGTCTTTTAGAATAATTTTTTTTTTCTTGAATAGAATTATTTGTGGGTAATAAGAAAACGATTCCTGAAATTATTTGGTTCATTAAATAATTTTTTATACTTTCTTAAGTTTAACGTGAAAAATTGGTCTGGATTATTTTCAGAGTTGCCTCCCTAATATCGCGAAAGCAAGTTTTTGAAATTTGAAATTTGGCGGCAAATGGATAAATCAAAAAGGGGTGGTGTGGTTAGAGCAATTATTATAGATAAGTTTAAGCTTCCTCAGCTGTCTGAATATTCTAATAAAAAACTTAATATTTCCGTAAAAAGTTTGCTGCCCAAATTTAGTGAAAAGCGGTAGGCATGTTAACCGATTTTTAGCTGCAAGCTCAGCCTGGTTAGAGGAAACTTATACATTGCCCAACATATTGGGCAGAGAAATTCCAAAAAAAAGGTCAGACGAACTAGAAAGTCTTTTGAGGAATGCTGTAAAAATCTAAAAAAACCCAAGGTTCAAAATTTAATTACATCTACTAGCCATAGGGAAATAATAGAAGCTAGTGAAGTTGTGCTTCGGAAAATGGGTAAACGGGATTCAGCAAATATCATAAAGGAAGCTTCATGCAGTAAAGGTACTGAGGGAAAAACATTATTTACGCATCTCATATGCCTCTCTCTCCCGATGAAAAATTGGCTTTAATGATTGCCATAAATCTTTCCAAGCATCAATATCGCGTCATATGCCAAAAAATCAACTCTAAATGCAGAAATATATTTTCTCTTCTTATAAAAAAGTTCTGAACGCAAAAAAGGAATATTATCCCACAGAAATTGAGGTCACTGAAGCATATGCTAAGAGTCAACTTCAATAATCCTTGGTTCTATGGTATGAACATAGAACGACTTTGCTTTGGTCGGGAAGTGGAAGTAAGTGAACTTCAAGGTAGTAAAAAGTATCTTAAAATTTTTATCAAATGGGGATGTGATGAAGCTCAGCAATACAACTGCAAGCCGTTTTTACCAAACTGCAGAAAAAACTTCAGAAATAACTGAAGTTTTCACATTATTTTATTTTTATTGTATTTGAAAACTATGTACATATCTGAAACAAGAAACCTTTATTTAAAGGAGTATTCATGGTGCACTATTCCAGTGTGCAGTGAGTATTTACTAAGTGCTTTTTCATGGAAAAGACATCATTGCATCTTGTATACTTTCTATAGGACATCTCTCAGAAGAGGCTAGAAATAAGGACACAAGAAAATATAGAGAGATATTCACAAGGTAGAATTCAAGATTGAACACAAACACAGATCTCTTAAATCGGCTATTGATTTCTTCAGATCCATATCACGTTCCAAAACGAATACGTGGCATGATACTAGAACACAATTCTTTTCTTTCTTATCAATCGATAACAACCAAGACGAAATTTTGGCTGATGAAGATGAAAGCAAATTATTTAACTACAATAATTTGGTTATTTTTCATTAAAACAATATAATTTCTAGGAACGATCGTATAGTTTATCTAGTATTACCCATAAACATCAAATCATTAATTTAAAATATGATTTTCATATTGAAAATAATTTTGTTCATCCAGACCAAGCGCTCTGGAGCCTGCGGTGACTTGGTCTTTAAGTCGAAGGTTCGTACTTACTTGTCGCCTCGAACTTGGGGGCTGGGATTCGAAGATTCCTTGGCAGAAGCCTTGTTGTCCATTTGATCGATGTGGCCGAGCCAATGCAGTCGACGAGCCTCGGCATTTCGGACAATATTCATAGCCTGTAGAGCTATATCTTCAACTACATTCGAACTCCTCGCACACGGGACCAAAAAACTGTCGAAGTATTTTTCTTTCAAATACTCGCATAGGCACCATTAACATCAATCATGCAGTGTTCTTCTGTTGCGGTCAAAATGCCGATGATAAACTTTCTTGGCACAAGTCCACAAAGATCGGGATATATGAAGTTCTTAACGCAAAGTTTTAGGGCATTCATGTAATACGAAAAAAATTTCTTGCAGACGATGTAGCTATACTTTATGTTCCCTCTTCATACGGTCTCTTTAATCGAAGTTTAGGCAAACACTGCATTAGCTCCTTTTGTATTCGCCTAAATTTGTTTTCTTAACCACACTTTCCAATTGAGTTTCTTAATACTTCTGACCAAGTCTTCGAAAGTAAGTTAGTTCAAATTATAGCCATTCCCACTTTATAGGTATAAAGACTGATATCCATTGAATCAGTTATTATTCTAACACCACCTTCATATCGTCCATACAGACTTGGCTGCTTTGTAGTTATTTTTACATTTTGCTAAAATTTTCTTTCGCACCTCTTAACTGCTTTATTATCTTATAATTTCTTCGATCGTGCTTCTATTAAATACTGGTAGAGTTCCCCAGCAGCACGAATCCATGTGCATTTCTAATTCATGATTCCACCTTATGTATTTCGGTTGTAGAACTAAAAAATAAGCTCATTAAATTTAGATTTTCCAATAGAGAATAACTAATCGCGTAGAATATAATGCTTCCAAAACTCAATGCTCAATGCTCAATACTGTCGTTAAAGTTGAACCCAGCCCTAATAACGTTGTATACCGATTCGTGCTCGGTATGTGCATCACAGATTACACACAGTGCGAGCGCTAAGATACCGATGCACAATAGTTTTGAAGTTTAGAATATTAAAATGGGAGAGAAAAATCGAACATGGTAAGGCATTCCACATTCGTGTTGTACGACTAAATATAAACGGTGATTTTGTAAGAGCTTGGTTTTTGAAAATTCAAAAAAACACAGAAACTTGTAAAAAGTGAATGAAATTTTTATTTGGATCGATAAATCAATTTCTGCCATTTACTTTTTAAAAATAATTTCACTTAAATGTTGCCCGCGGCTACGCTTCAGGTGGTCCATTCTGAAGGTCCAATTTTGGCAAACTTTTTCACACATTTCGGCCGGAATCTCACCAATGACGCGTTCAATGTTGGCTTCCAAGGCAGCAATCGTGTTTGGCTTGTCCCCATAGACAATAGACTTAACATAGCCCCACAAAAAATAGTCACCAAATTCGCCTCTCAATTGATTCATGGTTTCGCCTGCAGTGTGGCATGTGTCACCGTCCTGTTGGAACCACATGTCGACCGAGTTCAATTCTTGCATTTTCGGCAAAAAAAATCTGTTATCATCGAACGGTACCTCTCTCCATTGACCGTAACCCTGCGGCCTTCATCGTCCTTGAAGAAGTACGGCCCAATGATGCCGCCTGCCCATAAACCACACCAAACAGTGCATTTTTCGGGATGCATTGGTAGCTGCTGAATTGCATCTGGCTGCTCTTCACTCCAAATACGGCAATTCTGCTTATTCACGTATCCATTTAGCCAAAAATGAGCCTCGTCGCTGAAGACAATTTTGCTTGCGAAACACATTTTTCACAGAGCACGAATTTTGATAATAAATTTCAATAATTTGCAAACGTTGTTCAGGCGTAAGTCTATTCATTATGAAATGGCAAACAATACTGAATCGAAATGTCAAATGTTCGTGGAATTTGTCATGTGTGATCTGTCAAAAATATAAACGTCAAAAACCAAGTAGAAAAAAAATCACCCTTTAAAATCTCTCCACTTGACAGTACTTCCGAAGTTGGACTCAAGGGTAAACTGATGAGCATTCCTAAAAGCACGAGTATTATGGTTGAATAGTTTTAAGGGGAGAAATGCAACTGGCTATTTCGCAAGAACATTATTTATAAAAAAAAGCGGTAAAATAATGAAAGAGATGAAACATTTCGAGATTCTAGAGATGTAAATGTTTCCATTACAGTTCTATCTCCAATCATTCTTAGAGCTCTATTTTGGACGCTGTCTAAAAGACTCAAATGAGTTTTGGGAGCTCCTGCCCAAATATGGGAGTTATACTCCAGCTTTGGATGAATAAAGGCCTTATAGATTACAGCGTGATCACACGGGGCGAAAAATTTCTTGCACCTTCGAAAAAAACCCAAACACTTTGAAGCGATTTTGGCGACATAGAATATGTGCTCATTCCACAAGAGGTGCTCTGTGGTGCACATGAAAGCTGATTGGTTTCTTCTATACAAAGTGTTGCTTATGGATAGTGGCATGGGGGTGGTTTCTGCATTAACTACAGAAGACAGCATTGAGCTTTTGAAGCATTAAACCATACTCGGTTTTTTATTCTCCAATGGACAATGCTAGTCAAGATCCGAATTTAATGAACTTTTCATACGCTGCTGTTGCATTTCCACATCTGAAGAACAAGGAGGTGAATCTGAAAACGAATATGATAAGCTGAGAGTACTATCGTCACCAAAACAATTTAGTGAATTAGAAGTTCTAGATGAGAGATCAATAAAGAAAATGATAAAAAAGTTTAAGACAAAACTGAGCCCTGGCGCAAACCAGCATTTATTTTGTGAACTTCAGACTTTCAATAATCCAATACAACTTGTATTGAGCGGTCCGAAAGGTAATTTGTAATCCAACGAAGAAGATATTCATCGATACCAAATGCACGCATTTTCGATAAGAGAGCTTGATGCCAAACTCTATCAAATTTGAAATGTCAAGCGCAATTATTTTACTTTCTCCAAAACGATGTAAAGGTTTTTCATTTTTTTTGAATATTTCTTAAGCCGATAATTGATCAGCGTTTCCATGACCTTGGAAAGAAGGGACGTAAGTTCAGTTGGACTGTAATTAAAAGATGAGGAAGATTCGCATCTGCGGCATTTGCTCTAGTGAAAGTAATATAGCAAGTTATGACTAAACAATGGCCAAATTGCTATTTGTTACTCTTTTAAGGTTTCGAATTTATATGATTGCCCAAAAATCACCGATAAATCACAGTTAAGCGAAATCAACAATGATAATATTGAAACAACCTTTTGTTGAGATTTCGAATTTATAAGATGACTCGGAAGAAAATAATTACCAGAATCACATTTAAACAAAATATGTAAAGAGATAATAACAACTTTTACTCGATGACCAGAACCACCTACCAGAATATGAGCTAAGAAAAATCAGTAATAAAAATTAAATAATTTTTTGTTAAATAAACAGTTTAACACAATCAAATTACAAATTAGAAATCTTTAATGTTATTTCAACAACAGATGTTTTTAATCTTAATTAACAAGTTGTTATATTGTTATCTGCTAATAGATATCTGTTGCTGAAATATTAACCCATCCCTAGTTGTGACAGTTGACCACAAAAAAAATGAAATGTCAAAATTGCGCAAGCAATTATTGTCCCGGACAGGAGTGGAGAGTTGTTATTAGAAATCTAGTACAGGAATCCACTAAAATAGCACATTTCTTCGTTCAGTCAGTAGCTTATTATGGAAAACGAAAAGTAGAGCTATATTTTTCGTTTATAATTTCGTCGTGTTATTTTTGTATGGGATTGTTTGTTTCACATCACAAGCGAACTAGGCTTAAGTCCTAAAACTTGAATGTGGAATGTTTACCGAGATCTTTAATACTCCACTATTTTTAGAATATTCACACTAGCTATGTTCAATTATGTTGATTGTATTAAGTCAAACCCCTTCAAGTACGGTCATATTAAACAAACGTTTAATATGGTGTGATCAGTTTTGTATTAGGTTAAGTATTAGGGTTTTAAAAGAATACAATCTTTTGTGAAAAAGATTGTATTCATTGAATTCAATTTCAAGATCGCCTTAATTGACTTCAATTATTAGAACTGCAGCTTAAAGTTCTGCAAACTACAATCACACTTCGTTTTACATTAAAAAGATTGCATTCATTTTTCCTCATTCTTCTTATGTCAACTCATTGATTGCAATCTTTTGAGAATTCATGCAATCATTCATGATACGTTCCTTTGCCCTCATCTGTAATAATATTGAAAAATGATTGCAATTTTTCAATGGCAAGGGAAAAGTGATTCCAGAATTTGATATCTCAGTCTCAAAGTGAAGTGGATGAATTAAATCTGTTAATTTAAGTCATTTAACAGAGTATACTTTAATAATCCTAAATTGTTAAGATTGAAAATAAAAAATCTTAAAAACCGTCGGTACTCTTGGAAACAAAATTACAACTTAATAAAAAATATTTATTAATAATTTCTAATAAAAAAATATATTTATAATGAGCTTAAGATAAAATTGCATTTTAAAAATCTCTTCGTTAAATTCGCTGCAAACATCATTGTATTTTCGTTTAGTTTATTATGTCAACAATAAAAATCAATTAACTAATCGCTCAATTGATCAATCAGTATCTACGTGACATACAAATCCACATTAACAAAAAAAAATCACACTTGTGCCATATACCTATTTGTTTCAAATCTTTAAATCATATACAGGGTGTCCGCCGGGAAGGTATACTACTTTGTTTGCATCTTGGTAAACATTAGTCTTGACAGTTCATATTTGGCAGTCGTGAAGTAGACACGTGGGAAATTTATTATGGAAAAATTTTCAATAAACCAACGTGTTTTAATCGTTAAAACATTTTATCAAAATCAATCATCGATTACTGTGACGATGAGAAAGTTACGTGAAATTTTTGGGAGAAACAACGTGCCAACAAAACGCACTATTTCTCGTGTAGTGAATGATTTCGAAGAAAGAGGGTCTGTAGGTGATAGGCCCAAGCATGGACCACAACGTACTGCAAGATCGGCTGAAAACATTACTTCTGTTCAAGGAAGTGTTCAAAACAATCCATCAACCTCGATTCGAAGCAGTGCTCAGGAGCTTGGTCTTCAAAGAACAACTTTGGCCACAATTTTGCAAAAGGATTTGCATTTGTTTCCAATTAAGATTCAGTTGATACAAAAGCTTCTTCCACAAGACCATTTACGCCACCGTACTTATGCCAATATGATGTTACAGCTAGCCCAACAACCCCGAGTTTCATGAAAAAAATCATAATGATTGACGAGGCACTTTTCATTTGAATTATCAATCTGAATAAACGGAATAGTAGGTTCTGGGCAATGGTTACCTTTGCATCCATTAAAAGTTACAGTATGGCGTATAATTCAGGTCAGGAGGAATCATTGGACCTTACTTCTTTGAAAATGAAAACGGCGTAACAGTAACTGTGAATGGGAGCGATATCGTGATATAATTGAAAACTTTTTAACGCCACAACTTCATGGTTTGGGCTTGATTAACATGTGGTATCAATAAGATGGTGCCACATCGCATACAGCCATGATTACAATGGAATTACTGCGAGACCCCTTTCCACAACAAGTTATTTCAAGAAATGTTGATGTTGATTGGCCTCCACGGTCGCCTGATTTGTCTGATCCGGACTTTTTTTGTGGGGATATCTGAAAAGCGCAAGGTTTATGCAAACAAACCAGAAACGCTTGAGCAACAATAAAATATTCGTGATGAAATTAATGAAATACCGCGTGAAATATGTGAGACTGTAATGAAAAATATGCTCAAAAGGACTCGCATTTGTTAGACTAACAGAGGCGGACATTTACCTGATATTGTATTCCATACATAATTGCCGACATTTAGTAAAACATTTATCAATATAAGATCCATTCTCTTTCATTTAATCAAAAATTATAAACAAACAAAGTAGTATACCTTCCCGGCGGGCACCCTGTACTTATGTAGACAAAGTAAGCACCTATATTGAATCCGTGACTAACAATAGAATTATTGACGTTAGTAAAATTATTATTATGAAATTATAATAATTGTTTTCGATATCTCTATCTCGGATTTTCAAATGTTGCAAGAACAATATCATACATAATAAAAAAGTATTTTGATTGACAAAGTGTTATGTCTCTGACTAAGATACAAAGCGTGACAAGAAAAATTTAGAGCAAATGAAGGTAAAAATAGGCATTTTCATTCATTCAACAAAAAAAAAGTAATAAATTAATCGATAAGCAATCTCATGATTATTAAGAATATATGTATTTATGGAAATAAAAACAATTTTTAAACATAATCTACATTGTTGCGTTGTGTAATGGAAACATTTATTTATTATTTCTCAAGAATGCCCATGACATGTTTTCAATCCAAAAAAAAAACAACGTCGCCTACAAGCTTATCAGTTCTTGTAAATTGAAATTCCTTTCTTGGAAATTCAGGTGAATTATTTTATATTACAATATTAAATATTTACTTATTGATTTACTGATTATTATACATCACAAATAAAGATAATAATTCAATGCAAGTGTGTGAAGGGGATTTGAACCGGAATATCGTATTTATGTATCAGGTTGATATCGACCGATAACACACCTGTGCTTGGTATTTTCACGTTAAACATTAGAGTATCTATATATATATATGTATGCAATTATTTCCGGAATGGTAAAGTGCGGCAAAATTGTTTTTTTAATTAATAATATTCGATTAGTCACTCGCGACTTTATAGTAACAAAAAAGGGGAACTTTCAAATTACAAAAATTACCAATTGATAATTGTTTAGTAAAGTAGTGTAAACATACTATACAATCATTTATGTAAAACAAATAGTACATTTAATTTATAGATGATATCATAGTTTTATAGTTGACTTGGAGAGTAATAAAAATGTAATGACAGAAAAGCTCTTCAATATACTTGAACAATTTATATCGAAAAGAATGTTTACGATGAAAGATAAAATAGGTTATTTTTTATTCATATGCAGTTTTTTTTTAATTTTAACTTAGATTAGGTCTTATAAAATTCATAGAAGACTACCAGCAATTTTTAATATTTTATAAATATAACTGGCCGGGGCGATGCGCGTGAGCTCTATAGTTAAACTACAACAGCAGAGTATTTTTTTTAGAGGCGGATAACTTTAAAGTGAAATAGAAAACAGAAAAATGTTATTAAGATCAATGACACACCATAAGAAATGGTGTGTCTACGTCTGCTTATTTATTTGTGGACATACCTTTTTTTTTTTTAAACGGATGCGCGCACTAAAGGGGTTTTGACTACCCTTAAAACGAACAAGCGCAGTGCGAGCGTTAGATAAGTAGGGAAGGATGCAAGAGGAGATACCGATGCACATTGGTTTTGCATTCCTGAATATCAAAATGGGAGGGGAAAATAGAGCCGGGTAAAGTATTCCACATTCGCATAGTACGGCTAAAGAAAGCTTCTCTGTACTTAACAGTACGACCGAAGTTGGGCTCAAGGATAAACTGATGAGCATTCCTAGAAGCGCGAGTATTACGGTTAAAAAGTTTAAGGGGAGGAATGCAACTGGCTATTTCGCTCGAACATTGTTTATTAAAATAGCGATAAAATAGTGAGAGACATATAACATTTCGACGATGTTCTAGAGATGTAAATGTTTCCACTATAGTTCTATCGCCAATCATTCTAAGAGCTCTATTTTGATTCTATCCAAAAGATTCAAATGAGTTTTGGGAGCTCCTGCCCAAATGTGCGAGTTATACTCCAGCTTTAGACGAATGAAGGCCTTATAGATTACAGCCAGATCAGACGGGGAGAAGAATTTCTTGAACCTTCGAAGAAAGTCCAAACACTTTGCAGCGATTTTGGCGACATCAAATATGTGTTCATTCCACAAGAGGTGGTCTGTGATGCGCATACCTAGGACTGAAAGCTGATCGGTTTCTTCGATGCAAGTGCCGCTCATAGAGAGCGGCGTGGGGGTGGGTTCTGCTTTAACGACAGAAGATACTCGTAGCACTGATTTTTTGAAGCATTAAATTCTACGCGGCTTTTTTTCCCTATTGGACAATGCTGTCAAGATCAGAATTTAATAAGCTTATCATACCCGGCCGTTCCAGTTGCACATCCGAAAAACAAGGAGGTGCATCTGAAAACGAATATAAAAAGCTGAGAGTACTATCGTCAAAAAAATAAGTGGATTAGTTCCAGATAAGAGATCATTAATAAAAATGAGAAAAAGGGTCGGAGACAATTCGGAGCCCTGGGGCACACCAGCATTTATTCTGTGAATATCAGACTTGAAACCGTTCAATATAACTTGTATTGAACGGTCCGAAAGGCAATTTCTAATCCAACGAATAAGAGATTCATCGATACCAAATGCACGCATTTTCGATAAGAGATCTTGATGCCAAATTCTATCAAATGCTTTTGAAATATCAAGTGCAATAATTTTACTTTCTTCAAAACGATGTAAAGATTTGTGCCACTGTTCGGTGAGATATACCATCAGATCACCAGTGGACCTATTGCTACGAAAGCCATACTTCCGGTCATAAAGGAGCTTTCGTTCTTCAAGATATTTCTTGAGCTGATAATTAATCAGCGTTTCCATGACCTTTGAAAGAAGGGACGTAAGTGCAATTGGACGGTAATGAGAGGGTGAAGAAGATGCGCCTTTTTTAGGGACAGGCTGGACCAATGCTGTTTTCCATCTACTCGGAAAGAGACCTGTAGAGTAGGAAAGATAGAAAAGCTTACGCAGTGGTTATGTCAGCGTTGAAGAACACCTCTGCAGAACGATGGGAGGGATACTATCCGGGCCAGCGGATTTGTGTGTGTCAAGGCCTTTTAGGACTCTAGCAACTGCACGTGTGCGAAAGAAGATTCGTCCCATAAAATCGTTTACGCACTCAAGTACTGGAGGAGTCATAACTCTTTCTGGCAGCGTCGAATTAACAGCGAACTGCGCTGCAAGCAAATTGGTTTCTTCGCGAGAACTGACAAAAGGGGTGTCATTATAGACGAGCGTTGGACCCGAAGACGAAGTTGAATATCGAATATATTTTACAAATGACCAAAAATTCTTACTTCCTCTGGGACATTGTAGTATTTTTTGCCTTAATTTTTGGTCATGCAAAAATTTGGTTCTACGAATGTGAACGTTGCAAGTCTTTCTAGCTTGATGAAACTTTTTCCGGTTTTCTTCAGTTGGGTTCGCTTTATAATTCCGGAAGCTGACTTATCTAACCCTAATAACCTCCAGCGGTCTACTGCCATTGCTCTTAGTCAGATAGTAATAATCCAATCTAGGCCCCTTCGGTATATATCTAGACATATATGTCTCGATAGTGGAGTGTATTTTTCTGAAAGTCATTACTAGGCGGATACCAGGACACTCTCTCAGTATTGGATCTTTTCATAATGTGCCAAACTGGGAAGCATACCCTTCCATTATGCATTAATCAATCTCTCAAAAACTTTACTTATACGCTTACTCGCGATCTTCTTGGTACAGAACTGACCATCACAGTTCTCCGTAGAGTCACTTCTTCGTGTTTAGGCAATCAATCAGAACTCTGACCTTCGAACCAGGAAGTTAATCAGAATGCCTGCATGCTCATATTTTGGAGAGAAAATCCATGACTGCGTTTCTTGTTCCACATCTTCGACAATGTTCAAATTAGTTCAGCTAGATCTTTCTGTGACTGTATTCTTTAACAAAAATTGAGAATATATATTTCCCTTCAGAACTCCAAGTGGAATATTGATTATTTACGCAAGCGCACTGTGAACGGTTGAACCCGGCCTGGCGAGCTCATCGGCCAATTCATTTTCCTCATTTCCACTACTGTGACCTGGAAGCTGGAGCGTTGATGTTTTCAATCGTTCGATTTGGCCGAGCCAGGGTAGTCGACACGCTTTGGATCTTTGGACAACATCCACATCTTTGTACAGCTCGCACACTTCACGATTGAATCTGCTCCTCCATTCCCCCTCTTCGCATATAGGGCCACATATTCTCCGAAGAATTTTTCTCTCGAAAGTGCCCAGTATCAATTCCGCTTTTTTACTTATCGTCCAACACTCGGCGCCGTAGAGTATAACTGGTAAAATAAGCGTTTTGTATAGCGTGCACTTTGTCTTTCGAGACAGGAGTTTTGAACCCATTTGCTTGGCCAAACCGAAGTAGCGGCGGTTCGCTAGGGTAATTCTTCGTCGGATTTCCACTAAGGTGTCGTTCGTGGAGTTGATGTTTGTTCCGAGGTAGGTGAACTTCTTTACTACCTCGAAATTACTGCTACAAACAGTGACGTTTTGTAGTAGGCGATTGACAGATGGGGCTTTGTTTGTTGATAGCATATACATGGTTTTGTGCTCATTTACTTCAAGGCCAACGCGTTTCGCCTGTTCATCAATAGCTGTGAATGATTCAAGTACAGCTCGCTTGGAGCGGCTGATGATATCGATGTTGTCCTTATAACCAAGCACTTGGGAAGACCTGCTGAAGATAGTGCCTTCCCGGTTAACACCACTCTTGCGTACTATCTGCTCCAGGACTATGTTGAAGAAGTCACATGATAGCGCATCTCCTTGTCTGAACCCTGTACACGCCTGGAAAAGCTCAGATGACCTGTTTCCCATTTGCACGTTCCACCTCGTATTTTGTTACGTCATGTGGCATAGCTGGATCAGTTTTTTCGGGATTCCGAGTTCCGACATCGCCAATAGAATCTCCTGGCGACTTATGCTATCATATGCGGCTTTGAAGACGATGAAAAGATGGTGCCTCTCGACTTGAAATTCGTTGGTCTTTTACAGGATTTGCCTCAATGTGAAGATTGGGTCTATCGTTGATCTGCCTGGCCTGAAGGCACACTGGCACGTGCGGATGACAGTGTTGCAGAAAGGTTTTAGACGCTCACAAGGTACGTTGGATAGGATCTTGTCGGCAACATTAAGCAGGGATATGCCTCTGTAGTTTTTGCACGACATAGGATCGCCTTTTTTGTAGATTGGGCATATGGAGCTATTTTACCAGTTGTCGGGCATGCTTTCCTTCTCCCACACTTTGTTGACGAGGTCGTGTATGCGCCCTACCAGGACATCTCCTCCATACTTGAAGAGCTCCGCAGGTAGGCCATCCGAGCCGGCGGATTTGTTGTTCCTAAGCTTGTGGATGGCTTTCTTAACCTCTTCAGTACTGGGCGCTAGGACTGGATCTTCATTAACTGGTCTCATGCTTCTTTGTGTTCTCCCGTTGCTTCCTCTACATAATGCCCATTAAGCAGTTGCTGGAAGTGCTGCTTAAACACATCTACAATTCCTTGTGCTTCGGTGACTAGGTTCCCTTCGCTGTTTCGAAGACCCTGCGTTCCAGTCCTATAACCAGATGCCAGTTACTTGTCTATTTTGTACAACGGACGGGTGTTGGTGGCGGTGCAAGATTCCTCGAGATACCTGAGCTGAGAGGCTGCGGATGCTCTTTCCTTTCTTTGCAGGTTTTTTTTCTCGTTCCTTCTCTTTTCACGGTACTTCTCCCTTGCTACTCTTTTTTTCCGTCGCAGCATTTGCATTCCTGCATTTTCCGCCTCCTGCTTCAATACCGCGCACTCATCGTCGTACCACGGTAATAAATGTAGCAATCTTTTTTTTTTGAAAAATCAATATTTTTAAAACTAATCAAAAAACAATAATTTTAAATTGTATAGTCATATGTATATTAATAAACTCTACAAGACTGCATACCAAAATTTCAAAAAAAGTTTGTTTTCAAGAAACTAAAAATGAAAAACCGGATTTCATCAAAATCTGTCCTACAATTTTCGAGATACTTTCTTATAAAATTTTCGTTGATCCATGGCATCTAATGGCGTTCTTTGTTTTTTCAAGAAACTGATTGAAGTGATCGTTTTAGCACTTTTTATCAGTTTAAAACACGATTTTTACCCACCTATACACCATTCACTTTCATTATTATACATATGTATAATATATACATAAATATGTACATATATTTACATACCTAGGCGCCCTGTATGTAGGTAGGTACACATTACCCTCCTAATTTACATAATTAGAATCTTAAATATACATTTGTAGGTTGGTACCTATGTCACCATTCCTTTAATCATATGCATTCGACAATTCATTATACTAAGAATCGAGGTAATCTTACCTACTTCGGCTTTAAACCTGCACAGGATAACTAAACTAGGCTTCCTATACCTACTAATATCTTCCGTGGTTAGCTACTACTTTACACTAAAGTTGTTAGCTACAAGAGCAAGTTCGTACGATCCAGTCGTGCATTTTATTTTCTTGTTAAAATGAACATCTTGTATATAATAATTTTGCAGCCACCTGCACTTCACTAATACACAAAAAAAAACTTTTTGCTTCAAATGTACTCATTTTTTTTGCTCTGGGTGTAAATTTAATTTTTAAAGGGCTACTGCTTTTTTGACCGGATGCACCGATCCAGATGCCATATTACCTGACTTTACCATAAATCTTTAATGTCTACAGCCAGATTATGCATAAAAGATCTATTTTTTGCGATCGAGAGGTGTTCGAATAATTTTTATTTGAATTTTACATTTAATTCTTTTCAAGATAAATGAATTTTTCTATAGCATTGAAACAAAACACTGTTAATTTGTTAAATCTAATAACAAGTATTTATGACCAAGTTAGTTATCTTGAGCATATTATTCCGATACCTATCAAGAACGATATGTTTTTTTTTTCATAGAATTACATACATACCTATTTTTTGATAACTGAAATTAGAAAAACAATGACTGCTTTTATTCAAAAATAGCTTTAAAAAAAAAAACGGATTAAAAAAAACACCCAAAATAGATACCATATTCTAAAATAATAAAGGTGGAGCGTGAAGTGTTCCACGTTTAGTTTTACCATATGCGTTTAAATCATATCAAGTTCTTATTTCGTTTATCATGCCAATATTCATCGCATACAAATAATGATAACTCATAATATAAAAAAATAAAATGCACGACTTGATCGCACGTACTTGCTGCTATGTTCGATCACATTATATGCAAAAGATTCTTAATAGAAACGACTAAATGTATTATTAAAGTCGTTTTTCACTTAATTTTTTACTTTAATTATTAAAGTCGTTTTTCTTAATTTTTTTCTAAAAATAAAATTGGTATGAACATTTTAAATGTTTAATAATATACATTTAGAAACTAAATTTCAGAAAAAATTTTCACCCGTTTTCGAAATATTGAATTTTCAAAAAAAAAAAATATTTTTTTTAATCCAAAAAAAAAACTATTTTTCGAAAATTTTTAAATGCTACTATTTAGAATTTCAAGGAGCTCCTGTATAAAATTATTTATCGTAATCCGTTGAGCCGTTTATGAGAAAGTAGGAAATCAATAAAATGGTTGTATGGCAGGTAACGTTAATAACAAAATATTAAAAAAAAAATTTTAGCGAAATGTAGAACATAACCAAAGTAGTACACACGTTAATTTTTATCAAAATCGTTAGAGCCGTTTTAGAGATAATTAAGATGGTAGTAAAATTTGTATAGCAAGTACCGTTATTTTTGGGGCTAAAACAACGATTCAAAAATCTATTTTGGACAATCACCTAAAACTCCTAAGCACCAAGTTTGAACAAAATCGGTTCAGCCGTTTAGGCTCTAGATCGTTCTACAGACAGACAGATAGACAGACAGACGGACGGAATTTCGGCACCCACTTTTTTGGTGTTCTCTATGATCGTAATGAAATTTTTTTTTTACGAATACATAACTTGCCTTATTACCAATAATCGCAAGTAATAACTATAGCTAATATAATTTGAAAAGAAATGATGAATCATTACCAAATTCCCAATACTTTGACGTTGGAAGATCTTCTGATTCTTATCAAAATTTTAAAGTTTAATCAAATTGATTTTCAAGGCCGTAGCCAAGTACAATTTTTTACGTTTCGGAGTTAGGTATAGTAAAATATGATATTTTTTTTAAAATTCCATTTAAATCACAAGGGCACATTTAATAATGAAGAAATATTTGGAAAAGAACATATAGAATTTGACCAAGTTTGGTACTGAATACTTCTGGTTATGGGTGACTAAAATTAAGAACACACATGAATCGAAAATTCTGCATTGTTTGTTCCTTAAATGTATGTACCTACCTACTTTTTTTCTGTACCTAGTTACAGAAATCTTAATTAAATTTCTGTAATGTTTTGGAAAATTAACAAATGTAGGCCCATTTTTCTTTTTTTTACCAGAGCATTCTATTTCGGAGAGCATTATTTCTTTAGTCAATTTATAACAAATTCAAAGGGTTTTCCCAAGTTGCATATAATTCTGTAAAAACTGTACCGTTTTTTTTTACTCACTTCTCTCCGAAAAATAATTTTTATCTAATCCAGAATTAGGTATTCAACCTTTTTGATTTAACTCGCGATACAAAATTGACTGGTAAATGAAAATCATATTTGAAAATTTAACTCAGGCTTGATTTGTAGAAGTTAAGACAGTGAAGTACCTATGTCACCTATGACCCCTAAAATTCAAACATATTTGTAGAAATTAGCAACTTGTTTAATTTCATACTATATTTGAGTTTCCATCAAAAAACAAACTTACAAATTTCGGTTGCTTAATTCTGATCTTTTTTTCCTAGTTTTATGAACGGCTTATGAAGTAACTCGAGACTTAAATTGATTGAAAAACATTTCGTCGCCCTATTATTGAAGTGCTGTATACGCCAAATTGCATTTTTTGAACTGGGTATGCAGTCTTATCTTTTCGAGGGCGCACTTTTAAAATCTGTTATCCGATTTAGTCTATCTCTTTTGACGTATATCCTTCAAAATCATCAAGTTGACGTATTGTTTTGACGTAAGCACCAATTTTTGGCATTAACGTAAATATTTTCATGCAATTTACGAAAAAAATAGTTTGCGAATTGTTTTGGCGTACGTCTTATTGTCTTGCAACGTAAGTCACGAAAAATCAAAAGATGGTTTACTATTGACTTGACGTATGTGCACGCAAATTGCAGTATATTGCTTAGAAATCGTATATACATACGCCATAAGCACGAAAAATATTATATTTTTCATTTGCCGTATGTGAATACAAGTCTAGCTGTGTCGATAAAAAAGTATAAATATCACAGCTGATCACAATCTGCTAAGCCTTGTGACGGAAGTGCTAAAACTGGATTCTACAGTGCCCGATATGAATCCGAAACTTCTTTCGTAAGGATTAATAATTCAAATTGAATAAAGCTTTATTCAAATGTTTCACATGTTATAGATTACACGACGGGGTGGTACCAAATGAGAGGATTTTCAGGATGATTTAAATTATGCTAGATTAGATTAAAAAATGGACTGAGAAAACTTTAAGAATTTTGAAATAATTCTTATTATATTTTATTTTTCGTTTTAAACTTTGCCTTTTATTAAGAAGCAGCATTTAAAAAGTGAGAATACAGAATCTTAATTCAGTTTATTATTGTAATGTCGTATACGTTGTTTTGACGTACGTATATGAAGAAAAGAAACTCCCTTTATGACGTATACGGCAAACTCATTTTGGAAACAAATTTTAATATTTTGAAAACTAAAAGAGTTTCAGATGTCCAATAACATTTGTATATAAAAGAGAATTCTTAACTATATCATACAAAAAATACAAAAATGCTAGCGGTTAGTTTTTTCGCAATAGACTTCTAAACATTTAAGCGCGATTTCCCAAAAATGTAAAAATGGCGTACACGGCACTTCAATACTAGGGTGACGATATGTCAGGAGTTATCTCGAAACCAATGAGCTCAGTTGATTTAGCCATGTTTTTTGAGATTTTAAAATAAAATTTTCCTCTTTCAATTTTCTCAACTAATGTTATGCAAATTACTGATCTATTTCTTTACGGATAACATTGATACAATTATCAATAAATCTCTTATCTGTCATATGGTATCACTTTTAATGGGATTCTAGTTTAATAAGGAGCAGTGTCAATATCAAATGGTATTTATTTCGGAAGTACGAAATCTCATAGAAAAATATAGGGACTCCCAATAAGATATTTTATTTCAAATCATTAAAAACAAACTTTTCTTATTTAGATATACCTAAATTACAAACTGTGCGGTTAATAATAGAATTCAATATCTGACGGATGTTCGCATCGGATCTGCCTACAATTCTTTTTGATGAAATTGTTCGTCAAGTTTTCTCATAAATGTGGATTTATATTTCGCGAATAATAACGATAATATTTTTAACTGCATTAAGTTGTTGGTGGTGCCTAATGGCTTAGACATTATGTTTGACATAACCTAAGACGACAAATCTAAGGTGTGTTAAGTAAGTCGCGTGGCATTTGCCGTCAAATGAAATTGGTTTGTGTATTATTTACCGATTGATATTATATCACGATTGCTGCAACAGAATTTGAAAATGTCTTGTGTTAAGTTTTCGAATTTTGATTACACATTTGAAAATAGATAAGGTTAGGGTTCTTGTAAGTAACAATTATATAGGTTGTTTTTGTTAGCTACATGAGAAGTTTTTCGATGCTTCTTGGCTATGGTTTTACAGTTGAGAATGTCAAACTCTGTTACCAAATCTGTTCAGTAGGTTTTGGCAATTCATCACGAATCGTTTAACGCCGGAACAACGGTTCAAAATTGTGGAAATAAATCAGTTCGAGAATTTCATAGATCATTTTTATCAATGAATTGTGTTTAGTGATGAAGCTCTTTTCTGGTTAAATGGCTTCGGCAATAAGCAAACTTGCAGTATATGGAGAGAAGTTGATCCTTAAGCCATTAATGAATCACCATTACAGCCATTAGAATTTGGTGCGGTTTACACGCTGGCTGCCAGATTGGCTTCCAAGACAAACAAAAAGTAGTAAAAAATTGGACTGATCGAATGGACTATGTAACTCATAGCCGCGGCGGACATATCCCGGAAATCACACCTAAATAATAAATGCCATAAAATTATCTATTTATTTGAAGTTCTCAAGCTGTTAAAAAAAACACACTATAAAACAAAACAATTAAGCTTTAAAGTCTGCTAGATTGACATTTTTTTTTTTTTTTTTAATAATTTTCAAGGGATTATATGTTTTTAACACAGTGGGACATCCGGTGGAAGAAGAGAAAGAGAAGGATAGGAAGAATGTGTGGCGGGATGTTCTGAGACTAGAGCTGGTTGTTGTCTCAGATTTATCTCCAGGGATGGCGGCTGAACTAAAGCGGAGAAAATTACCGTGTCTTATATATTTATGTCTCTTATAATTCGCATTATTTTATTTGTTTAGTTGTCATATTTATGAGTATACTAGTTTGCTCAATCACATGTTGTTAGTGTTATACCTGAACAGCATGTAATGAATAAACCAGCAACTCATTTTTTTACCATTTTTAGAATTAGAATATAAGAAGACATACACAACGACAGAAATCGAACCTGCAACCACGAGGTTGACAGGTGAGTACACAACTATCGCGCCACGTTTTTATTTTCTTGTAATACTAAATTGTCTTGTAAGTACCGTAAATAAAACAAGAAAAATAGATTTATCGAAGAAGATTATAGTGCGAGTTCGAAGTTTTGAATTCATCCTTCAACATATGTCCCGATTACCTATGCAGCTTAAGCTGCTTTTTGAGTAAAATTACATCAGTCTCAATTTAACAACAAGAGCGTTAACTTCTCTAATATATAACATGGTGTCAGAAGTGGGACACAAATTTACACACATTCAGCTAAGATTTTTTTAACACTACCGACTATGTATGAACAGGGACAAATTGTTAGAACAGGCAGCGTATCGTAAATAAATATTTTGTCAATGGAAATCTAAGTGTTTTTAAGAATCTGTCAATTTTTTCTGTTATCTAGTCGACATTTTTGACGACAGCCAACCCTTGATGCTAATTTAGTTCAGAAAAATTAGTCGATTCACAAAACTGAAATCTTACAATTTTTGTTAATTGTTAATTGTTAATTGTTTATCATTTCGCTATGTTATCCATGAATTTCAATACGTTCAAAAAATAATTTTAGCCGCCATTTCATCATCAAATTAAAAATACAAAGTAAATATTTTAGAACAAGATTTGATATTATTCAAAATCTGGAGCGAAAAATAGTTTCCTTTAAAAGTGGATAACGGAATTCGGATGCAAAAATTAAGAAAAAAAAATTTTGCGAATTTTTGTTGGGTTTTTAAAATTGAAGATTTTCACGAATTGATTATTTTTCCAACCACAATGCATTCCCTCTTGAGATAGGCACCTACTTAAACCTTAAACTAATTGAAAACAAAATAATTACAACCTTAATGAAACTTAATCGGAGCAATCGAAAATGTAATAATCATTGCCGAAGTACGTAAGCGAAATGAAAACCACTGAAAATGACTAAGCAAAACTGAGTTGTTTTTTAAGCGATAAAATACAAATATGAAAAAACCAAACAGCCTATGTGATATACAGAAAATCGATATGATAAAGGCGGAATTATAGCGGAACATACGTTTGTTATCTACAAGACATATTTTTCATGCCTTTATCTCAAAATCTCTAAGAAATCCTCAAGAGGATTTACAAAATTTTAGAAATAATATTGATTTCGTTTTGAACAGCCGAGACAGTGGACCCAAAAACGGATTTGAAATCCTTGCAACTCACGAAGCCAATTAAGCAAGTACTCTTGTTTTGGCCCTGACACCTATATTTATTTTAAGTGGAGACTAATAGCCCTATTAATAAAAAAAATTTTTACTTCACTTCTAGTCAATGACTTAACTAAACCATAGAATAAAAGTTAGTCTGAGGACTAAAATTTTCAATTAATAAAAAATCGAAAATCAACCAACAAAATCTACTACAATAAGTAACTACTACTATCTCTTTTTTTTCATGTCCCTATAAATTTTGTTTTTAATGTCAATTCTTAGTCCTTCATTAAGCCACCGTCTTCAATGGTCTAGAGATGCACTAAGTTTGTAAATGTCAAATGGCAAAAAATCTGTTTTACTATTAGCATTTCGCACTTTTAGTCCACGGAGCACGGAAAAATCTTTTTAATTAAAAAGTCGGAAAATTAACTTTTAAATCTGCAAAATCTGCAAAAAAATTAGTGGCTTTCACATGCTACTCGTAACTTTATTGTTTTTAATCCATTTTACATATACTCGTAGAGTATCGATCGATGGATCGCTCGATCTAAAGAGGTTCAAGCTACCCCTTTTAAGTTGTACATGGTTGAATACAGTCCGAAAGAAAGAAAAAATAAAAATGGTAAGGATTTTAATAGGAGAATTCAAAATCCAATGAATTAGTAAAAGAATTAAAAACATTAATCACACTTTATTGTTCTATAGCAGTTATATAGGTACATAGGGTATAAAGCCGGGTGATTTAGCACTCTTTTCAATATAAATTCAATAGGAGGGTATGTCACCTACAAACCTCGGGATCTATGGCACCAGTCTGCCATTTCACCTGCTAAATTTCGTTTGCAAAATTTCTTTTCAAAATGCCGCCTATGTACAAGGAAGAACTTTTTTCCAAAAGCAAGGCATCAGCAATGCACTTTTTAATTCACTTCACTACAATTAGAAAACTCCCTAAGGGACCAAACATTAAAAAAAACATTTAACCACCCGCCTCAGGCTAAGAGGAACAACGAAAAGAAAACATCGTGCGCAAAATATGCTAAGCAAACTGACCCTAAAGCCTAGTACGCTGCTGATGCGAAACGAAATTTTTCGGTGGTCTCCACTAGGAGAGCGAAATGCTAACGAAAACCACAGCGGAAAAATATTTGCGGAGAGTTCTGTAAGCTGTCAAAAACAAATGACAAGTTGTAAAAAAAAAAGTAATTTTGTCACCAAATTATTTTTAGATGGAAAATTTTTTGTCGCCAAATTACTTTTAGATGTAATTTTCTTGAATTAATTCTTGGATTTAAAAATTGTTCTTGTTACACATAGAGGATTTAAAATAAAACTCAGAACCGTTTAAATGATGGAAATTAAGCAAATACTTTGGGACTTATTAACCGGTTTATCTGCCGATTTGATGAAATTTCTATCAATTTTAAGAAAATCAATTAAATAGGGAGGCAAACCACTCTATAATTCGAAAACTACGTCCTTCATTGGGATGGTGTAAACGGTTATGAGTTCTAATTTATAGTTTCTTACTAATTCCGGATACTATTTTCAAGTCCAAGAATTATTTCAAAAAAATTATATATAAAGGAAATTTGGTGACATAAAAAATACATCTAAAAGTAATTTGGTGACAAAACTACTTTTGGTTTTGTTAATGCTTCCTTTGAAAGTATGAAGTTTTGATTCAAAAAAGATATCGATGGCCTTTATTGGACAACCCGTTCCAAAGATATAGTTCAAAAGCTATTCACTGTTCACCTTGAAATACATAATCTGAAAATACTTTGAACTATATCTTTGGAACGGGTTGTCCAATAAAGGCGAGCGATATCTTTTTAGAATCAGCACTTCATACTTTCAAAGGAAGCATCAACATTTTTTGCAAAGAAGTTGTATTAAAAAAAATAGCTCCAGGAATACGCATACATCATTCTAAATATGCGTATTTCAAGAGTGATTTTTTGCAATAAGGCTTCTACATAAAAACTTTTGATGCTGATTTTGAGACCATCAAGAGTAGATTACAAAAAGGTATCAACCAAGTTTTTAGGATAACCCGTTCCAAAGATACACTTCAAAGTATTTTCAGATTATATATTCCAAGAGAACAGTGAATAGCTTATAGAATATATTTTTGGAACGGGTTGCATTTTCACTTGTTCATCAGTGAGTTTTCTTAGTGGGTTTGTACTTGACCACTCTGCTACGCTGCGAATGCTCTTTGATCGATTCCCATTTTAACTATAGGTCTTGCTTCCTCAATTAATACTAACATCGAATGAATAGTAAAAATGCATGGCCTTATATGTCAAATCCCATTGACAAGTGACCAGCTTGCAAGCAGCTTGATTTGCTATCAAATTCACGAGCAGGGCATCTGCCATACGATGGTTCCAGTACATTAAAAAAAAAAAACTTCGTCCAGAAAAGAAAAAGAAGGTAGCGATGGCAATGCGAGGTAAGTGATTTGTCATCATCTTCTTTCTATCAACACAACAAAGGACTAGCGAGGTCATCACCTGAAATTGTAGACTAAATAACAATGTCCATCCCGTGCCGATTTTCACGAAGTAAACATTAAACAGATTATCTTAACTTGAGAAATAAGTTCTGGGGTATGGTATAAAATCGCAAATCAATGAGATCGGAAACAGGCTTTCTAAATAGAGGTGGGCATCGTTTAAGATGGCCTTTTTGCAACCAAACATTATTGTTGTAACGATGATTTCCTTAATTGTCGTTGGTGCAGCGGAAGGCCGCTTACCTTTGGCTTCCTTGTCCCGACCAGGTCGGAAATTCATATTCGTACTGCCAGTAGCAGGCGGTCGATTTGATTTTTTCTTTGTGGCAATTGAGTTAATTTATGTGTTGAAAGTATGTAGTTAGAAATGGTGAGTGTTTTTTTTATATTTATATGGTGTCAAAGGTCGCATAGAATTTAAAAGTCGGAGTAACAAATGTATTTTAAAAATCATGACATGGACAGTTAATTGCAGAACAAACTACTGAATCTTGATTATAATATTTTTATTTAGTAGTCACTTAAAATAAATTAATTTTAAAAGGACATAGGTTATTTTTAATCTAAGCACTAGCACTAGGTATGAGAAAAGTCGATAGTTGGTTATAATCAGCACTCAAAATAAAGATCAGCTATATCTTGTTCGCCGATAAGATATGTGAAGGGTGTGCTTCTTTCCAACTTCCCATTTTCATTTTGCAGATTTAGTTTAGTCGATTTTAAAATTGGTTTTGATACAAAATTAGAATTGAATGTATTTTGAATAATTTAATACAGGAAATGCACAGAAAAACCAGACACTAGAGAAAACACAAAGCCAAAGAAAAACCAAGTAAGCATTACAAGAGCTTGACTTTTTTTTTATAAAAAAAATGAAATGTCAAAATTTCGCAAGCAATTAATGTGCAGGTCAATTAAATTGAGAACGAAAAGAGTGGAGAATTGTACTAAGAAATCTACTACAGCTATCCACTAAAATTACACATTTCGTCGTTCAGCAGCGTACTGGAAAACGAAAAGTAGAACGAAATTTTTCGTTCATGATTTCGTCGTGTCATTTTTGTATGGGATTTTTCGTTTCGCATCAGCAGCGTACTAGGCTTAAATGCAAAAATAAAATTGACTGAAATACAGACTGTTCCAAAACAAAGTTTATTATTTTTTCTCAAGTACATTTGTGCAAGCTTTAAAAGTTATAGGGTATAGGCACTAGTATCCGGACAGTGCTAGTGTCAGGACACTTTCTGATTTTTTTGCGCTTAATAGGTACATCATCCTTGTAAATTCGAACAAAACAACAAATTCACATTCTCTGATGTATTTCACATTAACATGCAAAGTTTTAAGCGGATAACCTGAATGGTTTAAAGAGATATACTTCAATTAAGTGTCCGATATTAGGGGTGAGGTTGTGAAGTGGTTTTGTCTAAGAAAAAAATGGTGGAAGCATTTGCAAAAATTAAGTAAATTAAGATCTGGTTATTAATTTTATTACAAAAGAAAGTTGTTAGTTTTAAATAAATATGATAAATTTTGATAATTAATAAAAAACATAGTCAAAAAGTTGTTTTTTTTTTAAATATTTTTTAGTGTCCGGATACTGGAACTAAAATTTAAGATTTTTTCAGTTCCGGGACACAGTGTCCGGATACTGAAAATATAAGGAAAGAGGAAAAACCTCATTCTAAGGCTCATAAATAGTAGTTTGGAATATATTTTGTGTCTAAATGATATAGAATTGCATTTCCCTTTCAATGGTTCAGTACCCGGACAGACAGGGTTAAATGAATGACTGACAGAGTTACTTGCATAAAAATATATGTGTCAGGATACTGCAAAACTAGATTCAGTTTCCGGACACCTTTGTTTTTAATGTAATTTTTAGTTTTTAGTCTTTAAAATACATATTTTTTAATGAATGAATTCAGAAAACATTTCAAAGGCCTTAGATGAAATAAGGTCAAACCAAATTAGTCTCCGAAAAGCTGCAACTAAATAAGGTATATGTCGTTCATCACTACATGACAGGCTGAAAAACAGAAGTTTAATCGTCGAAAAAATAAACTAAAATGGGTCCAGATCCTTAATTAATAGCTGAGAAGGAGAAATAAATTGCTAAGTGGTAAATGTGGATTTCCATTAAAAACTGATAACTTTCTGTATACCGTGCAAAAAATAATAAAAGGCTTCAAAAAGAAAAACGCCATTCAAGGACGATAGACCAGATAATACATGGTCGCGGGCATTTATGAAACGAAATCTAAATCTAACTTTGAGAGAAGCTAAAAGCATTAGTAAGGGAAGAGCAGTTCTCTGACAGGAAAACATTATAAAATCATGCAGCCGGCTGGTGTTAGTGTCTTTAAATCCCTTACATCCCATTAAAAACAAGAAGTTTTTGATTGGCAAGCAAAAAATGTAGGCACACTTGCTTAACGAAGTTTTTGTCCACTTTTAAATGAAACAATTATGAAGCCTAATGTGGCAAGGATACAACACGTTTTAGATAGTGTGGTTTACACCCATTGAACCCTGCAGCTGTGGACTGCTCAAAATGCGTCAGGAACAACGCTGAAAATTTGCTGATTCCCGAAGCTCCACGTCCATCAAATGCCGAACAATCTACGGAATTGAATAGGTTGAAGATCGCTGGTAAGGTAATAAGAGAATTGTCAGAGCAGTAACAAAATGCTGGAGTTGATGTTGAAACCATCTTAAAGGTAATTGAAACTGAAGCATCACAATCAATAGAAATATCACCGCCATCACCGGGATTCCTAGGAGATTTAAGCACGGGGCTTATAATCTTAATATTAATGGATCTCTAGAAAAAGATATACCAGAAAACTGTTATGTATAATTGAGGACCCCTTAATTTTATTGTCGCCTTAATATGATAAATATGATTTGTTTTACAAGCTATTAGTGTGTCCTTATTTTTTAATTGCTTGGTAATAACTTTTACTAAAAAAATAATTGTTTAACCTTTAAAACTACAAAACTGAATTATTTAATAGACTATTTTTGTTTTTGTTTTTCCTTATACACTTTTAAGAAAAATTTAAAAAAAAATATTAAAGTATACGTATATGTTCATATATTTTTTTTAAAAACAAAGATTTTTCATTTTATTAAAATGAAGAAGAACTATAAATTCGTACAAAATTGTGGTGTCCGGATACTAGAATAAAATTGTCCGGAAACTAAATTTTTCTGTCCGGATATTAGTGCAAATCGACTTTTTTTAGATTTTTATGTTTTAAATAATTATTATGATAAATTTGCGAAATTTGTTTATTTTGTGCTATCAAAAATTAAACAAGTTTTCAGATGCAGTATAACAATATTTCGAAGCTTTCATAGTAAGTCGACGAATCAAACTCAAAGATAATAAATGTGTTAAGTGTCCGGATACTATAGTGCCTTTACCCTAGCTATTTTGCAATTCAGTTGATTTTCAATTTTAACCGGGTTCGTGCATTTTCTTTAGAATGAGACGTTCTTTGCAAATTATGTGTTTAGGAATTTTTGTTTTTATTTTTAAACATTCAGCGCACTATTCTGCAAATAAATCGTATTTAACGACGTAGAACCAAACCAATTTTAAATCAAAATTTAACAATTAAATTAGTAGGACAATACTAAAACTAATCCACCCACGATAAGTACCAAATAAGATATATCGAGAAATATATCTCTAAACAGTGCTTGCGCAATTATCGACTCAAACTTTTTCCAAAACAATACATGGGTTAAGAGAACAATCATCATCATAATTATCTCACACCGTGCCTTCATATAGGTACCTCCCTATAGCTACGGCTGTGGTTGTTTATTATTGTTGTTGTTGTTTCATGAAGTACAAATAACCCTTATCAAAGAAAACAATTTGTTACAGCCATCCGATGTCATCGTCGGAGCGCGTTCAATTATTATTTAAATGCACCTTAGTAGGTATAGGTACTCTTCCATCAAAGCACATTTATCTATCTGGAGTAAAACACACCAACGAGACGATCGATTGAGTAAATATTTGTAAAGTAACATAAACACCCCGCGCTGCACTGCAACACAAACAACATTTATACCACCTTGCAGATAGGAGTAGATACCCACACATTATCGTATCATATCTCGAGTCGGATCGAAACTAATCAGAAAAGCATTGGTCTCTAAGTAGGTAAGTATAGTGTGCACCGAGTATAAAAAAAAATAAACCGAACACGGCCCTGGGTAAATAAAAAAATTCTTCTGATAAGAACGATCGTGCATAATATAGGTGGAGAGGTTTACCTGATTTTTCAATTAACAGGTGATATATGTAGATACAAAGATACGTTGTATCACACTATTGCGTCGCAGTGTATAGGTATCACGTTTGATGAGGGGGAGGGTATATCCTTTTGAAAACTAGTTTTGTGTTTTATTTAATTTTTAAAATAAGAAAAACATTTTATTCACATTTCAGTTCACAAATCCATAAGATACAATTTAATTTGTGAGGTTTTATTTTTGTTTGTGTAGATAGGTAGGTACTTTTTTTACCGACGGCGAAATAACAATAAATTGCACACCCGAATCAAAATTGCACAAAACAGGTTCTTGGCAAAAAAAAAATATCACGAGAAGGTAATATAACTAATATCCATAACTGTTCACTAGACGATCGTTTGATAACTTGATATTGTGCATTCAGTTTAAACTTTTTTGTACAAACCGTTAAACTCTACGAGTGCGCTGCTACCGCAAGACTACGACAAGTTAACGCGCACGAAATCCAAAAAAGGGTTGCACCACATATCGCCACAACGATTCACAACACAGTGTTGTCTCACTCGTCATTCAAATGTGGATAAGAGCGAAAATATCTACAACAAAAAAACTACACATTCTATATCCACAAAAGTTTACGGCGAAAATGTCTGTGGGTTCACCTTAATGTTTATACCCCAAAACACGATCGTGGGCTACGCGAAAGAGAACAAAAAAAATATCAAACCATAAAGTTGTGTCTGGCGCTGCATAAAAAAAATTAAAACAAAACAAACAAAAACCACAGCGAACAGCACAGCAAACCACAGACAACTGGGATCGTGAATCATGTCACGATCGCAAGAGAAAACACTTGTTTGAATTCTATCCCCACTTTTGTGTGATCGGATTTGGAAAAAAGTGCAGTTCTACGACTGGTCGACGGCTCTTCCAGACACCACAATTGGAAATGTGGAGTAAGAGAAAAAACAAAAAACGTGGGTCTCGCCCAATGGGATTGGGAATAAAAAGCTACGTTTTTTCTTCTTCTATTTCTTAGTGTTGTTGATTATGTTGGAGGGGGTGGAAATACCAGTTTTGTTCTTCAATCGGTTGCAATTCTAATGAGAGGGGAATATTGTGGTTTATGGTAATTTAATTGGGAAGGTGTGGTATCGGGCGAAATCAGTCTCCAATGATGGTGTTGTGTATTTTCACATGACGTTATAAAGGGGAATCTAATGTGTGTGCGTGAATTGTGTGATTCGGTTTGAAAGTTGGGGATTTTTTACGCTCTCGTGATTTAAATGCATCCCTGGGGTAATTGAATTCGCCTAGTTTGGTTTCTTCAATGATTTAATGTTTAGTGTGACCAATAAATAAAAAAAAATACATTTGGGTAGGTAGGTAGGATCGATAAAAATTTTCCATTTAATAAGCCAAACATGTTGATTTTTAGAACTCAGTTTTTGGTATGGGTAATGCCTACAGTATAGTCAAAACACATACCTATAACCATCTTAGGAAATGTTGTGGAAAAAGTAGGTGGACACCTTGGAGATGGATATCTATTTTTGGAGACACGGAGTCTGCTTCTCCGGCGGCTTTGGTGCATATCCAGAAGGTATACCTTTTTTTCTTCCGTTATTATTAATTGACATTAAACAAGGTGTATTTTTTACAGTTAACGTTAAAAGTTTTGGAGATTTTGATTGTTTTCATTTTTGAGAGCTTTGTCTAATAGCATGCAATTTAATAGGGTAGTCATTTAATATTACGGAATTTAAATTGTTCCTACCTAGGTATTCTGGGAGTAAAGGCTAAAATACGATTTGTCGAAAATTAGGTACCTACCTAGTTAGGCTTAAGGGTAAATTTTCAACGGATGAGCATATGATAGTGATCCGTGTATAAGGGAATCGGCCAGGAAGAGGAATAAAACCTACTGTTACCTTATTTGAGCACTTTTTCTTTTTTTTTAGAATTTTGTATGTTATTTTATTTTCTAAAAAAAAATGAAGCAAAAAAAAGATTACCTAATGACATTCAAATGGGGTATTCATCATTTTTAATATCTGAAAATACGAAACTTAAATCTCTGGCCTGATTTTCTGCCCATTCTTGAAGTCTGTTTGGGCGAACGGTTCGAAAATACGTGATGACAAATCGCCCGATAAGAAATTATTTGCTACTTGTTCCTTGTTACGCAATACGCGTAACACATGAGAAATACGCGGCCGCTAAATAAGAATAAGCCAAAATCGTCGAGTTTTTCTCACTTAAGGTGATACGATTAAGTTTTACATTATAAAATTATATTTATATTTATTATATAAACCTTTAGTCAAAAATGCGTTTCGCCCAGGTACTATAGCTGGGCTCATCAGTTAGATGCTGTAGTGAGTAATCGCTGTGAGTTTTATTAAAGTCGGTAAACATCGATAAAAAAATAATACGTCTTTGAAAGATACTACAGCATCTAACTGATGAGCCCAGCTGTAGTACCTGGGCGAAACGCATTTTGGACTAAAGGTCACAAAATCATTCAATTGGCTTTAAATCCACACAGTCCACTAAAACAAAAACAAAAATAATATAAACATATTGTTTGCGTTTTCTTTAATTAATTTATTATATAAACATTATTTAAAAAGAACAAAATGATAAGTTCTAAAACTCTTCAGGATAATAGTTGGGGGTGGCCGTGGCGCGATAGTTGTGTGCTCGCCTGTCAACCTCGTGGTCGCAGGTTGGATTCCTGCCATTGTCTATGTCTTCTTATATTCCATTAAAAACCTATTCTAAAAATTGTCATAAAATGAATCGCTGGTTTACTCATTACATGCTGTTCAGGCATAACACTAACAATATGTGAACGAGATAAATAAAATAATGCGAATTATAAGAGACATAAATAAATAAGACACGGTAATTTTCTCCACATTAGTTCAGCCGCCATCCCTGGAGATAAAATCTGAGACAACAACCACCGTCTCAATACATCGCGGCACACATCTTTCATATACTCTTTCTCTTCTTTCACCGGATGCCTCGCTGTGTTGAAAACATATAAAGGGTATTCATAATCCCTTGAGCGCGTGCAAAATTATAAAAAAAAAAAGTTAAATGTAAGACGTTCTGCACCTTAATCTACAATAAAACAAATGAAATAAAGCGTACCGATTAAGATTTTAATTTTTATCGTGCTGTTCGCAGTTGTTAGTAAGTTTAGTTAAAAATGATCGCAAAGAAGCCAAAGATAGATTTTAAAAATCGTCGGCCACGTTTCTCGCACTTAACTATGGGGCCTTAAGATTGCAAAAAAAACTGCGAGGGTCGAGCCATTAACAGATAAATCATTTCCTATTTTCCTAACTATGAACGTGTGCTTGAACATATTAGGTGTGTTTGGTATCTTTTGTGTAGTAAGAAGTGTAACAACTGTCAAACTTCAAGAATGGGGGAAATTTTGTAAGTCTTGCAACAAAGTAAACAAACGAAAATTGGCCACATTTGTGTATAAAACGTCAGTGGACACAAAGAAAGAATGTAGCGATGGGCTTAATTGAATGAACGCTCTAGACAAAACCAAAAACTAAACTGATAAAATAATAGACAAAGAGGAACATAACACGCAATACAAGGAATAGTGCACACATCAAAAATATTCTATAGAAAAGACTCGAAATAATTCTAGTGACCAAATATTAAAATTTTCTTCTTCTCGATTATTTGTGTTTTCCTTACCTTCGATTTTTTCTTTATTCCTGTTTGTCTCTAGTTTTCAATACAAACATTTCATTCTGGTTGACAAATAATGAACTTTTCGCTCAAGTTCTTATATCTTTCGAATGTGCCCATTACTAACTCCAGCAAATGGCCGAACAATCTTGCCGTCTTGTTGCTTTTACAGTTTTTGCATCAGATACCCACACACATTCTTGTAGTAAGAATTTGCAACTTTTGTCAACGTGGGGTAAGTTTTTCTCCTCTACTTTGACAGTTTTTGTAGTAATATTTTAGAGTTAACAAACAGCATTTTGTGAAAATTTGTACAAATTGTTACGAGTTCGTACAAATTCACAAGATAACAAACAGACCTATTAAAGGTAGTCAAAATCCCTTAAGTTCGCGCACAATTATAAAAAAAAACGCGCGTTTTGACTGACCGATGGCGGAGTACATTCCAAGTGCATATACAGGGGGGAGGTAATGGGGTCAAGAATTAGAATGAACTAGAGTTAACATATACTTTTGACACACGAATATATTTATATATTTTTTACCCAAGTAACATTTTTCATCTCACAGAAGGTTTCAATAGAGAAACGTCGAAAAGTTAAAGTAATACCCATTTCGATTGTTAAATATTTTGTATCGAGATAAGAAAGAATCTTTTACATGCTTTTTTTTTGGCATTTATGTTTGTGAAATTTATAATGCACATAAATTTATTTAAAAAAAGGGGTTTTTAAAATAAATAATTTTTAGACATAATTTCAACATATCCACATTTTGTATGTGTGGTAACCCTCAAAATACTCAGAGAATATTTTCTGCGTACTTAAATATGGCTGCTGTTGAGATGAGAGAATCCTTTAATAATTACAATAAGACCATTATAAGAGTTGTGTTTCCTCTATTACTAAGTTAATATAAAATCTTCTTATGGGAATATTCATTATATTATGGGATTATTTAAAAAAAGCGAGCGAGGTAACAAGTTACATATAAATTGAACTATTAATCACGGACGTTTTAAGGGAAGGGTGTCTCATCTACAAAAGTAAAACATGAATTTGTTTTTATCATAGCCCGACACTAGAAGAATGCCAATTTATTACAGTTGTTTGCCATTGAAAGTGTGAAATCTTCAATTACTATTCAAAATATCGAGCCCAATAGAGATACCAATCATAGATTTTTTTTGTAAATTTGATTAACAAAATTATAAAAATGTTCCTTTTATGATGACACGTTTTAGTCGACGGCGACGATCAATCTTCTAATAAGATCCACAGCCCTTTAACAACAAATGTTGAATGCTTCGCTATTTGGTATGTGTTAATTTTTGGTTGGGAAAAACTTGCATTTTCAAATATTTGAAGAAACCTTTACAACAATAAACACTTTTCGGAAAATTATAAAAGACAATTCACATCCATTTAATAATCTCGACTACGTCCATGACTTGGCGTGTGACGAGTAACTTTGATATGCCATGTGGCAACTAGAAAACTGCAAATCCTATTAGAATCCTGTAATAAAATGGTGTATACCTTAAATTCTAAAAGGTTCGTTATAGAATTTTAAAATGGCTTAGACTCTGATAAGTCAGTTAGTTGTTATGGGATTGAAGGTATATAGGCGTTTAAATTTCATAACAAGATTTTTATAAAACTCTAAGTTCTTGGAGTCTTGTTAAAGGAGGCAAATTTGTTTTAAGTATAAGATTTAAATTATTTAAAAATTGTATCTTAAAAAAAAACGTTATGAGAATAATTTAAGTTTCGTAAGAAGAAATTAACTCTCAGGATAGTAATGGGACCTAAAAGAAGCTTACAAGATTGTTTTTCAGATTTTGAGTGCTTAACTCTGGAGAGTATGTTAGGTGGGCTACTACGAAGCAACGTTACCGAAGTGGCACGATCTTGCACTTTTGGAACTTTTTAATTTAAATGGCACTGTGGCACTCAAACACTTCAAAATGTTTGAAAATATATCCAAGTTCATGATCAAACTTAGTTTTACCATAAGGTAGTGCATCAGCTGAAACGAGTTGTTTCACGCATTTATAACATTAAAACCCATAATAAAAATCGACTTTCTTAATGTGCCGTTCGCCACTAGGCGTTCAACGCACTAATTTCAAGTTCAACACATTCAACTATTATGTAGGATGTACTCAATTCCATTCAACCAACGAGTTTAATCTGGTTGGAGATCGTTGCTTAGCGAATTGCTCGAGTACGAGTTGCTCGTTGAAAATTTTGGTTTAACGCATTGAGCAACGATTTTAATATAATTTGTTGCACATTGTTTGTTCAACTCGTTGATCAACTTTTTTAATTTTGTTTGGTGTTGGTTGCCGTTGAGGTGAAAATATATGTTGTGCGTGGCGTTGGATGATTGCGTCCATCAACTTGTTGAACTAGCGTGTCAGAAATGCAGTTAATCAACTTGAAAACCTTATTTTTAGTCAAAATCGAACAAGTTTATCAACTTGTATACGAGATTAATCAACTTTTGAGTAAGTTTATCAACTATTGATGTTCGGAGTTTTCCAACAATTAAACGAGTTGATCAACTAGGTGTACGAGTTTTTTCAACATTTCACTTCGTTTGTCAACTATGTGTACGGAGCTCCCAACTCATTTTGTTGTGATGAGCGCAAGTTTGTGCAGTAGTATAAAAGGTTGTAAATTTTTTCGTCCAAAGATGGAGTGGATTGAAAAGTAAGTAGGGGACGACCGGCATTATATGTAGAGTTATAAAATCTCTTCTGTCGCTTAATGAAATAATAAAGGCAGACACTGGCCAGCACTTTATACCACCTAAGGACGTAATTTTTTTTACGTTTTTTGTTGGTAGCACCCAGTGACCTTAAATGGCACTTTCTGTTGTCAGCATTGGCACCTACAAATTTTTTTCCGACAACGCTGCTACGGAGTATTCGCGAGCTCAGTAATATAAGAAGCGGTTTAACCCGCTATATTAAGCATCTGGTCCTCCAGGTTGGGGTGATGACATCTGGGTAAATTCCCGTTTAAATAAAACTAATAGTTGCAATGCCACATACGGACTTACTTATGTCGAACCTGACAAACGAAATATGGACAACGATCTCTGAATCTGTTCGTGGAATGTTCGGTCTCTTAACAGGTCCTAGACTACTGTAAAGACATTACTGCAATCCAGGAAACACAATAGAATGAGCCGGACAAAAGGCGGATGAAATACGGCGACTGCTGCAGACAACATAAACAGCGGCTGTTTGGATGTGGATTCGTGTTTCAAGGTAGACTAAGGTAAGAAGTTTTGTGTTTTAATCATATAAACGAACGCCCCACCACGATTCGCATCAAGGCTAAATTCGTCAACATTAGCCTCATATTATGTGCGCATGCCCCCACTGAGGTGAAAGAAGTAAAGAGTTGTTCTACGAGCTCTTGGAAAAAATTTACGAGCAGTGCCCTAGCAATGATATTAAAATGTTCCTAAAGGATTTTCATGCTTAGCTTGGAAGAGAAGAAATATCTAGTGGTATAATCTGAAAATACAACCTACACGACACCAGATCAGATAATAGATGGAGGCTAATCAGGCAAATTTATGGTCAAAGTTTTCAATGATGAGTTTCAATGAAAGCTATAACTAGCGCCTAAAACACGAACCGAAGCCTGCAGCGTAAACAAAGGAACATGTTGTAATAGAAACACAGTCGATGTTAAGCATTTGGAATGACCACTTCTGCAGTTTGTATAACTGCGATGAAGAACTGTACTCGGCTGTCAGGCAGAACGAATCATTTTATATATTCGAAGACCAACACTTCAGCTCACCCAACATGGCCTTAGTTAAGATAGCCATATTGAGAGTCAAGTCCAATATAGCTTCTGGAACTGATAAATTATCCACAGAGCTCTTCAAAGCAGCAGGCGATAATTTGGTTAGTAGTATGCACCAACTCAAATGCAAGAAATGGTTGGAAGAAAGCATGTCCAAATAATAGAGTCCCTGCATTATTTGCTCGATCTTTACAAAAGTTTTGGCATCCGTGAAAATCTCGACCGCTTGTGCAGAATTTTTTTTTTTTTTATAATCTACACGCGCTCAAGGGATTATACTACCTTTTAAATGTTTCAATACAGCGCGGGCGTTTAGGTTAGGAAGAGAATGAAGGATAAGAACGATGTGTGGCGCGATGTTCTGAGGCTGGAGGTGGTTGTTGTCTCAGATTTTATCTCCAGGGATGGCGGCTGAACTAATGTGGAGAAATTTCCGTGTCTTATTTATCTATGTCCCTTATAATTCGCATTATTTTTTTTATTCAGTATCATATTTATCAGTGTACTAGTTTTACTCAATAACATGTTGTTAGTTCTATGCCTAAACAGCATGTAATAAGTAAGCCAGCAACTCGTATGACATTTATTTTAGAATTGGTTTTTAATGGCAAAATGAGAGGACTAGACTACGGCAGGCAGGTTGACAGGCCAACGCACAACTATCGCGCCACGGCCACCCCCAAATGACAACGAAAAATTCACGCTGTTCCATCTTTGAGCTAACAAAGCAATTGAGTAGCAAATTCCATCTCCCGTGCAACTAAAGTATCTCTTAATGAAACACTGCCCTGACCTTTAATACAATTCCTTATAGCAAATTTTTAAGTGCGAGGCTATACTATGATTGTTAGAGGTTTCGGATCGGAGTTAACTCCTGACAATTGTTTTTAGGTTCTAAATTATCTATCGCACAGATTTCAATAGATTTTCAGCAATGTCGAAAGTTAAAGTTAATCCTCTAAATAATATTTACATAATGTTTGCGGTTTTCGTCAATTTATTTTTTTTCCCATGGGTAGGTGTAAGGCCTTCAAAAGGGTCTATACGGACCGAAAAACGCGTGCACATAGGAGTGTGGGGTTCTTACTGCACTAAAAACGCCTCCCCCCCTGGACTCGCGTTTAGTGCACACGATCCTTCGCAGGCGGTGGACTAAATTCGTCTCGTCGATAATTTCGATTATACATAGTACTATTACAGTGTTGTAATAGCCGTTTTCTATGATTTCGTGCAAATTTTTTTATTTCATCGCGAACAGTGGGAATACCGAGATCTCTGTAGAGATCCTCTTTCTAATGTACCAAGGTGCGCTTACAAATGATCTTAGGAGTTTATTTTCTAATGTTTGTAAGGTATTTAAATTATAATATCGCGTACAACCCCAGAGTTGTATACCGTAAGTCGCAACAGGATTAATAGACTAAGAGCCCAGGGCCGGCAGACATACGTCATTTTATCAAAGCTGATTTTTTTTTCTGCGTATAGATACCAAAGTAGATAAGAACGAATGGGCATTCAAAGCTGATTTTTGGGTATGTTTAAGGGGATAGTGTCTCAAACATTGTTTGACACTTGACAAGCCCTTACAGTGGGGCGTTTCGTCTTTCAGACAGCAGTAAGATGTTACTTCCGATGTTTGGATATACGAAAAACTCCGATATAAGAAAGAAATTTCTTGGATCTTCAAAATTTTTTATATCCGTGATGTACTGTATCAAGTCAAGTCTCACAACTATGAGTCGTGTTATTTCTAAAGCTAAGTATATAAAAAGACTTAAAATCAAGAAGAAACCACCACTTAACCCGGTTCGAAAAGAGCAACGGCTCAATTTTTTTGGACTTCAGAATGGCATCGCGTGGTCTTCTCCGACGAAAAAAAATTAATTTGGAAGGTCCCGATGTCTACACCGAACCAAATTTGGTAGTGATATTAATAAAAATATAGGTAGAATTGATGAAGGGTGATCAATATACGGTCAACAAAAACTATGTGTTAATTCGACGATTAAATCGTTAATTTTCTAGAATTTTAGTTAAGTTGTGGATTTACATAATTTTGTCAAATTAAATCATACAATCTTAAAATTTAATTAAATACGATTCTTCAAATTAAATAAACGTAGTTTTCATATTGAAAAGACAATCTTCAATTTGACTATATTTGGTCTTCAACCCAATAAATTTGTCTTTATTTTCACATAAAATTTTCTTCAAATTGAACAAATATTCTTCATATTTACACACCTATATTTTTTAATTAATGAAATATTCTTCAATTTGAAGAATTCCGGTCTTCAAATTAATGATTTTTTGTCATTCTCACATTAGATTTTCTACAAAGTGAAAAAAAGTCTTTACAGTTTTACACCTGCATTTTTAAATTGATAAAATATTCTTCAATTTAAAAAATGCAAAAATGTTTTCCTAACAACTTACGCATTTTCTTAATTTTCACATCAAACTTTCTTCAAATTGAAATAAATTCTTCATACTTAAACACCTTGATTTTTAAATTGATAACATTTTCTTTTATTTAATGAATTTTGGTCAGTGAGTTTTCTTTCACGATAAATTTTCTTCGAATCGAAAAAAAAAAATTATTCATTCTCCCATACATCCTTCTTCATTTTAAATATGCATTGCAGTGTTTTTTAAATAAAAGTATTTATTCCATTTAACCCAAATTGGATTTTAATTATGAACCACCTTCTGCAACATCAAAAATATTCTGAAAATCAATCTTTTTCTTAAGAAACTATACCAATTTGATTTAAGTCTAAAACTATTTTATTTATTTTTTTTATTATACACAAGCATCCGTTTGTATGTAGGGTAGAGAAGTCTTACATGAGGGTTTAGTTTAATTTTACTATAATAACTTAATATTTCATTATTTAATAATACATACTTAATTTTATTAACACTAATAAATGATTAAAAATGAATGCTAATTTTATTAATATTTAATATAATAACTTATTTTGATGTCTATAATTTAATGTGGACTTTCTTCACTATAGTTCATTTTCAAACTTTAAATTAATGCTTACACTTTGAACACTTTAAGGATAATGACAAAATAACTATTTTTCAACTCAACCGAAAAAACAATAATTCTTCAATTTGAAGAAAAAGTCGTCTTTCCTGTATTTGATGAAATTTATTAAATTTGAATAATATAACGAACTCGAATGTCGTATGGTTAAAAAACCTTCAATTTGAAGAAAATTTTGTCAAAATGGTTATTATCAATAATAACAGATGAGATTTCGTCAAATTGTTGACAGTTTTTTTTTTTAATAAAAAGGTTTAATGCACACACACTTCTGAAGAACACCAGGATACTTTTAGTATTAATGAAGATTTTTCTTTCAATTTGACGAAATTATACATTTGGACAATGTGGTTGTATAGAATTTCGTTAACACAAAGGGACTTTTTTAAGTGAAGAGTAAATAATTCTTCGTTTGAAGAAAAAATCTTCATAAATAATAAAAATTTTGCAAAAAATTGTAAACATGAATAAATGCTTCTTCAAAGATTAATAAAATATTTTCGTCAATACCACCTACGGCATCTGGTTCAGTTTATAGCTACTATTTGCATGAGATCCGCAAGGAAACTCATTATTTGGACCAGCTGCATAGCAGAGTTGGGCGGCCATTTTCTATTATGGCACCTGCAAACTTCAATTTTTGTCAACTACAATGAATGTATTGACTGACAGTGGTACAGGGCGGCGCACTTATCGTGCTACAATAAGAAATTTAAATAACTTTTATTTTAATTGATGTATTAATTTTTTTTATTGGATTAAAAACTAAATTTCATTTTAAATAACTAATGGTTTTTAAAGATGATAGACCGCAAATGACCTTCACGCTCATCCACGCATATGCGGCACCTGATCAGAAAATTGTTCATTGCGGCCCGAAGGGTTGATATTGGGATCGCCTCAATTATTGTCTTAATGGTCTGCTTCCATTCAGTCAAACTCCTGGGTTTCGCTTTGTGCACTTCTTGTTTGACATAACCCCATAAAAAAAGTCGGGTGCAGTCAGGTCAGGTGATCTTGGGGGCTAGCGGAAACTGCAGTTTCAGGATATCAAACTGCAAAGAATGGTATCGCTGCACTATCCAAATACTTTTTTCAGTATCCCAAGCATTCGTTTTGATAAATCTAAATACTAGCCTATAAAATAAAAAAAAATAAGCCTATTACTCACACTGAAAAAAACGTATTTCTTATTATTTATTTTTGTAGCACAATTCTTGCGCAACCTTGTATATTAAAAGAGGCCTTTATAAAAGCTTTCATATCCTGTTTGGACTTTTTCCGTGAGCTTATCAAAATGATAACTCAAAAATACATTCAGACTGGGTAGTTAAATCGTATGTATATAGAGAGCCAAAATGTGGAACTATTAAGTGGGCCGACATACTCACCGGATTTAAGCAACCTTGAAAATGCTTGGGGATGGTTGACACGTCAAATATATGGATCAGGAAAACGATTTTCGAGTATATGTGAACTAACTAAAGCCATCGAATTAGCTTGGAGCACAATTTCGCTAAATTATCTGGCCATTTTATATGTATCCCTTCCAAGCCGGATGTGTGAATTTCTGAAGCAGAAATATGCTCAACACACTATTAAAAAAATTGTTCTTTAAGCAAAAAAACCTTTATTATGTAAGTAATTTTTGAAAAAAAAAAAGAATCAAAATTCTCTATAATGCGGGGTTTATGACGGTTTTTAGTAAATAATTTTTTGTTAATACTTAAACCAATTGCATTAAGCTTTTCTTATAACTTTAAATAACAACAATTATGAACTTTGATTTAAAAAACAATTAAGTCTCTATACTCTGTTCAGTTTATATTTTCAGTATAGGGAAGATAGGATATTTGCCTTTCACTCTAACTGATAGAGATGCCAATAAGTTCGTACTTAGAACAGTACAGCTCTTACATGGTTGCAGTTATAAGCATACTACTCGTAAATTATCACAAACTTAGCAGTGGTTACTCTGATTCAACAATGTTATTTTAAAAGCACACAATGAGGATTAAGTGCATGGAGAAGGCACACAAGCAGCATTGTCTACTTGCATGGGCAGTATGTAGTTTATGGTGGGATATACGGTGCTTTTAACAAGATTGCAAAAATAATTTGTATGTAACTCAGTGGTTATTTTCAGTGGTAATTCAGCGACAGGCACCAATGTATTTGAAAAAGGTCTCCCATAATACCTGTACTGAAAATATAAATTGAACAGAGTATAGCCTGCTTGGTTTAGGAGCAATTAATGACAGAAAACAGAACTAAGGGGTGTCCTATTAAAGTAGCGAGGAGTGTTTGTATAAGCAAACAATTATTAATGCCTAGAGTTATCGGCTATTTGTGCTTCTCTTTATCTTCCCTTGCTTGGACACAAAAGTGAAGCTGAATCGATCAAATGGCTAGAATTGAAGTTGTAAAAAAAGATTAAGAATACTGGTATGCTATTCCGCATTTCATTATCCTATCTCTCTCGCACACATTGTCACCGAGTGACGTAGTTCACCCCACGTTTGTTTTTGTTTCTGAACTTGTTTTGTATGCATTTTTGTCACCAAGAGACGTAGGCCAACGCTGAATATCATACCATGTATTCTTTATTATTTTTATTATTAAAAAGTTGTTTCAAATATTTGTTGCTGTCGTTGCACATTCGATTTTCATAGGATTGCTTTGAGACAAAATAGCTTCACAATTAACGTGATAAGAACTATTTAGTTAGCTCGGTAAAATTTATGAAAATCTTAACTTTTAAATCGTTGGAACCCATTCCCCCCCCCCCCCCCCCCCCCCTGACCAAATCCTGGATCCGCCACTGATTAAACAGCTTTTGCTACATACATGTTTAATAAATCTTTGGAATCTGCTCTCACTGGATCATTGATTTTTTTTACACGGAAACACTGTTAGAAAAAAATTACTCACAGAAGACAAAATCCCAAAGGAAAGCCTAAAATAAACGAAATACCCAAGAGTTAATGTAAAGCATTGATTAATCCGAAAAATGCCCGGATCGTTTCGCGGGTTCTAAGAATTTTATTATTTCCTTCTAGAGGCAACTCAGATCCGCTTAGCTTATGTTCAGTTTTTTCATAATTCGTTTTTAATAACTCCTTAATTCTGACATTTAGATAAACTTGAGGATTTTTGGAAATTTTTGATGATTTGAAAAACAATATTTGGCCAACGAATAATGTATTTGAAATTTGGTTGTTTGGGCGCCATGCCAATTCCCATAGGAATATTTTTTGGAGATTTCGTACTATTATTTTATTGAAGAGAGACTGCATATTTTCAAAAATGTTCTTACTGTAATAACTTAAACCTATATACTTTTCGCAGGATTTAAATGTTCTGAACTCAAATTCGTTCAGCAAATTTCTTATTTTATTTCGGTTTCGAATAACCAATTATGAAGTCCAATTCAAATTAATGATTTCTATACTTGTTGAAAGCTACGTTAGGATAAATTGCTTTCGCCAAATATGGCATTCAAGCGATTTAATGTGTCAAAACAAGAGTTTTTGTCGACTGTACATACTAAGCTCACATAGGGGTCAATAAGGATTGTTAATATTCTCCTTAAGCTGAGATGGTTTTTGAAACGTTTTTGGTTATAACTCACAAGTAATAGCTTAGCCTTTTTCATCATGTGAATTTCTTTCGAACTTGTGATCTTTTAATCTATTTTTTTTATCATTCATAGGGCTAAGGATCCACTAAAGGAGAAATTGTACTACTTTTTGTAGACTGCATCTATAGCTTCGTTTTATCCTTAACACGAAACGTCAACGTGAATGAGAAAGAATTTATACCACGCGTATTCTGAATTTTTGAACCTAACTCTTATTCCATGCAAGACTGTTACCGGAGCAATTACCTCTTATGGAAAGTGTTGGAAATGCTAATTTTTTTTATAATGAATTCGCTAATTCCCGACGTTGTTGTTTTTTCAACCAATCAACTAGAAACTAATGCGGTAGGAGGGTAAAAACTTGGCGCTTTAAGTGCGGGTTGAGTGTCTAATATTTCGACATTCCCGTCAGTACAATCCCTCATGGCGAGTTCTGTCTCTTGAAATATGTTAAGCGAATGTCCTATCGAAATGGCAAATTAAATCGTAAGATATAGGCCCACTGCACTTTTCCCATCAGTCGTTCTAGATCTATCAGTCTAGCACACATATTTGCTACTTAACTTGGTTTGAACGTTTGTTCCGAGTTAAAATTTATTGAGAATGCAGTAGTTTCTTAAATTTTTTAATCCTTGAACTTTTCGCACTTGGGCAGCATTTCGGAAAAGTGTGTGGATTAGTTTCGCTGAAGCGATAGGTACCGCTCGAAAAGTTCGACTTATAAATCATGTACTCGTTCCCAATATCTAGGGTTATCAATATCGTTGGCTCTACTTTGGGCATCGGACCATCATATATTCAGGTCCGTTTATCAGCCAGAAAGTAAAAACTGTTAAAAAAAAGTAAAGGACTCAAGACGCTTCCTTGGGAATTCTAGTAGACAGGCTTTTTCTCTGCTCAACACGAAAGTCCTTAATATCATATATATTCTTATTCGAAACCGGTGTTTTTGTATTGCTATAAAATATTTCTCCACACGAATGCCATCTGTTCGGCCAAAAGCAATGTATGCGAGTAAAAATCAGTCACTTAGCCTTATTTGCAATATCAATATTTTCATTGTGAATGTTCAGGTTCACGGATAAATGTTCAAAAGCTGCATACATATAATACTCTACTTTTAATGTTATATAAGTTTGCCATCGGATTTCCTTAACCCAATAAGTCAAATTCTCCCTGTCTTCCTCCTACATCCCGTAGTAATATACCTATACCTATATACCATACCTGCCTCAACCTGCGATGCCTTTTTATGCAAACAATTAATTCTTGTTTTTAATCTCCTTCCATAGAATCGATCAACGCATTCCTCGAATAATTCCATGAACAATCCTCAAATGGAAATCCTAAGTTCAGTGCTCCTGGCGCGGGAGCGGAGCGGCCAGGCAAAATACATCCATTTTCGAAAAGAATTTATTTAAATTTCCATACCATCCGCATGCGCTTGATGTCTTTGACAGGCTATACAATCGTTTTATGGAAAAGAACCGGGACTGGCCACATCCATATGGGCACAGGACCAGATTCCAGTTCGTCATTTGCGATCTTTGCATACAAATCCAGCTCAAGCATCCCATTTGGGTCATTAAAGGAGTCCGTCTCATCTCAGCGCACACACATGCTGATGGTAAGTTTAATAATACAAGAGATGCTGATGCAGTTGCAATTACTTCGAAGTGATGCCACCAGAGTTGAATAATTTCAACTCTTCTCCAAGGTGGGTTGTGTGTATTTCTATTCAATCCATCGGGCTTACCAAAACAACTGACGTAATGGTATTCCCCCGGAATTGTGAATATACTGTCTTCGACTGTCTCTTCCATGCACACTGCACACTACCCATCGAGTAGGTACTGTCACTGAAATAGTCGGATGAAGATCAAAGCCGGTGGTATTTTGTTTAATTGGACAATTTGGGTCTAAAGATGCGAACAATACCCTTCGAATTGGCATGTTGTCGTGTGTAGTAGCTGAGGGGACTCTTAGGGGAGATACTAATTGTGCAATTGCGTCCAAGATATGGACTTGGTTATATGGTCAAATCGTGGTTCATGCTAATTCTTCGCATTCGAACTACTAAGTTATGCTTGAATTTAAACAATATTCAGGTATGGTCCTGGGGAGGAACAATAGAAATGTTTTGGTTTAATACCGACGACCAACTATGAATTATCTCCGCTCCTTATTAAGGTTTAATTATGTCGATGATGATGGTTTTTGAAATTGATACCTAATTTTGTCTGTCGATTGATCAGTTAATCGATGGCCATTTGTCCCCATTTATTCTAAGTCAGTTATAAAATTATATTGTTAATAAATAAATGTTTATCAGGAATAAATTTACATGGTGGTTGTTCAGGTATGCGACGAGTAAGAAGTCAGAAAAAAAATCGTTTGGAGCTAATTTTCCAATATTTAACCGGGAAGGGCATTTTTCTAAAAAGATAAATATGGCTAAGCAAGGAAATCACCTACAGTATCATGCAACAACTATTTTTAAAGCCAGGAACTCATTCTTTAATTATATTAATAAATCAAATTGTATTAGTTAACTGTTCTCAGGAAAATTTAAAAAGAAATTCAAAATTTTACCAAAAGTTTTATGCATTTCAGATTTGATTCAAATATTGAAAATAACAATCATTTTTATTAATAAATAGATTGGTTTGTTGATGCTTCCCAAAGGCTTAAGAATTATAGAACTTACCCATTTGTAGTAGCCTATTGATGATGTGTCTCTTCATAGTTGGATTTCGAAAATTTGTGGATACTGAACGCAGGATGGTCTCTGTACTCTTTTAATAATTTATCGTAAAAAGAAAAGAGAACATTACATTCCCTATTCAGTATTGGTAGTTCCATATCCGTTTGGAAGAAAATTTTAAAAGCAAATACATATCGTCCAGCACTCGGCGCCGTAGAGTAGAACTGGTAAAATTAGCGTTTTGTATAGTAGGCAGGAGACAGGAGACAGGAGTTTTGAACCCATTTGTTTAGCCAAACCGAAGAAGCAGAGTATCGCTAGGGTAATTCTTCGTCGGATTTCCACTAAGGTGTCGTTCGTGGAATTGATGTTTGTTCCGAGGTAGGTGAACTCCTTCACTACCTCGAAATTACTGCTACCAACAGTGACGTTTTGTTCTAGGACTCCAGGATTATGTTGAAGAAGCCACATGATAGCGCATCTCCTTGTCTGAACCCTGTACACGTCTGGAAAAGCTCAGATGAGCTGTTTGCCATTGGCTCGTTGCAGCGCGTATTTTGTAACGTCATGCGGCATAGCTGATCCTGAGTACCGAGATCGCCAATAGAAGCTCTTGGCGACCTATGCTATCATATGCGGCTTTGAAGTCGATGAAAAGGTGGTGCGTCTGGACTTGAAATTCATTGGTCTTTTCCAGGATTTTCCTCAATGTGAAGATTTGGTCTATCGTTGATCTGCCTTGCCTGAAGCCACACTGGTACGTGCCGATGATGGTGTAGCAGAAAGGTTTAAGACGCTCACATAGTACGTTGGATAGGATATTGTAGGCAGCATTAAGCAGAGATAGGCCTCTGTAGTTTTTGCAAGACATAGGATCGTCGTCGGGCATGCTTTCCTGCTCCCACACTTGGTTCCGCAGGTAGGCCATCCGAGGCGGCGGATTTGTTGTTCTTAAGCTTGAGGATGGCCTGCTTAACCTCTTCCGAACTGGGCGCTGGGACTGGATCTTCATTGACTGGTCTCATGCTTCTTTGTTCTCCTGTTCCTTCCTCTACTTAATGCCGATTAAGCAGTTGCTGGAAGTGCTGCTTAAACACCTCTACAATTCGCTGTGCTTCGGTTACTAGGTTCCCTTCGCTATTTCACGCATGCTGCCAGTCCTATAACCAGATGCCAGTTGCTTGGCTACCGGCGGGTGTTGGCGGCCGGCGGTGCAAGATTCCTCGAGATACCTGAGCTAAGAGGCTGTGGATGCTCTTTTCTTTCTTTGCAAGGTTTTTTACTCGTTGCTCCTCTTTTCACGGTACTCCTGCTGCTCTTGTTTTCCGTTTCTTTTCGTTTGACAGTCAGGCTCTGAACCTTGTCACAACAAGATAGTGGTCAGAGTCCACGTTTGCACCTCGAAAGATTCGCACGTCCAAGATGTTTGATGCGTTCCTTGCGCCAATTAGCACGTAGTCGATGACTTTCGACCTGAGTCGACTTCCCAATCATTAAAAAAAAAAAAACATTTTTTAAATATATTATTCGAAAACTGCTCATTAAGTTTTTTTCAAAAAATTTATTTATTTGTATTTTCTGAATTGGGGTGGCCGTGGCGCGATAGTTGTGTGCTCGCCTGTCAACCTCGTGGTGCAGGTTCGATTCCTGCCGTTGTCTATGTCTTCTTATATTCCATTAAAAACCAATTCTAAAAATTGTCATAAAATAAGTTGCTGCTTTGCTCATTACATGCTGTTTAGGCATAACACTAACAACATGTGATTGAGTAAACTAGCATACCCATAAATATGACCACGAAATAAATAAAATAATGCGAATTGTAAGGGACATAAATAAATAAGACACGATAATTCTCTCCGCATTAGTTCAGCCGAAATCCCTGGAGATAAATCTGAGACAACAACCAGCTCTAGTCTCAGAACATAGCGCCACACATCTTTCCTATCCTTCTTTCCCTTCTTCCACCGGATGCCGCGCTGTGTTGAGAAAAACCATATAAAGGGTATTCATAATCCCTTGAGCGCGTGCAAAGTTATAAAAAAAAAAATACCTATGATTGGCGTTTTTGAATTTTTTTTTAAATATTTTCAAAAAGTTTTAAAAAAAAAACTTTTTTCTCAAAAACCGATATACAAAATTGATTTAAAAATGACTTTAAAAATATATTTAGATCTTAATAGAAATCTTTTGCATACGATGTGATCGAACATAAGAGCGAGTTCGTGCGATCCAGTCGTGCATTTCATTTTTAGATGTAAACATTCCTCCGCATTCGCAATATGAAATTACATTTTTCCTTGACCTTGTAAATTATATTTAGTATTAGTTATCATTCTAGTTACTATAGTCTCGTCATAAAAATTAAGGTTATTTCCACAAATCTCTAATTCAATCACCTAATTCGCATTCGCATTACAACGAACGATTTGGCTCTAAAAACTATTTTATCAAAATCGGGTATGTCGTTAGTCAAGAGAATAATATATCAATTAACTGTTTGAACCAGTTTATACTGTCAGAAGCATGCATCTTCATTCAGGTAGCTATAAACGAAAAAAAGAAATCACATTAATATTTAAGTAAAATAAAAAAAGACTTCAAACAGAATGTTTGTGTCAAAGACCTCTCATCTTCCAGAGTGAGGAAGTAATTAATGATGCAATTATTCCCTTTTAGCAAGAAAAAAGAAAAAAAACTAGCAAGAACGTCCTTCCATCATTATTTCAATACGCATAGACAGACTACTACCGAGTCATTTCAAGATGCGATAGAAACATCATATCCAATGATCAATACTGAACGAGTTCACAGAGAATACAACATGGGACCTATACACACAGCTTGATCGATTACAAGCCCAGCTCTCTTTTGTCGTCCCGCCCAATGTCGCGCCACTGGCCGGTCTTAGAGGAGCGAACAGATGAATGGATGTAGATGGATTGACGATGGGAAATTATTTTGACTTCTGTGCCGATGATTGTGGGAAGATTACCTCAACAACTTGTATTTAGCTCTATCTTGCAATGCTCTTCTGGGCCTAGTTGCTGTGGCTGGCTTCCTTGTGACTAATTAATAAGGTCTGCCTTAATGGGCAGAGAATCAGTCAGTGGTGAATTGTCGGAATTACTGACTCCCTCCTGTTTGTGTATCTATATACGAGTATTATGACAAATGTCCATTTATATGATCATGGGACACAGTGGGTCATTTCATCAGCATGAGGTATTGGGGGAAAGACATTTTTTTAGTCGCACAATAATTACCGTTTAACAAATCGTTAACGACGAATTTAATACATCAGCCTTCTTGTGAAAGATAGACGACAATCAACCAACGGCGACGCGACGTAAGATAATTTTATCGTATGTGAATTTCGCAATTTACGTAGGTGCATGATACGCCATTTAAGGATATTTAAAAGTTTTGAAATTTTTACTTACATCAAACGTTTTACTCATTTCTGGTATTGTAGTCTCAGCTTTAAAGGTGTTTTCTTCGATTCCGTCTAAATTTTCTACTGCGCCACACTGTTTTCTTCCTGCCAAAATATGAACATTATCTCGATAGTATGGACATCCCGCTCTAAGGTCCAATACTGATAAAACTATTTATCAAGCAGTAAATAATTCCACACGATGATAAAGATCTAAGGACTAACAATAATGAGGTTCTATTTGTCGTGCCTGCTTTCCTCCGGCCATATCTTGCGCAGATTAATTGAAGCATACTCCTAATTTAGTCATCCCAAACGGCTTTAAGACCTTGGCAGAAGACTTTGGAAGAAGTGAAGATATGTTTCTATCATCTCTTCGTCGAGTTTGGGTCGACGCAATTGTTGATCTAGGTTGAATATAGTAGAGTTTGAATTAATGTTTAACTTCAGCCTCAACTTTTGCTTTGCTACTATTTTCCACTTATTATTCTTTTACGTCTCAAGCGATTATGAGACTCCATCGAACAATTAAATGACCGCTTTCAGCAATCGAATTCGCACTTTCTTGTATTGAATGTACTATAGTAATGAGTGGCGGTCGGCACATAGACACAAAGTTGAAGGGAGGTTATGACACCACTGTCATTTTAGGGCGTGATCCTCTCGTTTCCAATATGGGATAGATCATACATCCAACTGGCCCGAGGGAGCAAGCGGCTCCCGTCAACATATGGTATGTGGGTTTGATGGATCAGTGGTTAGTCTGGGTGTCTGTCAGCCTACGATGGCTGTCTAAACTCCTTTTGTTGCTACTCCTACAGGAAACAAGTGCGTTTAATAGTCGATAGTCGTTATCTTTCTCGTCCTTTACCATTGTATATTACTTCACCTTGGTTAAGAGATAATTTCGACATGTTGGTCCGCTATGTTAATTAAGAACTTTCAAGCCATTTGTTAGCGTTATTGAATCTTAGTACATTCTTGCTAGGAATGTTAGAGAGTTCCTCTAAATCTTTGAAAAAGTGACTGCGGAGGAGTCGGCCTGTTGATGGACGCAGAGGTCTTCATGCCCCCTTATAAGTTTCAATGGACGTGACGTTATTTCTAATTCTTACATCACCAACGATCTCCTTGGGCAATTCTTGTCAAAGTTGCAACACTGCATACACGCCTTTAAGAGAGGAGAACTACTGTATAATATCTAAACGAATAACCGGATTTTTTGTCTTACTCCGTGTTCTGCTTAAACACGGGCAATGCGGTACATGCGATCCGGTGCGCTGAATACGAGTGCAAATTACTGGTATATGTGGATGTCCAACGCCAACACGATATTACGGTAAATGCGACCTCGTCGCATCGCATGCATTGTTTAAACACAAACCTGTTTGATTTTGCCCGCAGTATTTTGCGGCAATTCAATTGAGCAACTGCAACATTAAAGTTTTAATTTCCGAAATTCAAAAGCGACTTTATTCCACATAAAAGCCTTTGCCAATATATAGATAAAAGAGCTGCAGACATCGAATGGGACACAATTGCTAAAAACATGGGAATGTCAAGTAAGTAAACAATGATTTTGCTTTTATATTTTATTTATTTGAACGAATTAAAAAAAAGAATCTGTGAGTTCATAAATGATTCACTTAGTAGATTCCTGAAAAATCTGACGACGGATGCTTCTTCCGAATACTCCTTATGGAAAGCAGTTAAGCGCCTAAAAAGACCTCAGACACATAACCCGCCAGTAAAGTCTCAAGATGGCAAATGGATCGCAAGATCGAAACAAAAGGTTGATCTCTTCGCTGAACATCTCGCGAATGTTTTTAAGCCATTTACAGCAAACGCAGCTACAGATCCCTTACAGTTTGTTGATAGAAACGACGAATGTGAAATATCTTTTGTCACACACAAAGAAGTAAGAAGCATGTGTCAACATAAGTTGTCTAACAAAAAATCATCAGGGTACGATCTAATAACTGCTCAGGTTTTGAAAGAAATGCCATCAATAGCCTTCAAGAAACACCAATTTATAATTAACGCATGCCTTAAACTAAGATATGTTCCACATCATTGGAAAATTGCAGAAGTCATTGTTAAACAAGTTAAGCTACCAACAGAAGTAACATCTTACAGACCAATGTCGCTCACACCAATCACGACAAAAGTTTTTGAAAAACTGCAACTGAAAAGGCTTAACAAAATAATAGAAGAAATAAGACTAATTCCGAGCCATCAGTTTGGATTTAGAAATAAACATTCCACGATAGACTAAGTGCACCGAATAACGAATGTCGTGGAAAAGGCACTTGAAGAAAAACAAGTATGGTCGGCTGTATTTTTAGATGGTTGCCAAGCCTTTGACAAGGTTTGGCACTTGTGACTTGAGTTCAAACTGCATAGGGACCTTCCCAGGCAGTCTACGAAATACTGAAATCCTACGTTATGAACCAACTCTTCAGAGTACAGTACGAACAAAATTACTTGGAACTAAAGAAAATTGAAGCCGATGTACCACAAGAAAGTGTCCTAGGACCAACCCTGTATCTGTTATGTACAAGGGATATTCCAGTGGACATCAACGCTCTCATGGCCACCTTTACTGACGATACGGCAATACTAGTGCCAGATAAATCCGTTACGAAGGCTACACTAAAATTGCAAAATGCTGTCGATAAAGTTAGTGGTTGGACGCAGAAATGGCGTATCAAATTAAACGAAACAAAATCGACGCATATAAGCTTTACTAGCAAAAACATAAACAATGTTCCAATATTTATAAATAATACAGTAGTACCTTACTCCAATACCGCCAAATACCTTGGAATGACTTTGAATGCAAAGCTTAAATGGAAAGAGCACATCAAAAAGAAACGAGAAGAACTAAACTTGAAGTACAGGAAAATGTACTGGTTACTAGAAAAGAACTCTGACATATCTATCCAGAACAAACTAATGATATATAAGCAAGTACTGAAACCCGTTTGGACATATGGCATCCAACAATGGGGCTGTACAAAGAAAACAAATGCTGAACCCATCAAAAAATTCCAAAACAAGGTCCTTCGTGGAATAATAAATGCCCCTTGGTATATAAGAAATAGCGATCTACATCGTGACCTTCAAATTGAAATGGTTACAGAAGTGGGTTAAAAACACGCTGCCACACAACCAGCGACTGCAAAGTCATACCAACTCCGAAATGGAGACTGTCTTAAATGTACGAGACAATGTTCGGAGATTAAGAAGAACCAAGCCTCATGAGCTGATGTTCTTAAAGCTATGGGAAAGTGTAATAACTTTAAGCTTCCCCGAATGCGATTTAAATATAAATTAAAATAGTAAAATCATTTGTCGATCTTTCATAGATTGGTCCTGATTTCACCGGTGGTTTTAGTGCGGTAAAAGTCCCACACTACGCGATTCTTACCGAGTGCCTTTTGAAGATTTCCATCGGATCAAAAAAAAAAAATGTATTTGGAAGTAATCACAAAAAAGTTATCGTTTTACTTCTGCCTCTCTCGGTGGACGATTATTTGCTCTAGACAACTGTAAATTGTGGTTTTCCATTAAATTTTTATAACTTCAATTGCGTTCAGAGTTATTAGATCTGCCTTCTTTTTCCATATCAATAATAATTATGTGTAATATGCAAATAGCTTTAACTATATTAACAGCATTTTCAACATTAGTTTCAATTACTTTCATTAAAATTCTAAATTAAGCAGAACTTATGCCGAATGCACACTCTACTGTCATTCTGGCTCTTGATAAACGGTAATTAAAATCTGCAGCAGCGGGATTGTTTTCAATTCGTCTTGCAGGGTATGGTCGCATTAAATACGTTCTCAAGGGAAATGCCTCATTTCCAACAAACACAAATGGAGCTTCCAGCTCAGAGTTGGGCAGTTTTTCATCTCTTGGTAAAGCCAAATTTCCGTTCTCCATGTTTTCATAAATGGCTGAGTTCGCAAATACTCCAGCATCACTATCTTTTCCGTATGCGCCCACATCCACCATTAAAAAACGGTATTTTGCATCAACCACCGCCAAGAGAACGATTGAAAAGAAACCCTTGTAATTGTAATACATACTGCCTGAATTTGCTGGACTTAAGTCTTATATGTTTTCCATCAATGCTTCCCAAACAGTTGGGGAAGTTCCACTTTTTATAAAAATCTTTTGAAATTCGGTGAAAATGTTGAGTTATTGGTACTGGCATATGGTTCTTCTGAAGTAATTCCCAAATATACTTGCAAACGTCATGTACTTTAAAGGAAACAGATGACTTCGATATCCTGAATGAAAAAGCAATTTGTCTAAAAGATATTCCTATCGATAAGTACCTGAAATACAAAATTTAATTATGCATTTGTTTATTCTTTCAGAAGAAGATGTTAAAAAAAATGGCGGAATTTACGCGACCAATTCAGAAAAGAACTAAAAAAATTCCGAAAGCAAAATCAGGTGCTTCACAGGATCAGGCAGGAATATACATTGGAAAGTGGCAATATTTTACTAGCTTACTATTCCTGAAAGATACATTGATCCCGAGAAATACTGATGGAAATTTATTGCCATTGTCATCACAGGATATAACTCCAACGGAAGAAAGTAATGAGACATATACTGAATTAAATCATGATCAAGAAAAAAGTTTCACTGAAACACAAACTCCGTCAAAACAATCACCTTCTCGTCCAAAAAGAAAAAGAGTACATGAAGAGGGAAATGAGATTGATTTAAAGCTTCTAGATATAGAGACAAAAAAACTGGCTTTGCTTGAAGCGCAGGAGGATGAAAATTCACATTTTTTTAGGTCGCTGCTCCCTTTTATGAGGACATTTAATCCAATACAACAACTTCGAGTGATAAACAATTTCCAAAACATTATCCTAGATGAAATGGAAAGAGTGAATATTCAACAAACCTCAAATGATATATCATCTGCTTATTCAGACATATCTGAACCAACTGTAATGGATTTAGCGACTTCCAGCATTCTACAAAACCAATTTCAACATGTAATCGAAATTATCGAAGATGAAATAAATGTTGATTAAAATAATTTCATTTTTCCTGTACTTACCTTAATGTTAGGAAAAGCCTCTCTTCTACTGCAATTGGTCTCTGAAAATTTGTCGTGATATGATAACAAGAATCATGCATGTTTCTTAAAATATAATCGAATGTTTTCGTTGACATTCTTGTGTACTCCCGAAATGCGTTTTCATCGCGATTGCTGGTACAGATGAGATGATGAAATTCGCCATAGACTAGTCTGTTCCTATATATAACACTTGTTTTGTACTCTAGTGATTTAAATTTCTCAAAAGTTTTAATTTTAGGAAAGTATATTCCATTCGTAAAATCTTTAGTGCCGAAACTGAAGCCATTTTTTAAAGAATATTTTTATTTAGGAAGTTTCTGTGGATGTAACTCGAATAAACGCACTATCGTGTTGTAATTAGACACTCCGCATTCTCCGCAAATAAGTGACAGATAAATACGACCACACGGGCACCGTACCGGCCGCAAAATCGTGCCCGGCGTTAGTTAACGACAAATAAACATCTAAACGACACTGCCTTTGGTCGTGGTAACGCACGCTAAAATATGGCTCGCAATTTTGCGACTTCTTTTTGCTCTGCTTATTTCATTGAATTTTTAAATGGCCTCGTACGATACTTTGCGAATGTTAATATTCGGAAAGATTTTATCAATTTCATGGAAGCGATTGAAACCCAACCTATGTGTCCGATGAAGAAGCCAGACAAAAAAGTTGGATAAAACTTCTACATCTAGGGAACTGGCAAGGACATTTGCCAAATTATCTGGTCCCGGCTTAAAAAGAATAAGCTGAAACTATCATTCATCGTGTAAGAATAGGAATAGTCGGATATGACGTTATCCTTTTCGAAATTCGAGGTGGTTTCTTAGAGATTGAGGAGCAACCCGAAAAATCGTAGTTCGAAAGTATCCGCCGTTCAAGGCGCTCTGTGGCAGTTATAAAGGATATTCTTCGAATCTACTCACATCAGTTTGTGGAACCAAGTGGCTAGAGCGGCATGAAGATGTACTCCAATTTTGTTTAGACCGCGTCAAGAGTGTGAAAACTATGGAAGCAATTTCCCGTTGGTTACCCGAGCACAACTGGTAAGGCTTCGTCACATCTTACAACTTTATGTAGAAGACAGTTCATTGTGTCACCATTATGTTTTAGTGATATATATATTGTTAACTTTTTCCAACCAAGTCTCTGAGAAAATTAATAAAATTCAATAGCAAAAAAATGTAATACACATAAATTAACGTGGGTATCATTTTAAGGATATTTGTACATAGAAATTGAACCCCCGTCTCTCTAACTAAAACAAATCCTGGATCCCAGCAGATTGAATTTATAGGCGTATCTTTGTTGGCAGTAAATATCACTAAGGACCATTTGTACCAATAGTTAATTCGTAGCTCAACCTTGTATTAAGATCTTAACCCCACTCTAAGTGTGGTTTTGGTTAACTGAAATTCAATAATGGTTCAGGTTTCAAGTATGTGTTAAGAACCAGCTAAACCATAGTTGAACATCAATCCGCTGAAATCGGTGGGTTAAGATCTTCAACCAAGGCTGAACCACGCTTAAAAAGTTGTGCAACTATTCCTTATTCTCCCGTTAACATAGATTGGATTTCTAGTTGCAGCACAATCGGTAAGTTAATCTGCAAGTGTTTACGACTGAAAACAAAACACTAAACAACAAGTAGTGTACTCGTGAAATTCATTTAATCCTCGAAGCTTGTCTTGACCGCAGCCGACAATATAGAATGTAAGCTTCTTCTTCAAATTTGAGCTCCTGACTATCGTTTTAGTTGAATGAGAATTTTGGTTTTGGACGCAAAGAATCGCAAGCGATTAATTAATTTTAGCCATTTGCACAGACCGGTACATCAGGAAGCAACCAACCTACATAAAAAGAGACACCATAAAGACCGACACGTACTAAGATTATATAGCATTGAAGGTGGTGGCGGAACACCCATCACCATCACATAATCCTCTAAATGGGAATGATGGCAAGTGAATTATTTTCTAATTGCAAGAATGTGCGCGCACCGCACATCCAGGTAAAATCAGAGGCAGTTGCAGACCTCTCGCATCAGACTATTTCGTATGGCCTCCGTATGGTAAAGCTACTGTTCTGTCCATATATGAGGCGTTCGTTCTACGAATTCTGCATTAACTTGGCTAAACTTAACATGGCTACGACGTAATAGTTCAGATTATTGACAGATCTTCATTAGTCATTAAAAAATAGAAATAAAAATAAAATTTTAATGAAACCTTACACGCAAAAAATGTTTGACTTTGATTTGCAGATTATTTTTCTAATTTTTTTTAGGCACTGCGCTCGCGTGATCTTATGCACCTGTGGGCGGTCTTTATGAGGGATTGCAATCCGGAAGTCTTAATGGGATTTTTTTTTATAAATTATATCTAACTGCTAGAGACATTGTGCACATGCCCAGTGAATAATATGCGAGATATCGTGCTCGTGCTGTGATATATGAAGAACTTGATTTTAATGTACCTTGACGCTGCTGGCTAGAAATGTTTTGAAATGATCTGACATTTATGTTTGCTTAAAGGAACCTACTTTGAATGTATTCAAAGACTTTGCACAATTAGTCTGCAAAAAAAAAAATAAAAAAAAGCAACCACACATTCGTAATAGCCGATTAACGGTTTGGCAAAAGGCGTAAGGTGTACTAATAGTTTGTGAAAACAAGTTGGATAATTGTATCAATTTTTTTTGAATAAAATCCAATAAATTATAATTTATAAAATGATAGCTCCTTAATCCAATTATGCACAATAAAGCTACTATTAGGCGGTCAACGATTTGACTCGCTGAAATCAGCAAAAAAACCTCGCTGTCACTGACATTAAATTGTCAGCGTTCACAATGTCAGCATACAAAACATTGTAGATCACATAAATGATGCAATCTTGCCAATGCTGTCCTCCCCATAATTGCGTTGACGTGTAATATCATGTCGACGAGGCCCTATAAGCGTTGCGTTGCAGGTCAAAGGAATTGAGCATTTCAGCGCACTTCGACCATCTAAAAAGGCAGAAGTCCGTAATTTTTTTCGTTGAAGCTTAAACTAAAAAATCCTCTTTTTTTTTCAATTTAGTCAATGTCGAAATTATTTTATCAATGACAATTAACTACTTCGTTTTGTTCTTATTTATCGCCAAGTGATGGAGCAACTACATCTCGCTTTGTTTTTCCGATAAATTGCGAATTATACATTTCATTATGCACTTCATAGTTGCATATAATAAGTTCTGGAATATGAAATCTTACCGTTTCTAATCGAATGATTCGGTCTAGCGGGCGTTCTTGTCTTTATATGCTCATTATCAAGTCGCCTCCCAATGTTTCTAGTGCTTCATCTGGTAGGCCATTCACACCAGAGACTGTTTTAAGGAAAAATCTGAATTTCCAACAAATTAAAAAGGTAATTATTCAAAGGTATTGAAAATGCAAATGTTAGTGTTTATTCAAAATATACCTTTCTATTGGAAGAATACATACATAACATTCTGTTTTAATTCATTGAAATAGATCGGATTTTATTTCGATGTCACACTTAAAGCGAGTTTCATTCAAATTTCAAAGATCTCTTAAAATCGAGTTTTGATCTTTTCAATGAAACGTTTTTACAGATTTAATTGCAGTATTGGTAAATGACTGACACACATATTTCTAAAAAAAAACATATCTTCATCATCAGATAACGAGTAAGACGAAGAAGAAACAATCATAAACTCCATTAAATTTACAAAATCTAAATGATTTACTTCTTTATTTATTTTTTTTTCTTATTTTTTAGCACTGACTGGCACAAGTTCACAATAAATTAATAACAAAACATTTTTCATTTGTCGCTTGACAGAAAAGACTTTTTACATGTATGTGTGCATTCAGATCAAATCTGCCAGTGCATTAGATTTCAAATATTTCGTGTTGAGGTTTGATCTAGATTTGCTGTTTTTGTTTAAATGAAACTCTCAAAATTTAAAAACACCAAATCTTTTGACAGGAAGAGCAAATTTTTTCTGGAATGAAATTAGTTACTCTATTCATCTTCATCGTCCTTACAATAATTATTGAATATTCCTTTGAAATGCGGTTGTTTCCTGGTGGTACTTGTCTCTCTATCGATTAAACGATTTGGACGCAACACCGACAGCCATTTTTTGATGGAGGATCTCAGGTAACGGGAATTAATTTCCAGGTTCGGTAAATTGAAATAGATATTAAATACTTGATCTCAGTCCTGATGTAATATTATTGTTTTTTTTTTTCAAGAGATTATTAGCCTTTATATGCATCTTTCAACATCTTCAGAATGAGGCGAGAAAGCAAGCAGACGTACTAATATTGTTCTGAACTCTTTAAAATGATACTATCGTTCAGGTTCAGCTAATTTTTTTTAAAGGTAATTTGATCAGCATTTTATTCTGGCAAAAATCATTATACTGGAGATAAAGCTTTGCCAAATGTTCATCTACTTCAATTAACTTATTCAATTTTACGACGTAAAATTTTAAGAAAACCTCAAAACTAGGCAAAAGATCTTTGCTTTCACATTGAAATCGTTGTTGTAAGTACATGACTAGATAATCGCTTGTGATTATGGCTTATTTGTGACTAGATGTATGAGTTTGGTGGAGTGCGGCATCTTCCCCGACGCGGCATCTCTCCCGCAATTACCATATGTAAGTCACTTATGTCATATCAGTAAAGACCACGCAAAATTCTTAAAAAACAAAACAGGAAAATAGGGACAATAGTTTAGTTAATTTGAATAACGTTTAAAAATTAGAAAAGAAAGTCAAATCGTGTTTGTTTAAATAGTGTGCATTTCTCGTGACTTTTGTTTCGATAATTACTCTTGTTTTATTTATGTAAATTGAAAACGAGAGTTGGGATTTAGTGCTTTCAATTTTTTATTTAATTTAGCTATTTCCGGCGGCTACTATTTCCAGGTGAGAAGCTTGAAATTTCACATACTGTCTATTTATATCTAAACTAAGTGAAATCTAAAAAAAAAGGTTTAAAACCTTCTAGATTTCCGGAAAATTCGTGTTGCGTTTTCGTAACATTAGCCGAAATGGGTGGCAGAATTAATAAAAAATTTCGAGTTTTTTTGTTATAAAATTTAGGTATAAGCTTTATTTTGCATATTGTTTTTGGAGAGGTGAACACGTATATACAGGGTGCGCCAGAGAAACTTTCTTATTTGAAAAAATTCCCGCGCGGTGATTTGGGCGGTTAGAGGGGCGAGGAGGGCGCATCTGGAGGGGGAAGTTCCCAAGTTTGTTACTCCCTCCAGTCAGTTGCCATCATGCTCTGGTCTTGAGAGCAGCGGGCCTTCGCAGTCGAGAGCTTCTTTTCTAACGGTCGCTCACTTGTTGCTATGCAACGTGCCTTCCGCCCTCGCTTTGAAATTCCTCCTCACAGACTCGTTCCTGGCCGTAATTCGATTCTATCGTGGGTTAACTCATTTCGGGAGTGTGGAAGTGTCGCTAAACCCAGAAATGGACTTCAACGGAGGAAAATATCGAAAGAGTGAGGCAGTCAGTTGTGCGTTCTCCCCGGCGTTCGGCTCGCAAACACGCAGCTGCTATGGTAATTTCTGACACCACTGTTCGACGAATTCTCCATGAAGACCTTCAATTTTATCCCTATAAATTGGCTGTTGTGCAAGAATTAACTGAACGCGATTTTGTTGCCTGCGACGCCATTGCCAACATATCGATTGATATGCTGCAAAGAGTGGAGACGAATTTCAAAAATCGACTTCATCAGTGTATGCGCAATGGGGTTCGCCATTTATCCGATGTCATTTTCAAGACTGCATGAAAAAAAAATTGGGATATTGTATTCTCAAATAAAAAAAAATTCAAACAATAATTGAAGTACTTTTGTTTTTATTGACCTTTCAAATAAGTAAGTTTCTCTGGCGCACCCTGTATATAAATATTAGTAGTAGTTGTGTGCTTTAAACTCCATGATGATACATATTATTATGAAGAATGGGTCCTTGTGTGATATGAATCGAAACATTTAGGATCAATTGGCATCTTAAGCTTCTTGCAAGAAAATTTTTTTTGACTGGAACAATTTCGACATCGAAGACGCTTTTCCATTTTTATTATTGTGTGTTTTGTGTCATCAAATCGAACCATTTCGTTAGAATTTCCTTCCCTTTGATGTGTTGGCGGAATATTTGATTTTTATCGCAGTAAGGTGTCTATAACATATGTTCTAAATTCCAGTTGTGACAGTGGTGTTTCCTTTGCAAACTTTTAGCAAAAGCCATAAACTTGCCATGCATTTACCAATGCTGCATACAATGCATTCGATAAAAGTGGCCAGTGCTACTTCTTTCCACGAATCCGTATCCGGTAATTGCTGATTGCGTTATCAAACAAGTCCACTCCTCCCATCGTGGAATTATATTCATGGATTGCATTGGAAATGGGAACGTTGACGTGTTTGCTTTTTTTTTCGATCAAACCGTTTTGCTTGGGTGATTGGTTGGTCCATCAAATGATTTGAAAGAACTGTAACAATGGAGTTATCGTTCCAACGAACAGCGGCAATTCCATTTTCCTTGTCGAATGCAAAATCCATAGTTCCACTATTTTGTTTCTTCATTTGTTTGGGTTCTGTCAACTTTGCTTTACCAATTCTATTTTCACGAATAGTGCATGTAGATTGGCAAAAAAGAAATTAATTTTTTAGTATAAATAAATGATAAGTTAAAATTACCTGTTGCGAAGTAGCCCAATTTTGAGAGACGACAAATCAGTTTGTGCGACATGAAAAAATGTCAAAAGTAGCTGTGTGTTGGTCTGGAACATCGATCTTAGAAAGAAGTCTCAGAACAACATTTTCCCCTAAGCCAAATCCAGCCGAATTGTTCTGTTATGATATTGATTTAGTGGGATCATAACTCTATCTGTTCTATGCTTTACACTTGTCATCCGCCTTTGAGATCCGCCAGGGATTAAGGTTAATGAGCGGCGATAATCATCTCGGATTGTAATTGTTTTATTTCTGTGGCAAATTTAATGGTTTTTATTCTTTCCGATATAGTTCTCTAGATCGCTCATTAAAAACGAAAACTCCAACCGGTTGTGTGCTCTATTTTTTTTTTTATTTTTTTGGAAAATGGTCTTCTTGGCTTCCTTGAATCTTCGTAATTCAATTTCGATCAAGCTTAGTCACTCCTGGTGCCAATCGATCAAATCCTGTTAATTTACTCTCATACTTTATATACATTGTACAACATAAGGTATTTCGTTGTTTTTAAACAAAAACGATACCAACTTCCCTTCGAACTTCCACCCATACATCAAGTGCGCGTTGGAGGGATCTATAACTGACGCTTATAATGGCGACATCGTCAGTAAAGTATAACTGAAGCACTTTGTGGTCCATCACTTAACTACAAGCACTTGGCACTGTTACAAACCGAATGGTTTTTCAAAATCAACTAATAAAGGGTTATCCATTTCGCGGTTTCAAATGTATAAGGCTGGAATTCGACATCTGTCGCACTAAGTTGTTAAACCAATTTTTTTTTCAGTTGAAAGTCTGGCTTTACGAAAATGGATCGCTTAACTATCGCACAACGCATAAAAATTGTTAAAACCTACTACAAAAATGGTGATTCTGCCACAGCCACATATCGTGCTTTAAGAGGAGATTATGATTTACATAATCGTCCAACTACGCAAGCAATTGGCAAAATTGTGAAGAAATTTGAAGAGACTGGATTGGTCACATATATTGTAAGGCCTGTGCATCATCGTTTCGCTCGTACCACTGAAAATATAGCTGCTGTACGTGAAAGTGTTGCCGAAGACCAGAATGGGTCGATTCCTCGTCGTTCTCAGGAATTAGGACTGTCTTACGGCACATTATGGCGTATTTTGCATTTGGATGTATACCCACATCCATATAAAGTCGAGCTCACACAACAACTGAAGCCAGCTGACCATTCGCAACGTCGTAGATACGTCGAATGGGTGCTTGAACAACAACAGGCGGTGGACGTCGATTTTTCGAACAAAATTTTCTTCAGCGACGAAGCACACTTCTCACTCGGTGGGTATGTTAATAAACAAAATTGTCGTATTTGGAGTTCTGAGAATCCTCAACTAATTGAAGAAAGGCCATTACATCCACAAAAAGTCACTGTTTGGGGCGCTCTTTGGTCCGGAGGTCGAAAACGACGATGGAACGACTGTCACCGTCAATTCGGAGCGTTATGATCATATGATAACCGTCTTTTTTTGCCTGCTATTGAAGAATACGACTTGGAGAATATGTGGTTTCAACAAGACGGTGCCACATGCCACACAACTCGAGCGAATATGCCTTTATTGCAATAGACATTTCCTGGCCGCGTAATTTCTCGTCGTGGCGATATCAACTGGCTACCAAGATCATGCGATTTGACACCGCTGGACTTTTTTTTGTGGGGCTACGTGAAAGGCCGTGCTTATGCAGATAAGCCTTTAACTCTTGAGCACTTGAAAACCAATATTCGTCAAGTTATGGCTGAGATACCACCCAATATGTGTCAAAAAGCGGTCGAAAATTACCTCAAAAGAATCGATGCTTGCAGCAATTCGTTCGCGTGGTGTTCGTTTAAATGATTTAGTGATTCACACATAATGTCGACGTTCAAACTTTATTATAAAAAAGAAATATCATGAAAAAACATATTTTATATGTGTTTTATTTGTTTACTTTTGAAACCGCAAAATGGATAACCCTTTACAATATGCACATCTTCAAAGGAATCACTGTGCGTTTTCGTACCGCATTGGCCATCAGGCAGCTTAATTATTTTTCGAAGCCGGCTACCCAATTCTCGCTCAACGAAATTCATTGTGTGTGACATCAGAAATTTTCACATTGTATAAAAATTTTATTTTTTTTAAACATTACAAAAATAATTCAAAATTAACAAACAGACGCTTCTTTGATACACGTTCGTTCATATTCCATTCCCAAATTGTGTAGAGATCGAATGATAAATCTATCAGCGCCATTAAACAGAAGCCATCAAAAGTATTTTGTAATTGGGAATACCCACGATAAGTCTATGAATGCAAGACACTCAGCGTACCTGCATTTAGCTGAAAGTAAAAACCAAATTTTTTTTGTACGCTTGTTTCAAATAAATAGAAGTAATTGAGCAGTGCTTACACTTCGGATTGAAAAATTTACATTAACAATACATATACAAATTCGGAAGCCACAATAATTAAGTATCCCCAGAAAGGGTCAAGGGTCTCTGTGTACACATACTAATCCTCTTCCTCCGTTCAGACTTTCCTCAAGTCTTGGGTAATTGCTGGCTTGATAAGATCTGTTAAGAAGACAAGAAGACCAAACAAAATTTAATGCATTAACAACACTTACATTAAGGTATAGGTATTTAAATTATTATGATAATTTTTATGAATAAATAATTGGATCTTACTTTCCGCTTATGCCGTAGGTAAATTTTCAACCCTTCTGAAATAAAAAGAAAAAAACGTAAATTTTTATCGAATATGCGTAGAAATACAGGTTAAGTATGATAATCAGTGGTTTTTCGTAAGTAACTTTAACTTACCTACTCATTTCATGAACTATGCAATCAATGATCTTAACTTTTGGTACTCGTGAGAAATAATTGTCCAGGAAATTTATAGACAAAAATATGATGAAACTTCGAAAATTCCGACAAAGCCGAATTTTGGTAGAGGGCTTCATTTAAATGTTCCAAGCATTTCCTAAAAAAGTACCCCAAGTTTGAAAAATTTGTATGGGGTGGTGGAGTGGAAAAATGGAAAAAAATCAGTTTTATCCAAATAACTCGAAAGCTATAGGTTCTTTTGAAAAAAGTTGTAGATACGCATTGTAGCTAATGTTATTTTACACAAACAAGATTAAGACACTTTTTATCGTACAATTGATAGATTTGGAGAAAAATGGTGGAAAACATTAGGGTGTAGTATTTAATTAAAGTAAATGAAATAAATTTATGTTTTTGAGTGGGGATTTTTTTGTTTTTATTTATGTTTGCAAAAACATATTCTATTAAAAAACAAAAACAAATTTAAAGTCTGGAACCGAAAGGGTAATACTGCCATCTTGAAAATTCTTATTTTTTTTATTTTGCTTAATAACTCCATAAAATCTTAATTTTTTTTAGCAGATTTAAGACAACAAAATTATCTAAAAAAAGACATATCAACGACTTTTGTTTGTCAATTCGTTTCTTAAGTTATAGCGTGTAAGTTTGACTTGAATTTTCAAAGATAACTGGTATTTTCAAAAATCGCAATAAAAATGTTTAACAAAACAAAAAAATTAACAAATAAGAAATCTAGGTATACTTACACCTTTTACATAAAAAATAAAGGAAAATACATTCCAACTCCATCTCTGGGGAAAAAAGTAGACAAAACCAAAAACATAAATGTTAAAAAAGTATCCAAGTTCTTCTATATACAAAAACCTTTGCGTAACAAGTCAGCCGTGAAAAGTAGTGAGATCAAAAAGTTTTTTTTTTTTATTATCTACACGCGCTCAAGGGATTATGAATACCCTTTAAATGTTTCAACACAGAGCGGGCGTGAGGGTGAGGTTAAGGAAGAGAAAGAATGATAGGAAAGATGTGTGGCGCGATGTTCTGAGACTAGAGCTGGTTGTTGTCTCAGATGTATCTCTAGGGATGGCGGCTGAATTAATGCGGAGAAATTTCCGTGTCTTATTTATCGATGTCCCTTATAATTCGCATTAATTTTTTGTATTCTTTGTCATATTTTATCGGTATACTAGTTTTACTCAATCACATTTTGTTGGTTCTATGCCTAAACAACATGTAATGAGTAAGCCAGCAACTCATTGTATGACATTTATTTTTAGAATTGGTTTTTAATGGAAAAGAAGAAGACATAGACTACGGCAGGGATCGAACCTGTGACAATGAGGTTGACAGGCGAACACACATCTATCAGGCCGCGGCCACCCCCTTTATCTAAAGATCTAAAAGTACGCCAAGTTCTAAGTTTATTAATGTTAAATATTAAATATTTTAAGTAGAGTAATATGGCAGAACCTTAAAATTATCAAAGAAATCTGTTATTTAACGACTACTGACTTAAATTGTGTTTGTTTACTTGGCAAGTTTTCTTTTAATATAACAAATTACTCAATTTTGAAATGAAAATTTGTTAAGTAAACCAACACACACGCCCCAATCGGAAGGGCTCTCAATATATTTAATATTAATTCTGTGAAAATGGGTGTTTATCGCTATCCTACCGCTATACCAACTGTCATCATTCTACGACAATCAGTAGTTCTCTACATAGCTGATATGAATTCTATGAAAATGGGCGGGTACCACGCCCCCTGAATGGAACATCTTAAAATTTTTTCCTCTGTATGCACCACCAGGCATACGCTTGTGCGAAATTACAAGACTCTGCGATGTCGGCAAGTGCTCCAAAATTTTGATTTTCTGTCAGTGAGTGAGTGAGTCAGTCAGTCAGTTACGGTTTTTGCGATTTTTGTTTGCAGTATTATATCTCGGGAATCACTAAAGCTAAAGAATTGAAATTGGGCGAGTTGCCTAAGCCTGGTGAGTTTGCAACTGAGAGTTTGAAGTTTCTGACTTTATTGGTACTGAAGTTAGAGGGGGATAGAAAATCGCCTGAGTTTGTTCATCTAAATAGGGTGTAGTGCCAGAATATGGCTGGGCACTACCGTGCCCTTTGAAATCTTTACATATTATTATTTTAATTAGAAAGCCAAAGACTAATTTTGAAAATAAGTATGTAACTCTCTACGAAACTGTACTTCACCACTTAGTATCCTTATGTGCATTGGCAATGTGTTCCACAGTCGAATAGTATTCACGAAGAACTGTCGATCGGAAGTCAGACTAAAATAACGATGATGTATAAGTTGCATGGATCTATGGGAGGAAACAAACTGTATTCTGTTGAATAGGATGCAAGGTTGTTGTGTATTTATTATGTTTAAAAGCAAAATAGGGGTTCGGTAACGCAATAGGTTATCAAGGGAGATTTTAAATATTTGTATTGAGAAACTTGAAACGTGATCATATCTATGTAACCCGAATATGTAGCGTGCGATATTGTTAAAAGCTACATTCAGCCTTCTTCTGCTGATTGCATGGCAGTTACAATAGATGTCAAAGCCGAATGTAAGAATTGGAGTAACGAGCGTTTTTGCCAATAGCAAACGTGTTTGTAGAGGAGTATAGTACCTGCTGCGACGAACATAACTTACGGAGAATTCCATATTCGTTTATATGCATATCCCACGACAGTGTACAAAATAAATAGATTTCTTGCTGTGGAAACATAATGTATTTGTGAATTGTTTAAGTAAAAATTGGGAAAATAACTAAGGTTCAAAGCTTTTCTACTAATGACAATGCATTTGGACTTCTGAGGATTCAAAAACCGACCATTAGATGCTGACCAGCGAGAAATTTCTTCAAGGTCCTTATACTAATTGTGTATGGGCAATTTTCAAAGAGCCCGAGGGGACAACTTTTGAACAGTTGGATATCGTCAGCATACATTTGAATTCTGGATCCAGTGATCTTTTCAGGAAGCTCATTTATATATAAAGAGAAAAGGAGAGGTCCTAGAATAGAGCCCTGAGGGAAACCTCTTGTAGTTGAAAGGAAACTAGATACATTATTACCAACTGATACCGCTTTCTTTCTATTCCGAAGGTAAGATGATAGTAGGGTCACTGCAGAGGAAGACAAACCAAATACAAAAAGCTTACGACAAAGGTTAGCATGATCAACAAGGTCAAACGCTTTAGAATAATCAAGAAGTACAAGGAATGTGACATGGTCTTCATCTAAAGCAAGTCTGATGTCTTCAATGATGTTTATGAGAGCAGTCGTGCAACTATGCTTTTGACGGAAACCAAAAAAAGATGTTCTTAACTCTAAGGTGAGAGTTGAGTTGCATTTGAATAATTCTCTCCAAAACTTTTGACAAAAAAGAGATATGTCGGAATTCATTTAGTCTGCCGTTTTTAAGAATCGGCAAGATTTTTGCTTGTTTCCATTATTGCGATGGGAATGAGCCCGACATAAAATTGTATTAAATACATGCGTGATGTATGGTACTATAATAGGTAATAAGAACTTTATGAATACGGGATGTATTCCATCAATGCCAACAGCATTGGCCTTAACAGATTAAAGACTAACAACAATTTCTGTACTCTGTACATATCTAAATTCGAAAGTATCATTTAATGAATTGTCATTGGCAATAATAGGGAACTGAATTGAAAGACCGGGAAATGGTATATTGATAAATTCATGAATTAATGAATTAACATTGATATTCTCGTCAGATCGACGATTTTCTTTGCATATACCGATCTTTTAAGTTTTTCCATAGTTGGCGGCCATTCAAAGAAGGGCATAGTTTTGTATTGTACAATTGGATTTTTGCTATTTTTATTTTGCGGACCACTTGATTTCTCAACCTGCGAAACATTTGGTGGTGAATTTATACAGACTAACGTTTCCATACACGGTATGCCCTTGCAATATGAACCTACGAATTTTAGTGCTAAGCCAATAGCGTTCGCCAGGCCTGACATTTCTTGATCTTAAAGGAACATGTCTGTTGGATAAGCTGATTATTGTTCAAAAATTCTATTTGATCCTCGGGAAAGTGCAGAAAATAAACATGTGACCAATTAATACCTGGAGTGCTTTGTTCTAAATCTAAGTATACAATTTGCCTGAAATCCCTAAATTCGTAGGTGGTTGCAACATGTTTGACCCTGAAATTGAAGGTCAGTTGAGGTCATGTTTTGAAAATGCTGCTTCCAATAATTCGTCATATAAAAGAACGTCGTTCACGTCACTTACAAAGCAAACATCAAGTAGTGTCTGCGATATTCCAGAGAAATGTGTAGCGACGTTGGTGTTAACGGGAGTAAGATTAAATGTTTTTATATCCTCAGTTAAAAAATTCTATTCCAAGAGATCACTGTTGAAATCCCCACAAACAATGATCTTAGATGGGCCCAAGGTTATAGTTTCCAATAATGTAAGCAAAGGACTAAGATCAACATAATTATTGGGTCTGTAAACATCCCCAATGAGAAGAGTACCCTCATCATCAAAGATTTCTAAAAACAAGTAGTCCATCTGACTATCAACTTCTGATTTGTTCTACGCATTTTGTGATCCAACTGGCTAGAAGTCTCCTTAGAGATAGGTTAGGTTAGGTTAGGTTGAGGTGGCTGTCAACGTTGTAGGTGACACACTTAGACCAGAGTTGGTCCACTGTAATACCACATGAATCCTCAGATAATCTTTCTATTCGTTGAACCATTTGGAACTCCTAATGAAGCGTAAGAGACTATAGATGCTCATATTGTTTAGATCGCTGAGATGATCGAAGAAAAATTCTCCACGATGGAGCTTACGTCTTTGAGATAGGGCAGGACATATGCACAGAAGATGAGGAACAGATTCCACCTCCTCCTCATCGATGCAGCTTCTGAAAAAATCGTTTGAATAAACGCCAAGCTTCGCTGCGTGCTTGCCTATGAGGCAGTGTCCAGTTATGACACCAATTACGGAGCTGATGTGCAATCTGCTTAAGAATATCAAACACTTGGAGCGTTTCAGGTCAAGTTTTGACCAGAACTGTTTTGTCATCAGGCAGGTGGTTGTATTTGCCATCTTTGGTTTGTCCTATCTAAAGCATCTTATTTCAGCATTAACTTAAATAAATGTAGCGATGTACCTTGCCAAGTAATAAATGTAGTGTTTTTCACTTTTGACAAGTTCATCAGCCTCACGATTCCCCGAAATCTCCCTGTGTCCTGGCAACCAACATAGGTGAATATTGAACTGCTGCGCCATCTCCATGAGAGATGAACGGCAGTTGTGAGCAGTTATGGAGTTTGTAGAGGATGATTCCAGAGATTTAATAGCCGCCTGACTATTCGAGAAAATGCGGATATCAGTAGTTGATATCACGTTTTCTTTCAGCCAGGAGAAGACTTCTCTGATTGCCATAATTTCCGCCTGGAACACTCTACAATGATTTGGAAGACGGAAAGAGAGACTTAATTTTAGTCTGCTTGAGTACACACCCCCACCAATACCCTCATCAGTTTTTGATCCATCACTATAAAAATTGATAGCATCATCTTCCAAGAAGTTTAAGTTCTCCCAGACAGATCTTGGAGGGACGGTGATTTGGAAGTTTTTGCCGAATTCTAATTTAGGGATGGTGCAATCAATGTAACTTGGAAGTGATCCGAACGAATTCAGAATAATAGAATGGCCAATATCAATACTGATCCATTGTGAAGAAGCTTTAAGGCGGGCGGCTGTACTCGCTGCCGTCTGTTTGGTGAAAATATCGTGGGGCAGTAGATGGAGTAGAACGTCTAGCAGAGGGTGTTATTCTTACTGCTCCGCTTATACACATTGAAGTTGCTCGTTGGACTTTGGTCAATTTTCACGATTCGCAGCTTTTTCTGGAGCGGTCCACCATAATGTTACGTCGTAGGTAAGAATCGGTCTGATTACCGAAGTGTATAGCTAGCGAGTAATACGGGGCTGGATGTCCCATTTATTTCGTATAGCTTTTTACAAGAGAAGAGTGCCACTGTGGCTTTTTTAACTCTTTCTTCTATATTAGGTTTCCAACTTAATTTTTTTATCTAAAATAAGACCCAAGTATTTTGCTTTATCTGAGAAAGCTAGTGGAATACCTTTGATAGTAGGAGGATCTACGTGAGGAATTGTATTTTTCCATGAAAATAGGACAAGTTCAGTTTTCTTTATATTGACTCCTAGGCCACACCTGTCTGCCCAGTTTATAAGCTTATTTAGAGCGTTTTGTAGGAGTTCTTTTAGCACGTTAGGGTACTTTCCGAATACGGCAATGGTAACATCGTCCACATAGGCAACCACTCTGTAGCTCCCCTCTTCCAGATCCATCAGCAGCTCATTGGCTAGCAGATTCGAGATTGTGCTGTCGATAAGAATCTCGTGTCGATGCTATTACGTAAGTGGATATCTTCCTAGAGTTTTTCGAAGGAAATATGATAGACTAATAAGTCTGAAGTCTTTCGGCATAACTTGGGTGCATTTACCCGCCTTGGGTATCAACACAACCTTAACTCCTCTCCAAAGCAGAGGTATGTGGACCAGATCTAAACAGCTGTGGACCAGATTGATCAGAATTTGTAGGATTAAATCTGTGTTCCTCTGTAGTTCTGCTAGAATTATACCGCCCGGTCCTGCAGCATTGAAAGGTTTGAAGCTATTAAGTACCCATATCAGTTTTTCCTTTGCAAATAGATCTTGTGGATAGTTAGATTTTGCTATTAGATGTCGTGCGGTCTGTAAGGTTAACATTTTGACAGCTACCTGGAAAATGGGTATGCAGTAACAAGTTGAGCGATTCTTCGCAACAGTTCGTCCATGACCCATCAGCATATTTTAAGCTACTGGACATGGATGGATTTGTTGAGAGAATTTTTTTTAACCTTGATGCTTCTGAGGTTTCTTCTATTTTGCCACAGAAGGACCTCTAGGAATATATCTTTGTTTTCTTTAATTCTTTCTCATAAAGTTTAAGGGATTCTTTATATGAGTCCCAGTCTTCAACGTTCCTATTTTGTTTAGCTCGATTAAAGACGGCACTCTTTCCTAATCGGTTCAAGCCTTTAATCCCACCAGCGTGGCTTTCCTTTCCCTCTTAGCTGAGGAATGGGCAAGAGATTTCTAAGGATTTATTAAGGGCTGAGGTTAAGTCCTTGACATTACTATCATCAATGTTGGAAAGAGGATTTAATAGCTCGGGTTTTAGGAGACCTTTAAGTATTATCCTATATTTGGGCCAATCGGTTTTTCGGTAGCTTCGAAAATCCAAGCGGCTCGGAGTGTCACCATTGAGATAGAATTGAATATACCTATGATCAGAGAACGAGTGTTCTTTCGATACTTTCCAATTCAAAATCATGTGATGAATATAATCTGAGACAAGGGTTATATCTAGAACTTCCTGTCGGGTTCGGGTAACAAATGTGGGTTTGTTTCCTACGTTACTTACTATAAGATTAGTACTTAAGACAAAATCAAAAAGAGACTTACCTCTGTCTTATATATCAGTACTTCCCCATACTGTGTGGTGAGCGTTGGCATCGCTATCAATCATGAGGCTTATTTTCTGCCGTTCTGCATTCGCGATAAGCCTCTCCAGTGTATTACCGGGTAGGCAGCCAAGGTGGTCGTAGCCCAGATATGCTGAAACGAGCCATTAGTTTCCTTTTGCAGTTTCCAATCAGGCTGCGGTGATATTTCAATTATTCTTACTGTTATTTTCCAAATAACCATTTGATCGTGACCAGAGCCGGCAGAGTGTCCAATATTTGTAGAAACCGCCCTTTTTTATATTTGAAAACGTACATATATGCATGCACTGATGCATATACATACAACTTTTCCATATTATCCAGAAGGTAGACTTTCAATGTGTCCTTTTTATTGAGGTACTCCTAGTACAAATCAAAATATACATTTAAATGTATATTCTTCTCTAATAAACACTTCAGAACAGAGAAGAATTTATAAGGCGGTTAATAGACGTACTATAATATTAGGCAAATAATATGTCAACTAAATTGATCAATCAACAAATTGAGCAATTGATATTTAATCCTGTGAAGATGAAGTTGAACAATGACAGTATGTATTTGTTAGCGCAAGATCAAATAACATTTTCTTGTAATGCGCCCCCAAAATGTGCGCCCTATCTATTTGCACATTTTGAGCACATGGTCGGTGCGGCCCTGAGCGTGACCAAAATTTGCTCAAAATATGCGAACATTTCGTGCAATAAAGTACCACTATATTTTACTTGCGCGATGTGTAGGTACTATTTGGTGATTAACATAAGGTGCGACAAAAACGCAAGGGCGTGTAGATTGGGCATACAGAAGAAAAAAAACGTATGGGAGGAGGGTATATTTCCGCCCGTTTAGGGAGGAGGGGCAATTTAAAAAAAAAACTTAAAACAGAAAGAAGAAACAATCTCTGTACTAAACAGTACGCCCCACATCACATACATACAAAGTTATATTTTTTTCTCAAATCAAAAACACACACTTTTAAAACTAATATTCCCTACTTAAAACAATTGGGTGCTAAGAAGTAAAAAATCAATGACCAACTTGAGAGAAACATTGTTCAACGCATTGAAACAGCAAGCAAAAAAAAGAACAAAGCTTCTAGAAATGATTTGAAATTGGAATAACCAATTACTTGCCCATCAAATGAAAATCAGCTAATCGTGGAAAATTGTGGATTATCCAGAGTTGAACGGGCAATGTGCATGTTGATGGATAGTAGCGGCCAGTCACCGGCAGCGGGACGATGACGACAGAAGACGCTCTCATTCTTAGAGATCCCTGAGCCTGAGCACATCATGATTTCTTGCTTGTAGCATTATTTGCCGAGATTCTTCGTGATTATTTTTATTATAATTGTGCGATTATTGTCGTGATGCAATTCTGGCCCAAGAGCCATAGCCATACCCATAGCTACAGTCACATCCACTGCCACAAAACCAGTAGTTGATCTTGTGAGTTTCTGACAACCGAGGACGACAACAACGACATCGCAGGAGGAGAGAATCCCTCCGATTCTCTGGACATGGACCACGATCATAGAACTTATCCTATAGGTACTTACATCTCCTCTCTGGTTAGGTAAGCGCTATGGCTTTTGTTGTCAGCCCAAAAGCCGAACAGCTTTGGGCACACATTTATGCGTGCCGTTTCCGTGCATGTATGCGAGGTGACTGGTTCACATGATGAGGATCATGCTCGTCATCCTTGCGGCAATATCCGCTCTCCCGCCACCGCGTACGTTCCGTCCTTGTGGCGTACGCTTGGCGTACGGCTGCCCGTAACCATAAAATATTCAAGCAATTCCTTATTTGCTAAGGCATCAAGAATAACGATGTCACTTTGATATCGGCGATTCCTTTGCTTTTGGTGTTTTGCAATTGGATCGGTCGTTTGATCGCTACCGACAATTGAAATGAATAATTTTACAATGTTCGGCTGCCATCTTTGAGCAGGCAAGATAAATTCGACTTTGGCTATAGTGGAAAACCTTTGTAGAGATATAATTTCACCCAATGTAAGGAAGAGTTGATGGGTATTGTTTATTGTGGATGTTGTTGTTTGCTTGTTAACTAGTATACTCGAATTGTGAAGTGGGTGTGGCGTGTTTGAGGTGAGAAAATTCATGTAATATATGAAATATATTCCAAGAATGGTAGGCATCAGGTTACTCTACCTTAACATAATTAAAAAGAAGATATGTAGCTTCGTATAAAGATAAACATAGCAACGGGAAAAGTATGAGGTTTATAGAAAAATTGACGTCTTGTATTTATTTTTTTATTTATATTTTATAGTAGTAAGTAGAGTAAGTAGTACTATCTTTAATATTATAATTATTTATCTGTTGAATGCGCTTTAATTTTATAAACTGGATGACGTTTCATATAAGTACACCGAAAAAAAAACCTTAGTTGTTTCATTGTTATTCAACAATTCAACAATAGTTGTGAATTTAAACAAGTTTCGTGATGAAAAAAAATAAAGTCGCATTTTTAAATCAACGATACAGCCGTGAGAATTTTTTTTTTAGGTAAGTATCATAAACATTTTAAAATTAAGCATGTTTGAATTTGATTTGAATATTTTCTTATTTTCAAGCCACAATTTCATTGTTGATTTAATAATTAATCAACAACAAACGTGTTTAAATTACATTTCATCTGAATATTTTTTTAAATTTTTAATTAAGCTATGTACCTGTAAGAACTAAGGTATTTTAAATGCAACCTGAATTGCACGGCACTAGTTTGGCACAGTGGATTTTGAGAACCAGGTATTGACTGTCTTATTTTAACACATGTGCGGCATCCAATTAAAATTGGAGGTATAGAAAACAATGCGCCTAGCGTGGGGATCGAACCCACACGTCCTATTTAAAATTATTCCTTTTTCCTTATTAAAATTAAAATGTTTGTTATTGAAATAACATGTTTGTGACTAAAATAAACAGCGTATCATATACAAATCAACAAACCGGTCTAATTTTATTTTTTTTTAGTTTTTTATTGTGGCTCTTTGCCCGAGGCTAACAAGAAATGGCCCGCATATATCATTCTTTGTAATATTTTATAAAGTAATCTTTCAAATTTCATCACAAAAAATGTCAGTGTTTTTCCTTCATAACCAAGTTCGCATATTACGCGTTTATCTTTTTAAGATCAGAGCAGAGAACTGAGCAGTCAAAAAAGTATCTATGTATCTTTCATTTTTAGCTCAGACACATCAGAGCGCAAGTGAGCAAAATTGTGTTTCTTTTTTCAATCAGAGCCAGCTGCGAGCTATGAGCTCAGAATAAAATGTACGAGCAGATGGCGTTATATAAAATAATATGTTACTTTCTCTTTATTCATCCTTTCTTTTTGTCAACAAATTAATAATTGTTTTTCTATTATAAGTGTCTCTCTTTGGTTTATTTTAAAGCGTGAAGCTGATGATGGCATGTAAAACATGCCGAAACGTATTTTATAAAATTTGAAAAGTCTAATGAATGATATACTTGACAAGTGTTTCGTAAAAAAAATATATTTCGTGTAATCAATAAGGAACATAAGATTAAACAAAGAACAGAAAAAAAGATGGAATAAGCTTTTTTTGTGTGATAGGAAAGAGCCAGACGGGAAAAAAACAAACACATAAAATTGGAGATTGACGCCGGTTGTTCTTCCTCTGTAAGTAATAAATATTTATTATTTTATTATTTTGCCAATTCAGTGCTCCAGTGTGTTTCATAAGTAAATCGGAGAGCTCTGATCGTGCTTGACATGTTCAAGCTCTGCTCAGAGCTCCAAAAGAAAATTGCGCACTGAATTCATTCATTCAGACTGACGTGACTGTATGAATAAACATTTATGTTGTTAATCTTTTTATTGAAAAAAAAAAACATTTCTGACGCGTACTGGTCCTCAGTTTTTGGAAATGGCGCCCAGATGGCCATCAAAACCCTTTTTTTTATATGGCAACGTTGTTTGGTTCCCTACTCATTGTGATATTCAAAAACCCAAGACGAATGTACACCGAGACCTCCGTCTAAATACCTTCCATATTTCCTAACGCTCGTTATGTGTGCTTAAAATGTTGAGGGTATATTAGTAGATAGACCGCTTTGATTATAAAGAAATAATCGAAACAATGTTCTTTTTCTAACGCTTTCCTAATGGTTATTAATTCGTTTATCTTGAGCCATGCAAACTCAACATAGGTTACCTGCAAGTCAAGTGCCTTTGTGGACGGCCATTAATTCATACTTTTATTTCATGGAAATTAAGTATGTTATAATCCTTCAATAGTCTTATGCGGAAGTTCTGCATGCAAGTACCAGCGCCAAATAACGTAATGCTAATATCGTCACATTTTTTTTTTCAAATTTGAAGATGATATTAATTCTCAAAACTTGCCTATAAATCTCAAAGCTTTCACCATGTTTGTTATTCTAACATATCAAGTGTCAAGATATCGTTAATTAGAATTACACTTATTGTCCCAAGGGAACTGCACTCGTACATACTGTCGTAGTTAAGTGTTTCTCTTATTTGTTAATCTGCTCTCAGTAGTAGTTATGGTTGACGACAAATCAAAAAAAACTTTTATGACAGACTGCCCCGAAGTGTGCAACTGCACTTTGCTGCCAAATAATAAACCCAGTAACAATCATTTCCCGTATACTATATAAAAAAAATGTCTATGCGATATCCACATGTCTAAGGCCCCCTCGGGGCAGTTTAAAATATTTTTTGATTTATGGGCAATTTAATAATGTTTTCTTCACGGTTTTATCCACTCTAGGTGAAGAGTTGAAGTACCTATACGCCGCATTTTAAATTTCCCAACACGCTAAAATCTCATTTGTAATGCCTAATGCGTGTTGCGAGAAGTGCACTTGTGCCTGGCGAATTAAAGTAGGCTGGTGTAACGTGGGGCTGAGGCAGGGACGTCATATCGCTTATAAATTCATGTAGTCATTTTATTTAAACTGCACTCTTTTAGTTGATTATTTTTCATTATGCGTGATAATAATTAAGAAGGCAATGAATTTAGGATACTACAAGGCTTTTAGACGCAATTTCTGCCCATATATAAGTACTAGTGTAATCCCCCATCCATTGACCGAGGGTTTCCAGAGGCAGACATAAGAGTGCAAGATATAAATTTTGTTTAATGTGCCACTATTGTCTATTCAATTACGATTAGAAGTGCGAGTCCGAATAAACTATTCTCTTTATCTTGTGTGGTGTGTTTTTTTTTTGCACTGAACTCACGGATGTTATTTGCAGAAAGCGAAAGATTAAATTAGATGTTATCTTCTGTTTAAGAAGGATTTTTTACACCTACCTCAAAAGAAAGAAGTGAGAAGAATAAATGTGACTTAATGATTCCATCACCATTAGAAATTACAATTAGCATGAAACTTGAGGCTATATTTACTAAGCAGCTTTCTGTTATAAGCGAGCTTATGTCTAGCTCCTCTTAAGTAATTGATATAATAATTGTGACATATACGTTGCTTGAAATACATAATATGATATTATTTTGGTGTTTTCAAATTCTATCCCAAAAGATATCATTTCTCATAAAAATTCACATTTTGATATAAAAAAAAATTCAACAAAATTTGCACGATTGAAAATTACGAATTTAACACTCGCCTTGAAATAGCTGAAAGAACACGCAAAGAAGGACACGAATGACGTGAATTCACAATAAAATGAAGAAGCTAATTCAGAAACTGGATAAAATTGAAAACGATTTTAACCAGCGCTGCATAGATAGCCCAGTTTCCAATTTTATTTAAAACTAGCTGACCCGGCGAACTTTTTTCCGAATAAATTCATTTATGTTAAGAAAATAATAATTCCTAGCATGCACAATGCTGTTTCATGTAATGCGGTTAATTAAAATTCTTTATTCTTAAGGTTTATTAAATACAATAAAAATATCAAAATTGATAATGTATATGTTTTTCAATCAAATCAAAATGATTGGCGTGCCGTCCAGCCTTATGCTTTTTTACTGAAGTCCTTTGTACCATACACAAGATTTTTAGTTTTATTTTCGGGTGCGTACACATACAAAGTGGCAGGTTTGCTGACACTTAGGCACGCCACATATAATTTACCATGTGAGAAACATGGGAACTCGAGATTGATGCCACAAACATCCAGCGATTGTTCCTGTGACTTATTGATTGTCATAGCAAAAGCGAAACGCACCGGAAATTGCAGACGCTTAAGCATGAATGGCAAATCGTTCTGAATACGCGGAATCCGTGGAATAAGAACATCTTCGCCTTTGAATTTTCCCCGCAAAATCGTGGCTTGAATCAAGCGCGTTCCGTTAAAAAGTTTTGCTGCATTGAGTTTGCCCGCGCAACTATAACTGAGCCGACTTTCAATTTTAAATTGTGTGGCGGAAAGCCCGGAACATGCAAAGAATTGAAAAATTCCGTGGGATAGTTGGTGGGTTGGTTTTCATCCATCATGGATTCCACGGATTTGAATAAATGTAACTCACCGGCGCGGCGATTTGATTTTGAATGACAAAATTCAAATGATCGACATCCTTTTTTTCGCAGCTGAAATCGTGAATTCAGCCAATCATGGTTAACATTTTGAGCAATATTCGGGACAACATTCAGGCAAGTGATCGATTCATCTGCCGGAGTTAATCTTGGAATGACAGGCAGAGTTTGCCGAAAATCGCTTGAGAGTAATATCATTGCACCGCCGAAGCGTCGTTTATCCTTTTCATCCAGTGTCCAAAAGCTCTTAATCGTGAACAGATTTTCCTCCGTTATCCTATGACCTTTCTTGAGCCAATACGAGTTTATCAAGTCCTAAATAGTGAAAATGGAAGTAACCTTTCTCGAGATATGCACTAAAAAAAGAGAATGATTCCCGATTTCCAATTTTCCTGGAAATTTTTCGGGAGTTTTCTCCAGTGTCACATGTCCTTCCTTTGGTCATACGAATTCATCAAGCCCAAAATTATCAAAAGCGAACCATCCGTTCTCGATTTATGAGCGCACACACGGATGGAATTTATCTTTTATATATATAGATATAGATTAAAATAGCTTATGTGGTAATCAATCGGGTCTTAGAAAAAAAATTAAACTTGCATATCTGCTATTCTAAGAGTTACTAATGATCTTAGATTTACCTTAGACGAGGATATAGTGTCATTTTTAGGAGTACTAAGTTTTCTAAAGCTTTTGATAAGGTTAGCCATAGTATTTTTTGTTTGCCTTGTTCGCAGTTCTATTTTGTGGCAGTTCCAGATTTCACTGTTGGCTTTCAATTTAATTCTTTCTTATTTAGTCACGGGAAAATATTTCTCTGGATCTCTGGAGATTTTTACTGGAGTTCCTCAAGAGTCCATCCTTGCTCCATTACTCTTTTTAATGTTTATAAATGACCTTCAAGCGCAAGTTTAGAATTCTTTCTTTGACTTATATGCTCAACTCACCTAGGTTGCAAATTGGAAATGTAAGAAAATGGTGTTTATCAACTGAATGATATAGCACTTTGCGTTTGTCTAAAGTAAATAACTTGAAATTGAACAACACAAATCAAAATGTTAAATTAAATATTAACAAACAAAAGCTTGTTCTCAGTTATTTTTTGCGTATACACATCGGAAGTCAGATAATAGAATATTTGGAAAGGTCCATAAATCGAGCACTATGATTTTACTCTGCTCTTAGCTGGGACTTTCACATTCAAAATACCATTTGGAACATTAATGGCTGCCTCCGTAGTATTTCTTTCATGAGGCAATATACACCACTGCATATTACACTCCGCTTTGCAAAAACTTTATGTCAGATATATTGCAATCTGAATCTAAAAGAAATTTAAATGTTGCCTTCAACAACAAAATTCGTTATATTTACAACTTTTAACGTTTTAATCATAGGATGCACCTTAAACGCAATAGAAACTATATTATGAGGGTTGTAGGTCAATAAAAGATGTTATTTGTTACAACGTTCATCAGGAAAGATCAAAAATGATTAGGTTATATTTGTACAGCACCGATGGTGAAATTCAATTGTCGATTCCTTGTTGTGTGTGGTTAAAAATTGTAATATTTATTACTACAATTTTTAATTTTCAATGATGTTATATTTCTGTACCAAAAATTACTAATTTATGACTGTCTCGATCAGTTGTTGTTCTGACTAAAAGATTTTCCTAAATTTATCGGATATTAATACCAATACTCCACAAAATGGTCAAAGAAGAAATAGGGATCTATTAAAACTTGACTTCTTTTTAGTTTATTTATACACTAAGAAAGAAGAACACATGCATTAATTGGACTGTGTAATTTTTTTTTTTGTAAAATCAAGTTCGTGGATCAGCTCTTTTGTTTTATTTTTTGTTTGTTTTTTTTTTTTTAAATTAAAAAAAATTGATATTTTTTTATTTGTATAAAACGATATTCTTCAAGAGCCAATTCTGACTTAACGCCGAAGTAAGGGATAAACGTGCACTGAAAAACTATGCAATAAAAGTAAATGAATTGAGAAAACTCTATTATTGGTATTTTGTCTACTGAAGAAATCCATCATTTTTGTACAAAAATAAGTTGTATAATGAAACTGCGAAATAACTACTAACATTTACTAACTGCATAAAATTTATATAAAACAAACAATTCTTTCTCATTTTTCACAAACTTCTTGCGTCTGAGTAAATATCTTGAAAAAAAAAATTTCTTTTAAAGTAAGATACTAATCTTAAATTATGAAATTTTCAATTTCATTTTTGTTAGAACAAATGTTTTAATTGTTTTTCGTTTTCTTAATTTCGTATTTGTTTTAGTTCTAGAAGTAAGGAATTTATTATTGATGGAGCGTTGTACTGCGGCTGTTGTCTCTTACCATAGGTGTTGTAGAACTCTAAGCAAAACTTTCCTCGCCTCACTGATAATATCTGTTGCCTTCATGAAGAACACGTTCTGTTGTGTAGATAGTCTGCAATAATCTATTCAGCCATCTTACCTCGTATCCCAATTCTTCCTAACGTTTCAAAATGATTTGGATGATTCAGAGAATCTAAAGACTTATTGAAGTGCTTAAGCAATAGCAGTTTGTGATCACTTTTACTTAAACTCTCGGTCAAATAGTTAATTCTGAAATCCAGATGACAACAATTCTTGACAGAAAGAACTGGACCCACATCAAGGTCAACTTGAATTCAAAGTACAGAACTGCAGGTTAGTCTGAGAATAGTTGCTGGAAAAGGAAGCAGTTGTCCATCTACCAATCACAACAATTCTGCGTAAGCCTGAGCCCTAGAGAGATGGGGGGATAGCCTGAGCGCTCGCGGAATGTAAGTTCTTGCAATGTTTTCTTGTGGGGATATTTGAGAAACTAAGTTTTTGAAAATCGTCAATAAACCATAAAAGACCTCCCGATTGGCCCAAGTTACTGAAAAGTTGAACACCATGCTGCTAGTAAGCACGTGCAAAAAAGTGGCCGAACTCCTTAGAAGCCAACTACTTTAGTGTAGATATCAGTGGGGAGGACTGAATAATATCAAAAGGTAAGTCGAAGAAATATTAGTCACCAAAAAATTAAATTCGAAAGCTTACATAAAATTATTTCGTGCAATGCATAACTTAGTACCAAACCATAAAGTTGAGCAATTCAAACGAATTTTGTTATACCTTATATCATTAAAGTTAAATGTAACAATGAGCTTAACGCATAATAATAGCGTTTTCGGAAGAAACCTTACTGCCAGATGCAAATACAATATCTTAAAAAATTTACTGTTAAAAATATTGTTAATTCACAAATATTTTGTCATAAATAATAAATAAGTAAAAAAAAATAATTTGAATAAACAACCGTTATCGAGAGTTTCAAATCAAACTACTGAAGTTAAAAATTTGCCCGAATGTTTCACGTAATATTTCATTTTAAAATTGTTATGAAGTGCTAAGACTTCTAAGAGAAGAAGTTATATACAAAACTTTAAGCTCATTTTCCAAAGCTGTAAAATAAAAAATTCCAGGGAATTAATTTATTAAAGAAGATAATTTTCATCTGGAATGGAAATTTGATTTATTAATTAAATCTAAAATAAAATGCTCTTGTAGCTAACAACTTTAATGTGGCTAACCATTGATGTTGGTTTAGTTAGTTAGTTGTAGTTATCCTATGCAGGTGTAAAGCCTATGTAGGTAAGATTACCTTGATTCTTAGTATAATGAATTTTGTCGAATGGATGATTCAAGGAATAGTTACATAGGTACCTACCTAAAAATGTATATTTAAATCTAAGTTACGGATTTTAACTATGTGAGTTAGGAGAGTAAAATGTATGTACATATATATATAGATGGAAACTAAGTATGTATACATGTGCTTATAATAATGAAAAGGAGGTATGTAGGCTTGTAGGCAACATACATAAGATTCGTGTGATTTTTAGACATATATATGTATTAATAAATGTATGAGGACCTACATTGTATTTAGTAATCAGTGATGTAGGCAAACATTTGTAAAAAGGGAATAATAATAAAGTAGAAATAAAATTATAATACACATATTTAAATATTTTTATATTGCTTAATCGTTATAGTTTGAGAAAAAACAAAGATGCCAGTTGAGTTCATGAATAAATAAGAATATATCAAAAAAAAATTTCAAAAATCGTTGGAGCGGTTTTTTAATAAATTAATTTTTTATGTATAAAATTTTGAAAACATTTTTCAAAATTCCATATTGAATTTATATTATTAATATATAAGTTATATACGCTCCAAAATGCACTCCTGCAACAGAGACAAATCTTCAGCATGATAAGAATGACATCATGTTCAACAAACCAAAATTAGGTAACGCAGCCGCAACAAAGTAACAAGATAGCCAATCCTCATAGATACTTAAATAAAAGATAACATAGCACATGCAGCTGTAACAATAAATATAACAAAACTGTAGATATAAATAGAACCTAAATAAAATATTGTTTGTTAGAATTAAGTAAGTTTGCAGTCTTCGAGGTACTCTCGCCCTTGGTTACAAGACTAAATAAATATTTTTTTAAAAAGAAAAACTCATAGTTTTTATTAAAACAAAACTTATATATTAAATTATAATTTCAAAAAAATTCTGTGACTGGTTTTGAAAAATCGATTTTTCAAAAAAAAATTTTATTTATTTTTTTAAAAATCGAAAAACTCTTTTTTTTGAAAATTTTCGTATGCAGTTTTATTAACAATTTAAGGCACCATTTGTATAAGAAAAATTATTTTAATCCGTTCATCCAATGTTAAGAAAGTCGAAAATATGAAAGGTGGTTCTATGGGAAGTACCGTTTATAAGTACGCAAAAACAAATATTTTTATACTTAAAAGTGGACTGTACTAATTTAGGAACACACACTTAAAAAAAAATTGAGCCGTTTTTGAGAAATACATTTTTTTAACGGTTTTTTTAACATTTGTATGGGAGGTACCGTTGCTTTTTATCTTAGGAATATAGCTTTTTTAACTGTTCAAGATAATGTCAAAAAACTACCAAATACGAAGTTTCGCAAAAATCCATTAGGTCGTTTTCGAAATTTTGAGTTTGCAACAAAAAAAAGTTATTTTTGAAAAATTTTGTCTTACAATAGGGTTTAAACTTTTCATGAGCTTCTGTGCAAAAATTTCAAAAAAAAAAAACAAATTAACCTTTATCCAGAAAATCGAAAACCAAAAATATTGTACTACTAGAGGTACCAAACGTAACAATTTTTGTCTAAAACAAAAATTACGAAAATGTTCAGTTTTGCTTCATTAATTAAATGATTTTTTCTTATAAAAATCGTTGGAGCCGTTTTCGAGAAAAAATAAGTTTTTTATTTTTGGCCAGAAAAAAATGTGTGGGAGCTACATACTCGTATACTGTTATTTGTCGTCTTAAAAAAATTAAAAAAACATGTGGGCATATTACCGAACAAACAATACCTATATACCAAGTTTGAAGCAAATCGATCCAACCGTTTAGACTGCAGACTCGCGGACAGATAGACAGACGGAATTGGGGGACCCAATTTTTCAAAAATGGATTCAAATTTATTAGGAAAGTCAGAGCTATGCCAAGACTCACAACTTTCGGTTTCTGTTTTTGCAAATTCAACATCCGTTTGCTTATTTTGATGTAAATTGAAAAGAATGTCAGTCTTAGAAAAAATTTATTAATTCTAATAAAAGTTGCAATTATATCTAATATACAATTTATTTTATTTAAACTTCATGTTTCAAATCTAAATGTTCAATATTTTTAATATTTAGAACAAACATAACATTAATTCTCTGTTGTAAACTGAATTTTTTTTAATATGTACGTTGATACCTCTCTGCGACTTGCTGAGAGGTATGTATTAGTATTTATAAAGAATGATAGTGGAACTGCTCTTGATCAGGAGCAGGGATTGATAGATACACACACATTTTCAAATAAGTCGCAGGAAATCGAGTTATCATTCCTTCTGTGAAATCTACCTTAAGCAACATTGACATGCGAGCGCACTATGCAACAATATGATCCATGAGCTCAGACTCAGTTTCAAACCGAACAGCATGAGGGCTACATACAAATTCACCAAAAAAAAGTCGATGAAAATCGGGTTATTTTCTTCCATAAGAAAGCGTGTATTGAACAGATAGGTATTAAACGCAGTGAACAATATATGAAAGGAGAGGAAAGAAAACAAATTTGTTCTATCAAGTAAGAAATTTTATAACCCGATATGTTTCGAGTTATTTTGTTTCTAATATAATTTTATGTTTGTTTATGAGTTAATTGAAAGTAATGCTGGCAGGCTAAGGGTTAAACTACATTTATGTTGCCAGAAGCTTAAGTTGTTAAGGATGAGATTTTCAAAAGGTAAGACGGAAATAGTGAAGTTATATAGACCCTTCGCCACTGGTAGATATTGAGGCTGAAGTTGAGAAAAAGAACTGTATGATCTCCCGAATTAAATAAAATTGTAAGTTATTTAGTTTTTTCAGGCAACCATTTTAATTCACCCAGTAAATTAACATTTGACTGCTAAACATTTATTGCCAATATTTTTAAATGTAAAATGGTTTATAAAGTATTTTTTACCTCATGCACTGGTTTAACAATTTGCTTTCAAAATTCACTTTGAAATAGAAAAAAATTCTTACAAAATATTATAACAAACTAAAACACTTGATATCAACATTCTCAAATAATTACTGAACTTTGACCATTGAGCACTTGTAATTATACTTTATATTTATTGCAAAAGTTAACACTTTAATTCTTCTCATACGAAAAGTACTTTAAACACTTTTGCTTTAACAATTTTAATTAACCGCAAATACTCAAGGGAATATGTAAGCAATTTTAATTGACAACTTTATATGCGGGATGGAATATTTAAAAAAAAAATGTAGGTATACCTCATTACAGCACACATAGATATAAAAGAAATAAATTAAAACCGAATGTAAAAATATCTTACCAAATATGCAAACCCAAAAGGCCATTACTGAATGCAATGGCTTAGTGATAGTGATAGCCACATCCAAGCAGCTGCATACGATATGATGTCAATAAAAAATGGATATACAATAAATCTTTATATAAACTTTTATATAATACAAAGCCTGGGCTATTAAGCAGGTAGGTATAATAAGGCCGCTTGACTGACAGCCAACAACACCGAACGGAAGCCCTGGACATATTGGAAATTCCAACACAAAAGTGTAATCGATATATCGATGAATCAATATTTTGTACAAGTATAAGCGTATAGTTTGCGGGATAATTGTATCGCATACTCCATCAGCGACGAAACCAAATGTATCTTTTCCATAGACGAATAACATTTTTACGATATAGCTGATATGCAGTTGAAAAATAATATTTATTTCGATGTAACGCATGTATGGTCATGGAATATGATTTATGTTATTCCCAGAATATGTGCCTATGGATGTGCGTTTCTCAGGGTATCTAGCTATCTTCGTGTGTTTAATATGCGAATATTTATACTCGTAGATACGCAATTCATTCCATGTGAGCTTGTTGATGTGAAGTGTTAATGAGAACCTAGTTTATTTTTTAATTGCATTTTAAAGACACATAATAACTTACACTTAATTGATTGGTTAACAGCGAGATACTGACAGTAGATATGCTAATAATTAATTTAAGCCACACCATTTCTAAGGAGGTACATATGTCAAGACTTGGGTAGATATCTGCTGTACTACCTCCTCATTTAGGTTTCAAATTATTATACGATCAGAATGAAATTGATCAGAACGCCCCAGCATCCCAAATTTTCTAATTAACATATCCCCACTCAAAATTCTAGACCCAAAGTTATTACAGTTGAGGCTCCGCCTTGTCACGAGTCATTAAACATTCGTCAGATACAACACAACACCAATATTGCATGTTGACTCAGAATGAAACTGAAGGATACATCAGAGTAGTATGCCCGATCAAGACAAATCTGGGTCTCCCAACTATACACCACTCTACACATGTATGGACAACATTTTTGCATATTCAATCCGTTGCTGCAGTGCAGTGTAGCCATAAAAGGTAGAAATAAAAAAATGAGAAAAAAAAACAAGAAAATAAACAAAAAAAAAAAACAAAACTATACTATGAATACAAATTCGCCGATCCGTCAGATAAACGCGAAACAAACGTAGAAATTATTATGTGAGCTATCTGCGGATTGGCTAGAGATTTAATGGTGCGGTTTTAGGGGGCCCCCTGCCATACCGAGGGAATACCGAATTGATCGAAGCGCAAAAAAGTGAACATGGAAAACTCATGTAGCTACCTCGTTCTTAGGTGGATTGTGCGGATTTGTATAAAAATGAAAAATGCTAAACAGGCAATCGAATTGATTTGCAATGGAGGATTTGGCTTCGAATGGCTGATGCGGATTGGTTGAAAGTTTCATTTAATCCAATGTATCTGGGTCGTTTATTTTTATAGGATTACAAAAAAAAATAGATATAGCTTTGATTTTTCAATGGATAATGGACTTTTTTATAATTATGGATTCAAAGATAACTTTTTTATTTCGCAGATAGGTAGGTATAGCATATAAGTAACTAGATAAATTTATTCGAATATATGTAAATGAAAACATTGAATTTGGTTTTAATCAAACTTTCACTTCACATTTGTGTATGATGTGTATTTTTTTAAGTTTCACTTGAAAGGCTTATTCACAAGAAATACAAGCAGAGGGAAAATTAGATCGTAAGTAATAAAAATAAAATAAAAAAAACATTTTTTTATATTAATAAATTTTCATTTATCGGGTGTTTTCTTTTTAACCCGATATGTAGTATAACTACAGTATCAAATTTCAAACTGTCACTAAATTTTGTACGAAAATGATGGTTTTATTCGACACAGGTGGGCAAAAGGAGGTTCAGTTATCGCTCTTTATATTTATATCGTTACTTTTTGTCTTCATTTACCGTAATATTTGCTTTTTTTTATAATTTTGCACGCGCTCAAGGGATTATGAATAGCCTTTATATGTTTTTTAACACAGCGAGGTCATCCGGTGAAAAAAGAGAAAGAAGCATATGAAAGACGTGTGTGGCGCGATGTATTGAGACGGTGGTTGTTGTCTCAGATTTTTATCTCCAGGGATTGCGACTGAACTAATGCGGAGAAAATTACCGTGTCTTATTTATTTATGTCTGTTATAATTCGCATTATTTTATTTATATCGTTGACATATTAATGAGTAGTTTACTCAACCACAAGTTGTTAGTGTTATGCCTGAACAGCATGTAATGAGTATACCAGTAACTCATTTTATGACAATTTTTAGAATAGGTTTTTAATATAAGAAGACATAGACAGCGGCAGGAATCGAACCTCCGACCACGAGGTTGACAGGCGAGCACACAACTATCGCGCCACGGCCACCCCCTTGCTTGCTCTCACTTACGATTAGATTGCAGGTACATAAAGCTAATCAACACAGCAATTTTAACAATGAATTTGGAAAATTATTTTCAAGTTACAGACTGTCTGACGGGATAGTCACCACAAAGCCTATCTTTATTCTTCCACCACACTGTCAATATGAAAGAATACAAGATTACGATACTTCTATTTGTTCACTTTGTTGTTTTAATTTTTGAAAACTCGTGTGATGTCACTCGAGATTTTAAATGAAAACAAGATAAAAGCGAAACAAAGTTTGGAATTGTAAAGTTTGGATTTTATTATTGAAACTGAATATTTTGTTTTATGTAAAATAGCTTAACAATGTTGTGTGTGATGTTTGTAGGTGTAATTATATGAACAATAAAAACAATAAATTAAGAAGAGAAGATGTGTCATACCACAGTTTCCCAAAAGATCCAGTAGTGTTGAAAATTTTGATTCGTTTTTGTAAAAGAAGTTATACTTTTAATACAAAAAACAGCTAGAGTCTGTAGTGACCACTTTACAGCAGATGACATAGATACGAGCCTCCAATTTGAATTGGGTGAGTGCATTTGAGTTCTTTTGTAATAAATAAATTAAAAATATATATAAATATATATATCTTAATAGGTTGCACGGATAAAAAATGCCCTCACCTTAAACCTGGTTTTATACCAACAGTATAAAAAGTAACGGGAAACGCTGATTTATCTGGCCTGTCAACTAGGGTTTTGGCCAGGCATAGTAAAATAAAGTAGTAGAAACTCTGTTAGACGCATGCCGATTTGGATTCAAGTATGTCTTGTCGTACAGATTGAATCAGGACGTGTGTTACCTGGCAAGAGCGGCCGCCATGATCATCCTGATCGAGAAGAATTCCGCTTCAGGTTAAGGTCCCATATTTTAGGACACAACGAGGGTCGGGCGCATCAAATGTAAGCTATAACGATACCCCAGATTTGGAATCGCCATTGAACGGTTTTCAGACATTGCTTCTGCTTATACAAACAAATAATCTGAAACATCTTTTTGGGTGCTATGTTTCAAAGCATTGCTTGGTAACCAAAAGAGGTTAACAATTATGGCAACTATGATGATGAAGATTTGGTCACTTTAGAGAGCGATGGCCTAGAAAATATGGCCGGATACATATACCATACACTAAGACACAAAATACCAGCCGAAGAAAATGTCGCATCGTATTCATGGGTGGACCACCTAAGTAAAGGCGGCTTGCCAAAGCCATCACCAAGGATGTTGAATGACTTGACGAACTTGGACAACAATGACTGCGATGTGAAAATAAAAAAACTTTTTTCCGCGCGAGTATGTATTTTACAATAAGAACACTTAACAGAATAATTGTAGACTTATCCAAATGCAAACAAACAAAAATACAACAAAATTAAAAAATTATTAAAGCATTTTTCATTTATTTAATGCACAATAATTTTCACAAATTGTTGTTTTGCTTAATTTAAGTTGAATTTTCGATACCCATTTTGCACTCCGATCTTCTCAATTCTTGATTTTTTCGCAATTAATTTAAATGCAATTAAAGTAAATTTAATTCAACAATATTCAATTATTTAAACAAATTGAATGTTTAAATTATTCGCGCACGAAAAATCCATTAATCCACATCGGATACACAAAACAGTTTCTTTGGTGTAAGATTTTCAAATCTCGCGTGACGTCAGCCAAAATAGACAAAAAAGAAGTGTCGTAATTTTGTTTTCTTAGAATCATGGTATCAAAGCATAAAACGACAATCGGCCATAATGTTGTCCTGAAATGTGTCGGCGTATCACGTGTGGGAACGTAATATTTATTCTGTCAATGTGTTTATAATCAAAATATTGACTATAAGCGACTTGATCACATTGAAACGTATTGACTAAATGACAGAAGAAAAGGTGACATCAATCAAACGTTTAATAAAGTGTTTTCCAGTGGGAACGGATCGATGTTAGCACTCAGTGGGGGACGTGTTGTTTTGCCAGAGTCTGCTAATATATTGTTTATGTTTTTACTCTACTCATTGATGCCAAATACCAATGGCAAGTAACACGATTGCGAAGTATGTCAAAATCCAAAATTTGAATTAAGAGTAGATACGGTTTTCGCTGAAAAACTCAATTTTAGCGACGATAGGTGCATATTGTAATGAACGGGTTTGTTAGGCAAGCAAAACTACTTTATATGACAAGAACGTCAACCCAAGTGGCAATGCATTCAAAATAAGTTACAGCTTGATGCAAATTTCGGTCAGTCCTTGGTGGCATTTCTTCTTCGAAATGCAAGTTTATGAGGCCTTAAGGCATCAACGTCAAGGGAGAGCTCTAATCAATGATAAATACTTTTTCGACCCGAATAACACGATTGGAAATGATATCGCCAAGTGGGTCCAGCCAGTGGCGTAACTAGGATTTTCTTCTGGGGGGCAAAACTTTTTTTGTTAGATAAGAATATGACTTTATTCAATACATTATATGTCCATATTATATTACAATTTTGAACTAGAATATTATTTCCAAACGACGATTTTTGTTTTAAGCAAGAATATCGACGATCCTATTGACATCTATTGAATGATTGTCACTCACACTTATCGCACCTAAAGCTGGCATACGGTTCTTTGAAAAAAGTATTTCAAATGAACTTTTTTTAAATTAAAATGCATCAGTTAGTACCTGGCCTATAGGATTTCTTAAATATGTTCTGATTCCCTTCAATGTAGAAACCTAAACACATTTGGAAACATATCCTTTTCGCAATTTCCGATTGCATCAATTGCAGTGCCATAAATTATAGTTCCGCATGATTGATGCCAAAGGGACATTTCAGCGTTGACAACTGTTTTACTGTCTAAGAACGGATCATCCCGATAGAACTCAAGAAGATCATCTATATTTAGGCTTTGTTCTTCACATAAAATTCCAAGTAGAGCAGAAAAGCCAGTAACCTTTCCTTAAGCCTTGTGATAAAAGTATCAATGAACGGACTTAGTGCCATGCAATTCAGGTTGCATTTAAAAGACCTTAGGTCCCACAGGAATATAGTTAATATTCAAATAAAAAAAACAAAAAAAAGGAAGAAAAACTGTGATTCGAAAATAATTTTCGCACTTTTAAGTTGTTGAGATGTTGTTGGCGCTTAGCGATTCTTTGGAGCGAAATGGAAATATCGTGATCTTGCGCTTTAGATTTAACTAAGTTAAAACATGTCTGCGAATTTTAGTTCTGAATTTTCACGCATGTCCTCAAGTACCGCCAGCAAGTTGTCAGCATGATTCACAGCTGCTTTTAAATTAATATTTTTTTTGCAACATTTTACTAAGAGGCAAACCAAACGCAAAAATATGTGCAATAACATGCGCGACAGCTGAAAATTCTGCAGACAGTACTGAATTTAAAAATGCTATTGTATCTTTAGCAGTTTCTTTGTCATCCCATAAACAAATTATTTCAAGGGATTCAAGTACAACATCGTACAGCTAGAGAAAATCTTTAACTGCATGAAAACGTTCAATCCATCTTGTTTGGGAGACGAGTTTTTAGGACTGAGCTCTCAAATTCAATTTCTCAAGACAATTGTTTAATATTAATTTGCGTTTTAGCGAGATGAAGAAGTTTCGAACAGACTCTATTTTGCTTCAAAACTTTTCGAGCATCGAAGACGACTAAGTTAAAAGTGTGTCACATGCAATGAACATACGGAGTCATGGGGTGTGTTTTATTAATTAAAGCTTGGGCGCCTTTTAAACGTCCTGACATCGCAGCGGCACCATCGTATCCTTGTCCTTATAAATAACTCGAATCAACATTAATATTTTCAAGACTGGTTAATAAAGCATTTGCTAAGCCACTTCCAGTCAGATCTGTTACAGGTACAAACATAGCAAACTCCTCGAGTAACTCTTTTTTTTCCAGTGTCAAAATACATCAAAGATATGGTAAGTTGCTCTATACCGCATATATCTGTTGTCTCATTAGCTAATACTGTAAATGACTTAGCACTATTCACTCGGCTCACCAAGTCTTGTATTAAAATTTTATAGGCCGCATTAATGACCTCACTTTGAACCAGGTGACTTAAATATTTAATGCGATCTGTCCCATGCAAAAATGCGTGAAGCTCTTCATCACCTTTGGCTCTATAGGCTAATATAGCACGAAAATTACCCTGTTCTTTAGTGTAAGATTGGTAAGATTTATAGAACCACTATCTCGGTGTCCTCGTAAAGCCCATTCTTGACGAGCACATAGTAAAATGACTTCAGTTATAGGGATAAGCAATTTTCTATTCCTTGCAATTTTATTACACTTTTCTTGATCCAACTGAGTACTAATTGAAATATGTTTTCCTTCAACTGATCGTTTTATATCATTCTCATTCAAAAAAGCTTTCTTCCACAAATTAAATGGTTTAGTGCAAAATATTCCAAGTCTCTGATTATTTATTCCTGCTTCCTTAGGGCCGAATAATACACAGTATTTGCAAAAAGCCCCATCTTCTTTTTTGGAATAGCACAACCAGTTGAATTCGCTCAACCAAGCTAATCGGAATTTTCGATTGTTTCGAGACAGGTCTCTGTTAACTGGTAAACTGAATGAACTTGTTGGCACCCACAGTTTTCCAAAAATGTCAACCTTTTCTAAACGTTCAATACTTCGTCCTACAAAATTGCCTATGTCAAATATATTTACGTCAGATATATTTCCACAGGCCGATTCATGATTAGAAGGTTCAGAAATATCAAAGCCTGGTGAAATAAGCAAAAGGTTGTTCTACAAAATATTGTTTTACAATTTGAAAAAAAATATATGTAGGGACATATGATAAAATTTTAAGAAAATTATTCAATATAGATTAAAATCCTTTTGCCGTTTTATTTTGAGCCTTCACTTCTTGGCTTAAAATTAGAATTTCAAAATCAACATAATTTTAAGCTAATCTATTTTAGTTTACCTTTTATATTTACTCATATTGGTAATTAAAGGTGCCTCTTAACTTTTTATTTACTATACATTAAACGTTTACAAATAAAAAAATCACCTATATTGTTATAATTCTTTATAAGCAATTTACTAGTAAATTAAAAAAAATTGTTCAAAAAGAAAAACTTCATCTTCAACTTACTATCTTTATTTGGACTGAAAGGGACACTTTCATGTTCACCCACAACGATATCCTAATTATTATTTTTTTGATCATTTTTAAAGAAGTTATCAATAGTTGTTGTTTTCATTCTTTCGTCTGCCATCACAGTTCACAATTAACTAAGTATAGTTGTTCAATTTAAATTTAATTACGTAACCACGTTCTGAAATAAAATACACCTTAATCCCAAATTTAATAACAATTCCTCACGTTTTTGTCCTATAAACCAAGAACTTAACCTATCAAAATAACACCTTTAACTTAAAAGTCATGGCTACCTTATAGCTTTGTCGAGATTTTAAAATTTTTTGAGCGTAAAAGTACACTACAAAAGTTGAAAACATGCAATTTTCAGCAAAAACAGTTTGGGTAATTTTAGATTTTCTTAAAAACCAAAATATCCTCGGGCATCTAGTTTTTCGTGTTAATATTTCAATAAATGAGTAGTGTATACTTAAAACGAAAGTAGTACTTAAAATAATCAAATAATGGAAACAATTCATAGTTCACAAATCAAATGAATTTCACAAAAAGTATTCATATACTCGTACACTTAAGCAAGTTTATTTAAAAAGAACGTTGATAAATTAAGTTTAAGCTATAAGAAAAGATATACAGGAACATAGCGACGGTTTTGTATTTGTATAGTTGTTGTTGTTATTTTATTTTTGCAGATAATTTTCCACAAAATTCCCTTCTCTTGTCCCATACGATTTTCTTGTTTTGAACCAGCTTGTACTTAGGCTTTTTAATGCATTCAGTCGAAATCGCTCTGTACAAAAAAAATTCTTGAGGAACCATAGAGAATGTTAATGGGTTCAGACTAGCTATAAGGTTTTAAGAGTTTTCTCACATCAGTTTATAATTGCAAAATAATGAATAAAGTGGTGCCGTATTTGCAGCTCTAATATTTTTTTCAATTTTTATTGCTAACAATTTAGAATCAAATGTTTAAATATGATTTTTTTATGGTTATCCATCCAATAGTTACGTCACTGGGCCCAGCACACAATGGATATTTTGCATCAGTGATTTGAGTTCATGGTTATCTCTGTCCATATTAGTTCATACAATTGGTGGCGATCTCACATGGAATCATGAGTTCACTAGCCTTCATCTACCCATGCATATGTTGGTCTACGAGACCATCAAATTACTTTTCTGCAAATATTTTAGTAATGGTGGAATTTAGCGTAGTATGCTTTCCTGATTTTCTTCATCGCTTGTTTATATTTCGTTAAAATATATCACTCTATCTCAAATTTCATAAAAATATTCGAAGTAGAAAAGAAACTTGGGGCTCTTGTGTTTCGGTCGCAGAGACCGTGTGCGGCTATACTTTTAATTTTTTGGCACGATTCATCGATAATTTCAAATGGTTGGACCTGAAGATTCGTGTCAGACGCGATTAGGCCACAATTTTGCGTCGTTTTCATGATTTTTTAAAGTAATGAAACGAAAACTTAGCTGAGAATTATAGACGTATTGTCAGTAGCAAGTTTTATTAGAAAAATCCTTTTAGATTAGATTAGATTATAAATTTATTTATTTCTTCAAAAACACATACAAAAATTCAATTATACATACTACATACAATACATAGAAATAAAGTAGTGGCATTTTATATTTAAAAAAAAAAAAGTGCTAAATGTCACTTTAAGTTTAATACAAAATCAAGTAATAAGAATTTGGGTGGATCACCTCACCCCACAATTCATTTGCTTGCAAGGTTATAAAGAACGGAGAATAAACTCTCTTTGATAAACTCCAGTTGTCATTCATTTTTAAGTCAGGAGAGAACATTCTTTCTAACTCTAACCTACAATAAATCCACAAATGATCTCATTTGTATACCGAAGCGGGGCATAACATGGGTAACCGCCATTTTTAGTGGATATAAGCTTTGGGAGAGCACGCAGCAAGACTGGGTATTATTCCCCATAAATACGAGTAACACCTACTTCCGTAACTTTAAAAATAAATTGGAAAAGGAAACAATGCTTCACTTCATCTGTAAGTGTTCCACTTTGGCAGCACTAAGAGTGCAATCCTTTCGAAAAGCTTTCCCTTCTGATATAAAAGAAATATCTGATACAAAAATAAAAACACCTTATCACTTTCCTGAATGGTACGAAATAACTCCAGCGACGCTCCGTTTGAGTGGTTGGCCTCTCGTTGTCCCCTAAGAACTATGTCGCTTTCCAGCGACATTTGGGTCTAAGATGCAAGTTCACTCTTGGCCGGCTTTTTACCTACCTATACCCAGCCTTTTCTGTTTCTGAAAGAATTAATGTACGCTCTATAAAACAATTGTGAGTACTTTTAGTTCCAGCTCTTAAGTTCGGGATGACATGGAAGATCGAACATCCTTTTTAAGGGTCACAAGCTATCACGGATGTCAGAGCGCGACATGTCCAATATTGAGGACCTTTCAGTGAGTAAGTTAGTAACTATTCTACCATAACAGTCTTTTGTAAAAAGACGTTTAAGCATCTCAGCTACGTAACCGTGTTAGCGACAATTATGACAAAAATAAAATGCACGACTGGATCGCACGAACTTGCTCTTATGTTCCATAACATCGAATGCAAAAGATTTCTGTTAAAAATCTAAATATATATTTAAAGCTTAATTTTTTATATATAAAAAATACCTTTAATTTTTTTCTAAACAAAATAGTATGGCAGTCTTAAATATTATAATATAAACTTAAAAGCAAAATATAAATCGGCTTAATCAAGGAAAAAATAATTCAAAATTCTGAAATAAATACTTAAACAAATTTAAGCTCAAAAAATTACGCCATTTTATTTGTTAGATAAATTTGAATTTATGAGAAAAAAAATTTAAAAATCTGTGGAGCGGTTTTTGAGAGACAAAGTTTTTTTTAAAAACTTTTTGAAAACATTTTTTTCAAAAAAAAATCAAAAACGCCAATTCATAGGTATTCAATAAATACATATAAACGTAATTTTTGAAAAAAATTTAATGAGCAGTTTTCGAAATATAAAAAAATTTTTTTTAATGATTTTAAAAATACAAAAAATACTAATTAAAAATATTGGTACGCGGTATAATTTGGGCAACCTAAACCTATATATTTGTGAAATTTCAAAAGAATCGGTTGAGACGTTTATGAAATAGTCGAAAGCAAAAAAAACGGTCCTATGGAAAGTGCCGTTTTTAGATATTTTTTAAATTTTTTGTTCAAACCATATGATCGGTCGTAGCTAAAAAGCCGCACTGACTCTTTTTATCGAAATTGCTATAGCCGTTTCCGAGAAAAATAGGTTCGAACGTAACGGTTATATGGCAGGTACCGTTATTTTTTGAGCTAAAAAAAATTTCAATTTTCCCTCTGTACAATGCCTTAAAAACTCTATATATCAAGTTTTGCAGGAATTCGGCCCACCCGTTTGGGCTGTAGGTGTCTATACATACATTCAGACAGACTGACAGGCAGACGGACAGAATTTTTAGACCATCTTTTTTCGTCATCGCTATCATCGTAATGTCATGTTTGATTGTTATCTCACAACTTTTTTTCGGCGAATGCATAACTTACCTTATAGTACCTATAATCGCAAGTAAAAATGGTTTCAATGTAAAGGACATCCAAAAAATCCTATAAATGTGCTTCTACAAAATTTAGATTTTAGTAGATGGTTTATATTTATGAGCAAACATTTTTGTTGTGCATGTATAGACAATAATAAAGGAGACTACATGATTGTCTACATATAGACAATTTACAATTGTCGACATAAATTTGTCGACAATGTAGACAATTCGTGAAACCATCATAAATTTATAATTTTTCCTACTAAAATTTATCAAACCACAACACATAAATGTTAAAAATAAAGAAACAAGTTTATCTATAATACGAAAACATGTGATAACAAGATAATCTTGAAAAAATCATTTGATCTAAATTTAAACATGTACGTAGTTTTATGTTTGTAAAAGTTTTAGTTTCAAATATTTAAATTAGAGATATCGAAACATTTTAAATTATGGGAGAAATCTGTTATGATAAACCTACTCACCAAAATTTGATAGGTCCACTGAATCCCTTCACTGGTTTAATACTGGTCAAGGTTTAAAAAGCTTTTAAAATCTGAGGAATTTAGTAATAAAGTAAAAAAATGCCAGTAAACCTTGCAAATTTGTCTTAGTAATTAAATCGTTAAATGACAAATCTCTCACATAATTTAGAGTTGTTTATTTTTTTGGTCCGATTTCAATCATTTTTGCAAATATATTGGCGCAACATTTTAAGCAATCCTCGCTTAGAGAATAATCCCAACTCTAGTTAAAGTAGTCATCTAGTTGCCAGCCCTTTTCGTACTATGTCTTAAATTTAAACACACTAAGCAACTCTTCTAATTAAAGTATATTTTTAGGGGCTACGTTAATCAAAGTTATGTTGAACACACCTTATTTTGACAGATAGAGTAATGGAATAGAACGAAAATTAAACATAAGCACAAGAACACAAAAAATATATTCATAAATTTATAAAGGCTCAGGTAAGATGCTTAAATTTCAGAAAAAGGAGTTCATATATAATTCGTTTCAGATAAACAAACAAATTGTTCAACAAAAGGAATCGGCTGTATTACCAATCCGCTTTCACGTACATTTTTAATTAAAAATCGAACAGATTGTTGTTTTTTCAAATCGGTTTCTTGAATAAAATTCAAGGTCCACAAGTTCTTCGAACGGATTTGCTCGAACTTTACATATATTTGGCTTTCTAAAAAACCCTCAGAAATATTATAACCTTCTTCTTCAGAAAACATTTTTCAAATGTCAACTCAAAGATATAGTGACTGGGGCACCACAAGGAAGTGTCGTAGGTCCAATATTGTACCTATTATTTACACGTAATATACCTTAAACAGAAGACACTATCGTAGCCATGTTTGCTGACGACAGTGCAATACAAGGAGTGGGCAAAACGGTAAATGATGCTACAACTAAATTACAAAAAGATCTGAATAATATCAGTGAATGAACAAAAACATGGCGGATATCGCTTAACAAAGTAAAATCAGTCCATGTAGATTTTACGTATAAAAAAATTAAGAGATTACCGGTATTTGCTAATTCGGTTCAAGTTCCGTTTGCTAATGAAGCAAAATATCTCGGAATGGCTCTAGACGTGAAATTAAAATGAAAACCGCATGTTAAAAAGAAATGTGAAGAGTTAAATAATAAACTCAGATATATGTACTGGTTGCTTGGGAAACACTCTAAGTTCAGTATCGAAAGCAAGCTAATTTTGTACAGGCAGGTGCTTAAGCCTGTCCGGACTTAGGGTATAAAACTCTGGGGTTGTACGCGAGATTCTAATTTAAATACCTTACAAACATTTGAATATAAACTCCTAAGATCGTTTGTATGCACCAAGGTGTACATTAGAAACGAAGATCTCCTCAGTAATCTCGGGATTCCCACGGTTCGCGATGAAATAAGAAATCTTGCACGAAATCGTAGAAAACGGCTATTACAACATTGTAATAGTACTATAATCGAAATTATCGATGAGACGAATTTAGTACGCAGACTGTGGAAGACTAAGCCTTCCGATCTGGTGCACTAAAGGAGAATCCGTCTTAAAATCGCTGTATAAGCAGGAACTATCAACGGATAGTTACCTGCAACACGTTAATTAAATTCGTTAAAAATAAATTGCTAGATAAGTTTCAACTTAGTTGCAATCGGAAGGAGGAGGTGTTTTTAGTGCAGTAAGAATCTCACACTCCTATGGACACGCGTTTTTCAGTCCGCATAAAGCCTTTTGAAGGTTTTACACCTACCCGCGGGAAAAAAAATGTCAACTAGAAAAAGTTCTAGTTTCTTTAACATTAAAGTATATTTCATGTAACTTCAAATTGTCAAAAAGTCGACCCTCATTTTAAAAATCATTTTTATAGTGGACTTCCATTTTAAAACTCATTTTAGGGTTTAAATGTTAAAAAATTTGCGCTATTGGTTTAACTCTGATAATATATTTGAATGATATGGCCTTTAAATAATATCATAAAAATATTATTGAGACATCATCCGATTCAGATATAGCTATGCATCGATTCCTATTTATTGCAAAATGCAATACAACCTATTATTAAGACCTTAACACGATACTAGTGACAATTTACTATATACATAGTACCCTACTAACTTTTCATAAATTTTAAACCTTTTGTTAACTAGTAAAATGCTAATTAAGCAGATAGCAAAGCATTTGTAGGGTTCGAATTTTGATGAACACAATTATTGTGTTTATGCGTTGTTAATTGATTATATGTTGATAGAATCCCAACCTCTGCTCTAAATAAGCATTCGATGTTTATATTTCCATAACTTTAACTCCATTATTTATAAAAAAAAAACTGACACCAGCAGGACTCGAACCTGGGCATCCCGCGTTCAAAGCCGATTTACTATCAAAATGACATGTGGATTTAGTACGATACTAAAAATTTAAAGTAGCCATTCGGTGATTTTAACTTTAGTAAAATGTTAATCAGATTAAAATTAGCAAAATCCACTTTTTATCCTAGTATCATACAAAAAATGATTTAACATGTTACTAAATCTTTTAAAATTTTGCACCATTGTTTATAGATCAGCTAGATATCTTAATAGTACCCACACGTCTTAAACTTTTATTTTTAAAGAAATAAATATAATTTATAGCTTGAAACTTATATTTTTTTGGATAACATTTAAACCATTTAATTTTATTGGTGAAATTTAAGATGCCAAAGTTATTGTCTACATTCTCGACATATTGTCTACATTGTTGACATCGTCGACCAATTGCCTACGTTCAAATGTAGAGGAACAATACTCATGTAGAGGAACAGTCATTAATTGTGAAATTTCATAAAAAAATGCTCATCATGTCAATGGATTCAACTGGAAAATCAGAATTCATTTTCAACTTTCGATACTACATATTAATGACACACGTGTGAAATTAGTTGTGATCTTTCCGAAACTATTTATTAGTGAAAATTAAAGTTTTAATCAAACAAACTTCATTCAGTCGATGAAAAATTGTGAATGCTTTGTTAGCTGACATCCGTTGTCTTGTTTTGCATTTGTACAAATACGTGGCCCAAAAGTAATTAGAATAGCCCTATATTATTTCTGCAACTATCCGCAACTCCACTCTCAAAGACTATAGCAATAATTCATGTTGTGTTGAATTGTATTTTGTTCTGTATACTTCATGCATACTTACGGTGACCATATTTCTCTAAGCAAACCCAGGGACAAAAATTTAAAAATTATAAAACGTGTTTGGTACGAAATCAACAAAATTCTCAAAAACAAAAAAAAAATTAAAAACAAGAGCACAAAATGCAAAAACTGTTTTTTTAATATTCAACTTTTTTTTTACCAAGTCTTTGAAAGATAAACATTAATAACACATTACCAACACAATTTTTGGTACTTGTTACTTTTTGCCTAACAAATTTCTTTGATGATTATTATCGTTTCCTATTAAATATTTTTTAATTTCCTGACAGCTAAAATTATAGTTTAATTTTACCACTAACATGGCTCTGAGAGTTTCAACATGCAGTTGTGTGTTTTTATTTGTCCAAACATTATTCATTATACAAAGAACTTTTCGGTTGGAGTATTTGAACCTGGCAGACAGAAGCCAAACTCGATCATAAGTAAATGATTTTTGAAGTTAATAATGTGCTTGCAAAAATGCTAAAATATGTCTTTCCATTTCTCGGCCACAGTTATCTTGTTCTTCATCCATTTTGTTATAATTTTGTGACACACAAATTTGTCAAACACGGTGGAATCATTAAAAGATGTATCCCTCAACTACTGGTTGACAAAAGATAACAAAGACAAAGAGGAAATAGAAATGTTTCGAAGAATTACCAAACTAAATACTTCATATTCTTTAAAAGATCCATCCAAATGATTTAAGTAAAATTGATGAATATTTGCTTTACATTACTTTTGGTCAATTAATTTTGGTCTGAATTAATCGTTGATAAATTTCTTTGCAAACAAAATATTTATCAATTGTTCTCCTAATCTAGATTTTAATTTTAATTTGAGGCAGTTCATTGCTAGCACAACTTTAAACATGTAAATTTTTTGGAACTCTGCTAATAATATGCTCACATGTAAAATTGAGACTCCGAATTGAATGAAATGAAGAAAGAAGGAACCCAGATGAAGAGTTGTTAAGCAAATTCTTTAAAATAAGAAAAATTTTTCTTCAATGATTATAAAGTTGTATTATTCTCTCAAAGCTGGCTTTAGAAATAGCCAACTAGTTTTTCTGTAACGAACTAATTTGAAGTATTTAGTCTGAGACTTTTCGCAAATTTCCTCAAATTTTTCAATATGAACGGTGTAGAGATAAAAAAGTGAATAGTTATTTAAATCGTGAGCAGCACAATTAACTCCAATGAGATCATTAGCGGTAATGCCATGAAGTTAATCAAAAGCGTTTCTTTCCTTGCTGACCCGCCAAAATTACAGTTTATGTTGTAAGCACAAATTGCCAAAATTTTACCAAAGTCTTATCTGTGTATTTTGAAGTGATGCCCGATGTTTCCCTTGGAAGATTTTCAACCTCCATTATATTTGTCAAACAAAAAAAGAAATTATTTACCTGTTTTTGTGGATTTCAAGGCAGCTTTCGACAACATCGATAGAAGGGCATTAATGTATAAACTATACAATGCGGGAATGAGTCATAAGTTTGGAAAGGAAATATCTACCAGGATAACCAAACAGCGGTATGGAGCGGAAGTGAAGTATCGGAATGGTTTGAGACAACAATGGGTGTAAGACAAGGATCGAGTCCGTATCTTTTTTCAATGTACAGTAATGACCTTACGGACCATTTTCCTGGAGGAATGGAGATAGATGGAGTTTTACTAAATGTTTTATTTGCATATTCACCAGAATCATTGCAACTAATGTTTAACCGCCTTGATTCTTACTGCCAATTATGGAATCTGACAGTTAATCTTGCCAAATCAAAAATAATGGTTTTTAAAAGGGGTTCGGTAGAACTTGCACCTAGCAGTATCGGAATCTGTAATGTTGTATGCAGCACAACTTGGGGTGCTGTCAGTATGAAGTAGTAGAGAAATGACTGAGATATTATATTAAAAAATGTTTTAATCTGCCAAGCGCCACGCCCAGTTATATGATAAATATAGAAACATGCTAATCACCACTCTTTATAAAAACCTTTAAACTGCTCACGGACTACGGTTTGAAAATCTTAAACTTGCCAGATGATAGACTTCCAAAAAGAATCGCCAGAAAGACAATAGGAAGAAAAATCCTATGGTATAAAAAACTGTATGAACGTGCTGCATACTGTGGAATTGAATTAAATTTGGAAAATGGAAACGGAAGTTACGCTAAAGATTCTATAAACAATCTTATTTCAAAAATAGATGAACAGTATAGAACTGACTGTATAAGTCTAGCTACTTCTTCAGTACATAGAGAAACATACAGCATTCTAAATCACAATTTGTGTGAAAGGAACTATTTCAACATGAACAACATTAAGGAAATAATTTCAGCAAATTTCAAAATGAGAGGAGAGCTTATTCGTCTCAATTATATACCACACCGACTTGGCTTACCAATTTACTGCAGTATTTGTAACTTATCGGATAGGGAAGATGTTATCCATTTCATCGGCAGGTGTCAAGTTCTAAAATAAATCCGGAGGCTTTACTTTGGAACCAACATGATTCCCGAAGCGGAAGTTCGAGCACACCTCAACTGCGAAAACGATATTAATCAGCTTTTTCGCTACTATAAATCTGTAATTTCTTATCGAAATCATATTATTAATGAAGATTTTTAATCTTGTAAAATCAAAGCAAAGCAAATTTGTATTTTAATGTCATAATACTTTTATTATTCTAATAAAAAAAACAACTTATTATTCAATGTTTAATGTCAATGTCAATCAGGCAGACGGCAATAGCCATGCTTATCGATTTTGTATTTTTAAATTTGTAACATAAACAAGGAATCATAAATAAAATCTAATCTAATCTTAACCTAAATCATCTAAATCAACCTCCAAAGTCTTGACAATGATACCTATTTGTGATGAAAAATAACGAACCAAGAGCGGAAAGTTTTGTGCAGCCATGATTAGAACAATCAGAAAAAACTGTCACAAAACTTACTCTGCGCAGAGAATTTTTAATTCCTTCGATATATTTTGATTCAAGAACATTGAACACAATAGTTTGTGAAGATACTGTTTGAAAAAAAATCTGACAGCTCAACGAAGGTGACAAATTAATGCGTTCAGTGAACGTGCTTTTATTGTAAATCCCTCTGAACCATTTCTTAAGCCAGATTCGCACAGTTGTAAATAAAATTGTTAAATTATTTTAATGTTATTCCAATAATATAAATATATGATAATATGGGAAAAACCCGGGACAAACCCGGGACAAAAAATAAAATACGTGACAGTTGTACGTCCCGGGTTTTCAAAAAATGTACCCGGGACACTCGAGCGGAATACGAAACTGTCCGGGGAAATACGGGACGGATGGTCACCGTATGCATACTATACGTCAAAGCAGAAATTAAATTTGCCGCAATTTGCGACACTTATACAGCATCTTCCCAGAAGGCGACAACCTTAGCACCAACTTGCATATAAGCCTGTGAATTTGTTATGAGGTTTCTTTGTCATCCGCCGATTATAAATGCCGAACCTGGTCTAAACGATTGTCTATAATATGAATTTTTATATAATAAATATTTAAAAAAAAATCCCTTTCTAAGATATGCGAGCAAGGTGATCACTGCCTGCTAGTATTTATTATAGCCTTCTGAATTCGTTATCAATATTTTTAAAAAAATTATTTACTATTTGTAAATTTTGGTTTACATACGTTGGCACGATAGCCAACATTTCTGCTTTAATTACGAGCCTATTTAGAAGAAAAAAAAATAATCTAAGCATGAACTAAAATGCATTTAACATTTCTATCCTTGGAAAAAATCCATTAGACCTTAAAGGAAGTTTACTAATTAAATTTCCAAATGTTTATACAAATCGCTCAATAAAATATTCGTCAAAATAAAACAAACAAAAAAAAAACATCTTGAGAGAAAAATCTTGAAAAATTTCCCACGATATGTCTCCTGCATGTTCGCACAAAATGTCGGTACTATGTAAATCCTAAATAAGGTGATTAGCAATTATTGCACTCACATTCAACATTCATGCGTATAAGCAATTTTTTTTTGTCTTAACTTGCTGCCGTTGAATCTACAGATGCAACCATGTTAAACATATAACATTTTGTTATTCACTGCCGTCAGGTGATTTCTCATGATTTAAACTTAAAAAAAAAAAAATAAAAATAAGCAACCCTAGATCTTAATCTCCATCATTACCAATTGTATCCAATAGATACAAAACTTAAAACTCGATTTATAATTAAACGCAACAAGTATAATGGGGTCGCCATCATCGCCACAACATGTTGACTCTCAGCATAAAATGTTGCCATTAGCATAAATGAATCCAAATTACATTTGGAGAATTAAAAAAAATAATAAAGGATCTCTGTCTCGCTCTCGGTATATGGTAGATACATACATATATACGAGTAGATACGCAATGTGCAAAAGTATGTCTCTATATTATTCTCTGGCAGTGTATAGTCGCTGTATAGTCAAGTGCCAAAAACGGGGACAGAATGCACATGCACTCATGCACATACTGTGCCCCGTCATAATGTCATTCCGGTATGCTGGGGCAACCTCAAAAATGGGCAGACTGTGCAGCTTAATGACGTGTAAACAACACTTGAGATGCCCGAATTTGGACGGTTTCACAGTTTAATCCCCAGTTCGATGGTAATTATCATCAGACAGACTGCGACTGCTGTTTGGTGGATGCCTCTCGGAGCCCAGCCTGATGCAACCCGAGTCCAAGCCCCAGCCAGTGTGATGAAAGGTGACAACGATTCAATTCAATGAATCATTTTTCATCAGACAGGTGAAGCTGCAAACAGAGTTCTTAGATCTTGGATATTCCGTCGCGTCTCGTCGGTCGGTCGTGCCGTTAAGACACGTAAGAAAATTGTTAATGTTGTTCATGTGCGTATAATCCGTACCCATGAAAGTCTCGCACACACTCTATATGACTTGTCGAACGGAGATTCAAATTTTTGTATTTTGACATTTCTTACATGATCGATGAATATTCTAATTACCGTGGTTTTGTTGTTCATTAATACTGCAATTGCTACCGGTTTTTTTTCTGTGGGGCTTAAGCTTGATCCGACCATATTCCTCGTCTACATGCAAGTGTATGAGCTAGACGAAAAAAAAAGAATTATTGTAATTATGATTGCGACTAAAAAGGGTAATCTCATTATGAATGATACGATGTTTCCAATTAGCTCTTTTGTCTCCTCATGGGGAAGTCGGGTTTTCTTTTGAAATTTCAAATCCATCAGGTGAGCAATTGTATCTGATAGACTGGTATTTCCAAATGCATGAAATGATGACTAATTGCATTTACGTTAAACTTGTCTTAGGTATTTTTTTCATCCAAGGCATTATTCATCTTGAGGTTCCAATGTCTGAAAAAATAAAATCAATTTTTGAATATGATTCAAAGATAATTTACAAAAAAAAAATATTTCTTGTGTTTTAGTACCAATTTATAAGAAAAACATTTAAAGAGACTTTTCAAGAAAAAATAAAATGTTCGACTGGATCGTACGAATTTGCTCTTGTAACTAACAACTTTAATGTAGCTAAACATTGACGATGTTAGAAGGTAGGTATTCTAGTTATCCAATATAGGTAATCATACCTTCGTTCTTAGTTATTATTATGTATACTATAGCCTAGGTTTATAAATCCATACATACATATAAGAGTGAAAATGAAGGATATACATAGGTGGGTAGGTAGATATATGCATATAACCTTATAATTTAGTTGCAATATACATAATAGTCATGTGATTTTTAAAGATACATACATTTGAAAACGTTCATAATATATATGCAGGTATTCAGTGACGTTCGCAAAAATGCGGAACAATTAAAACTAATTAAGTAGAAATAAATTTTGAGGGAAAACAAGATGCCATTTGCATTTTTTTTTAAATTCATTTTTATTTATTATTACCTTATATCTAACTTAAAGCTAAACAAAAATTCATAAAGCTAGCCTAATTATCAAAATTCGTTGGACAACGTAACAACATATCCCGCCCTGTGTTTGACATAAACGGCAATCTCTTGATGACATTGGAAAATCAGCTTAAAAGGTGGATGGATCACTTCTGCGCACTGCTCAACGACGTCCAGAATTTTAATGATGAACCCCAAATGGTCCACATGCGTAGATCTTCTAGGGGCATTGACACCGGCCCTCCAAGCAGTGCAGAAGTTAAGCATGCGATTCTTCTCCTCAAAACAAACAAAGCAGCTGGACTTGATGGCATAACAGCCGAGTTCTTGAAGGTTGATCCTGAAACAACGGCAGCATATTTTGCTTCCACTAATTCAGGATGTTTGGGAGAACGTTACTTACCCCAAAGACTGGAAGAATGGTGTAATTGTTAAGATACCAAAGAAAGGCGATCTTAGAAATTGCAATAATTGGCGTGGTATAACCGTCCTGTCTGTGTTCTCAAAATTAATGGCAATTATTGTTCTCGAGCGGATAAGAGAAAGGATAGAGTCAACACTCAAGAGACATCAAGCTGGATTTCGCAGTGGCCGATCTTGTGTCGACCATATTAACACCCTGCGGATCATTCTTTAACAATCAGCTGAGTACCAGTCGCCTCTATATCTCATGTTCGTCGATTTTGAAAAGGCATTCGACAGGGTAAATCGTGAATGCATCTGGTGATCACTTATCATGAGAGGTATCCCTGAGGAGCTAGTCGCTATTATTAAGGAGCCTTACAATACTGCAACGTGCTGCGTGCTGCACAATGGACAGCTTTCCGATTCATTCGAGGTGCGTCAAGGAGTAGGACAAGGAGATGTCTTGTCACCAATTTTGTTTTTATTAGCAATATAGATGATGTACTGACTGCCACAGTTGGTACCAACGAGAGAAATTGCATTCAATGGAGTCCATTCGAAAAACTTAGTCATTTGGACTACGCTGACGATATATGTTTCATGTCAAACAGTGTAGGCGGCTTGGACCAAATGTGCCAATTGCTGCAAGCGAACGGCGAGATGGCTAGCTTAAATATCAACTCCAAAAAGACAAAAATGCTGCAGACCGGTCGCAACTCTCAACAGGAGATTATTCTGGGACAGGAAACTATTGAGAAGGTTTTGCAGTTCAACTATCTAGGCAGTATTTTATCAATTTATGGTGGAACGGAATCTGATGTTGTCAGCAGGATAAACAAAGCTCGTAGTGCTTTTGGACTGCTTTCTCCCGTGTGGAATCCAGCATAATAACGCTACGCACAAAACTAAAACTCTTCGAGTCCAACGTGAAATCTGTCCTCCTGTACGCCTGTTAAACCTGGAAATGCTCCGCCGACATCTCGAGCAGGCTACAGGCTTTTATCAATCGCTGTCTTCGATACATTCTCAAAATTCGATGGCCACAAATCATAACAAATGTTGAGCTGTGGGATTGGACTCACCAGAGAAGGGTAGATATTGACATTAGATAACGAAAATGGCAATGGATTGGCCATATTCTGAGGAAACAATTCAATGGAAACCAAACGATACCAAACATCCTTCGGGTGGAATCCTCCGTGTGTAAGGAGAGTTGGTAGACCAAGAACAACATGGAGGTCATGTGTACTTAATGAAGCTCAGTCCTTTAACTTTCATTCGTGGGCTCAGCTAAGGCACCATGCCCTGAACCGAGATAGATGGAGGGAATCTGTTGCTGCCCTATGCTCCAGGAGAAGTTAAAGTGTTGCTGCGAAGGCTGCAGTTACCAGAACACATATATAATTATCAATAACTTACAACTAATTTACTGGCCCTTTTCAGGCGATCTAAACTAAACTATATCTCTTAATATCTTTCGACTTTAAAACTTTTTGATTAATTCTAATTATTTATTTTTATTTTACCAAATATTTTTAAAATTTTTCATTTTTAAAATTTTTACTTATAAACTACCTAAAACTAGACTAAAAATAATTAAAACTAGATACAACTAACTTATACCAACTAAAAATAACGTAAGCTACTAAAGATACCTAAAAATACCTAAAACTACTTTAATCCACTTAAAATCTAGAACAGCCACAGCAGCATTTTTCGTTGCTTTTTTTAATTTTTTTTGTGGATAGTTTGTAGACACAAAGTAACATGCAACCCACACATACATATACATACGTACATACATATACAACAAGTAGTTACATGCAGATATGCCTCCGCATACATACATATTTTTAGTTTTTTTTGGCGCCACCACAATTGTTCCCTATACCTAATTACCCTAAATCTATGTAAGTCGGCCAAAACATACATTCTTAATCGACTTTAGATATCAAACTGCTGTTCAGAGAGCCACCAGAACTGGTTCTCTTGTTTCGCTCTATTCCTTCGGTCCCGATCGGACACAGTCCTATTGAACCGAATGCGCTCTACTCCAAATTGAACGATGACGTCTCGTCCATACAGGAGTCGTCTATCTACAGTTTTCCGGCTGACGTGGTAGACGAGCGGAACCGCCATTCTATCCTGTATCAGCCCTCGACTGTCTAATTAGAGGAATGCCTCGAGAGGGATGTAACCACTTAACCGCGCACTCTCAAAATATTCGTTACTGGGGTAATAAGCCCAAAAATTAAGCTGTTAGTTGAGGACATCGCTCTTGCAACGTGACCCCGAATCAGCTTGAACAAAAAATTATCTATTCTGTTTATGTTGGCTCCGTTGTATAGAACCTGGTTGGAATAATATCTTGTGTACTCCGACTCTGGCGTTCTGTGTAATCCAAGGCAACGTCTAAGACACTGCCTCTCAAACACCCGAATCTTTTCCATTTGATGTGGGGCAACGGTGAACTACACTGGGCATCCATAGGCAATCATCGGCCTGATGAGGGCCATGTAGCAAATCACCTTCACCTTGCTGTCAAGACGGCTGCTATAAAACAATCGTTTTGTCAGGGCAAAGGCTCACTTAGCCCTGGCCAGTGCATCACTTATATGTCTGTCGGAATATTAATACTGATCCAACCAGATGCCAAGGTACTTTACTACACTTTTACTCGCCAGTGGATGTTCATATGGCCCTACGATCACCAGCTTGTGCCAGTTCTTCCTCTTATCCCTTGAGGCGCTAGACAACGGAGTCCTAAATAGAATAGTTTCTGATCTTGTCGAAGTCGCTCTGCAAAAGATTTTTGATGACCTCAACTATATTAGCTGTTCTGTACGCCATTATATCGTCGGCGTACGCAATTGCCTGAGTTAGACTACCTATCAGATCGCTGGTGTAAATGCTGAAGAGAATCGGCGAGTTAACCGCTCCCTGCTGAAGACCATTTTTAATATTAAAAACTGTGGTAGAAGTTACATTGTCACTCTTGACAACAAACTTTCTACCATTTAGCATGTCATAAAGCATATGCAAACGAGGTTTACTTATACCTAGTCTGGAAAGCTTTAGATAAAGACCTTCTAGCCAAACGGTGTCGAAAGCCTTTTCCAAATCAACTAGGCAGGCACCGTACACTGCTTTTTTAGATTTGTTCCATTGGATATCAGAAACCAGTTTAGACGCGGCATGAATTGTGTCATGTCCCGCCTTAAAACCGAACTGATTATCCGGTATGATATTGTTGTCCTCTGCCCACTTGAACAGAACCCTATTAATAACCTTTTCAAATACCTTGCTGATACTTGGAAGAAGACTTATCGATTCGCCGGATTGGAGTTGCCCTTTCTCTATGCCATTTGCATTGTTGGACAAATATGAACATATAAAAAAAATCAAAAATCGATGGAGCGGTTTTTTAAAAAAAAATATTTTTATTTATAAAAATTTAAAAACAATTTTAGAAAAAAAAATGAAACGCTATCTTGATGCAATTATTAGTATCTTAGAAAAAATTATATTTAATTTTAAAAATCGAAAATGCATTTTTTGGGATTTTAAAAAATATTGATTGAGTCAATATTTTTTTTTTATTTTGGGTTATATTAGTTTTAAAACTTTTTAGGAACTTGTGCATAAATAATTTCAAAAAAATTAGATGAACCCTTTTCCAGGAAATCTAAAACAAAAACTAGAGGTACCAAAAATAACCGTTTTTTCTTAACTTCTAAAAAGTACTGATTTTTGTAATAAAAATTGTTAAAGCCGTTTTTTTGGGAAAAATAAGATTTACCTTTTGGCTAAAAAAAATCTCTCTAACCTGTTAGGCTGTACACTCGTCGACTCGTAGACATACTGACTAAGAGACTGACAGAAAGACATGCGGAATTGCGATACCCACTTTTTTGGTCAGAGCAGATCTCTGAACATAGTTTGAGTGCATATAGAGTATGGTGTGAACTTGTTCCTAACAGAGCAAGCTCTGAACACTATTTTGATTTTCAGCGCACTTGAACCACACATACCAGAAAGAATTTTCATTTTAATTATAAAAAGCAATATAAAACAAAACAACCCTTATTTTGTACACATATACGCACCAGATACAGAAAATCCACAAGCGACGAACTTATTTCGCCATTTTAATTCTATCTGATTATTTTTTCTTCACATTTTCCTTCTCGACACATATGACAATTATATTCAAGCACATCGAGCGCGATCTGAGCATGTTCAGAACGAAAAAAGAAATAGAGACATTCGGAGTTCTAAACGCTCTGTGTGAAAAAAAACACAAACAAATTTTTTGACAACTCAGTGTCTGCTATGAACAAAAAAAGAAAAACACCTAATATCAGAAATGACATTTGTTGTTCTCTTTTTTCCTCGAACTCGTTACTTGCATTCATCTTCATATCCAAGTTGCAGCGTCATAGACACATATACAAATTAATCATAGAAATTTATAAAAATGAGCAAGTAATCAAATTTGATTGTTTGTTTTGTGTACATCATGTCATAAAACTTAACAAGAAAAATATTATATATTAACTCTACCGTTTCCTGTGTAATTTAGTGGTAGGCAAAATAAAGTCGGCCAAAGTAGATTTAACAAAAGCAAAATTAACATATCAGTAAAGGGCTGTCAGTTGTGGCGAAATCTTAGGGAAATAGGAGCGGAAAAAACTAAAAAAAAAAACATAGGCAATAATCTAGAAGTAGATTTAAACGTACTCAATAACAATTTTGTTAACTTGTCTTTCCCGCCTCTGACTATCATGTCCTCTTGCTCTTCTGGGCGGAATACTTCACGTTGTTTTGAATTCTTTTGTGTGAATGATCTGGACAGTTGATTGTATGCTATCAATAAATTCGAATGCCGTTAGCTTTGATGGAATTCATCCGAAATTTATCAAAATCATTCTTTCAGTCATTCTCCCTGTCTTAACACATATTTTCAACTACATTTTAACAACAAGTACATACCCTTTGCAGTGGAAAAAATCTAAAATTATACCAATTCAACCAGCAACGAATTCAGGCCAATTTCAATATTACCTTTTCTCTCCAAAGTATTTGAAAAAATTCTTTAAAAACAAATTAACCAATATATTAATCATAAACTAATAACATAAAGACCCGAAACCTCTGCTGTTTTTTGACATTTGCCTACAAGCTGAAACACGCACACAAGTAACTTTTCCGTTCCTCTTCCAATAGACACATTGATAAAAACGCACACATGAATCTTTTCTGTTCCTCTTCCTATAGACACATAGACACCACAGCCCTAGTAATTTGTTTTTGTTTTGTTTTTCGATTTCACATCTATTCATGGATAGAGTTTCAAAGGTGCAAATACAACAATGTAAACAAATGGGTTTTAGGGGGTGAAACGTACGAAGGTGTCCGATCTTAGTATGGCTTATTTGTGATATTAATTCACATAATCTCCACCCTCCTATGCAATCGGGATTTAGGAAAAACCATAGCTGTACTTCTGCCATCATCAAAGTCGTGGATGACATACGAGAGTCACTAGACGAGGACAAAGTTACCTTTTTGTTAGTACTGGATTACTCAAAAGCCTTCGATCAAATTTTCTGTGTAACAGCAGAGGTGTGCCACAAGGTTCTATTCTTGGACCTCTTTTGTTTTCCATGTATGTGAACGAGATTCCGTCATTTGTAAGCTCCTCATTACATTTGTATGCAGATGACGTACAACTTTATAGGAGCTGCTCACTGGGCCTGATAGAAGACTGTGCTTATGAAATTAATAAGGATCTTGAAAAAATGTATACCTGGTCTGAGAGAAATGGACTCTTTCTTAATCCGAAAAAGACAAAATGTTTGGTTATCAGCAAAAAACCGTATGACACTACCTATTTTCCGTATATCGTTCTTCATGGCTATAAAATCGAGTTCATTGATAAAACTAGAAACTTAGGAATTATATTCAATAGGTTACATGGAATGACCATATTAATGCTACAGTAGGTAAAGTATATAATACAATACGCCAGCTCCGAGTATCACAGCACTTTACTCCATTAAAAACTCGTATGCAAAAACACTTATTGTGCCGAGTTTGATTTATGGATGCGAGATTTTCTGTAAGTGTAACTCAAATAATAGAAGAAAACTCAACATAGCATTTAACAATATCGCACGATATGTTTTTAAAGTAAGCCGTTTTGACAGTATTTCTTAATTTTCTAGATTGTTCTACAATATGTCTTTCGATCACCTAATTCGCTATAGATCTCTTATCTTACTATCTAACGTCATTCAAACTACTCAGCCTACCTACCTTTTTACCAAATTGCGATTTAGTACTTCAACACGATCTCACCAACTCATTATACCTCGCTTTTAGGGTTTAACCTCAGAAAGACAATTTTTATCAACACCATTCGTCTGTGGAATTCACTGCCAAGATATGCTCGGGAGGTCGGTGGCACTGTCAGTTTTCGGCGGGAAGTTAAAACCTTCTTCATTCAAAACAGCATCTAATTAAATAAATAAATATAAATATAAACGTAGTAATATATAATATAATTTTGAAGTTCAAACTCTCAAAAAATTTTAATTGTTTTTTTTTCTTTTGTTCTGTTAAATAATTTTTTACAGTCGTTTTCTTTCGAACATAATATAAAATAAAAATGTGTACATAATATAATATATAATAACAGTCAAATTAAAATAACACAATTAATCATCACTATCTATAAGAATGTCTATTTTCTTAATGTGTAATTAAGAATAAATAAATAAAATAAAATAAAATAAAATATTTTAACAAGACGCAAAAAACTACAATAAATTAAACTCTTTATTTTAAATGTCACCCTAAGATAAGATCGGGGGTCCAGGCTTATATTTCTTAACGTCTTTTTATCGTTCTAATTACTGGAGTTGGCAGTTTTTTTTCTTTTAAAAATTTACAAGATACACTATTTTAGCAGAATTTGTAATTTTCCATTGGTCACACTCGATTGCATAAATTCTTTTTTTTAAATCTTTTTCTTAGATCCAAAATAGCGATACCAGCCACACAATTTTCTGTAAGAAGTACTACCAAGAAATTAATTTTTGCTTAAATTTATTATTTCAAAAACGGGGGCACATTTTTTTTTTGTAAATAATGTTTTTAAATTATATTGCTAAAAACTTGAAATTTGCATATTCATTTTTTTTAGAAAAAAATTAAAGACATTTTATATACATAAAAATGTATGTAAAAAATGATTTTAAAAATATATTTAACACTCTACTAATAATCTTGTGCTAACGTTGGGATCGAACATAAGAACTAATACGTGATATTCAGTCGTGAATTCTATTTATTGTATATATTATTATTTTGATTACCAACGAGTTTCTTCTTTAAAAACATGGAATAAATTCGTTCCTCAAAACGCTTAGAAAATTGACCGTGTGACCGTGTGGGCTTCTCATAACAGTAATATTTTTATTCCAAATTGCTTACGAACAAGGATGGTAAATTGGGACGTAAAAATTAAATCAGACTCGCAAGCATTTGCCTTATTTTTGAACAAAAAATAGCTTCCCATAAATGTTGGACAAAATGACCTGCTTGAAAATTGCAAATTGCCAGCAATTATGCAAGTGTCTCAAATAAAGGTTTTATTGAGTGGATAAAGTGCACTATATGTTAATTTATTGGCCCGATCCAGCCGAGAAAAACGCTACATGACGACTGCATATGATGTACTACTGACTTGAACAACTAAAAAAATCCCATTTCTTTTGAAATTAAAAATTAAAACCTTCATTAAAAAAAAACACAGCACCTTACAAGTTTTTTTGCAGTGCATATAATCAGAAAGGTAAATTGCTATTTACACGAACTAAGTTAATAGATTAATTTAGTTGTGTGTTATAAAAAGCACTAAAAACACGAACCTTAATTTGTTTGAGTTGATGCAGCACTTTTTCTAAATATCTATATTCACAATAATTTTAATTTATTAACACAAAAATTAAACTTGCGTGAAATATGTCACTTAAAGTATAAATTATTAATTAATTTAATTCAAAACAAATATAGTACGTTCCGTGACTGATGTGAACTTACCATTTGGTTAACAATGCGCAATGCTTGGTTAAAAAATATCATATTTTTAATTCCCATCAAAACCAATTGAGTTACATTTTTGCTAAAACTTAGCATTTATTTATTTTTTATAACTGAACCGATTTTGTAGTGCAGACAACATATCACAGAGGGATATTCTTAGAACTAAAAAAAACAAGTCTCTATGAAAACTTCTTAAACCCTTTATTGCCAAATGTTTGTATTCCAGTTTCGTTAAAAAACTTACCCCTTTTCCTTTCATGGGAACAACCCTTTCCAACCCCTTTGATTTTTTTAAGATTTGCATATTCAATTGGGATAAAAAACTGTCTTTTGAGAGGGGTCGGCCGTTGTTGAGTGGTGGTAGTTTTTTTATACCACATAATGTAGGTTAGTCAACGATAAATGACATTTCTCGATAAATGCTTAAGAATCCTGACACACAGATGGCACTAAAGTATATTCTTTCAAAATTTTCAAATTGAAATCTATTTTAAGAGCTAATGAATTAAGCACCAGGGTAATTCTTATAATAAATAAGCCGTATTTCATCAGAAGGTCTATATTATTCAGCCTCATCCATGGCAAAGAAACAATTATACTTTGGAATAGACGATTTCTTTCATTGCCAAATGCATGCATAAACAGCAGGTATATAACGATTCAATTCGGCGAAGTATATTATGTGGTTTGATATGAATAGTCAAAGAGTCAAAAAAGAACAAACCGCTGACGCCAGAGCTGTTGGTTTTAATGACTGGAAGCACCAGAAAGCAATCAATCAAATTTTTTTTTATTTTTAACTCTCTCTCTCTGTTACCAGCGACACCTAGAGTAATAGTCGAAAAAATGATAATGAATTGCCAGCAAAATCAAAATGTTGACTCGTCAGTAGTAATGAAGATCATTCTAAAATGAAAAGATCAATATATCGACCACCAAGCCACTCAAAGTGAATATCTTAACTAACGCAGATTATAGAAAATAAAAGGAATGCGGATGAAAATATTATACTAAAGACGAACATGTGCATCTTTATTGTGGCATCTATGACATTTACTTGATTCTATTATATTTTTTTGCGCGCTAAACTAAATTTCAAAGCTGGAGTATAACTCGCACATTTGGGCAGGAGCTCCCAAAACTCATTTGAATCTTTTGGATAGAATTCAAAATAGAGCTCTAAGAATGATTGGCGATAGAACTATTGTGGAAACATTTACATCTCTAGGACATCGTCGAAATGTTATATGTCTCTCACTATTTTATCGCTATTTTTATAAACACTGTTCCAGCGAAATAGCCAGTTGCATTCCTCCCCTCAAATTTTTCAACCGTAATACTCGCGCTTCTAGGAATGCTCATCAGTTTACCCTTGACCCTAACTTCGGACGTACTGTCAAGTACAGAGATTCTTTCTTTAGCCGTACAACGCGAATGTGGAATACTTTACCCGGCTCTATTTTCCGCTCCCATTTTGATATTCAGAAATTCAAAACCAATGTGCATCGGTATCTCCTCTTGCATCCTTCTCTACTTTCCTAACGCTCGCACTGTGCTTGTTCATTTTAAGGGTAGTCAAAACTCCTTTAGTGCGCGCATCCGTTAAAAAAAAAAAAAAATACATATAAAAGTCAGCAAGCATTTTGACAAAAAAATATATTTTCTTGTGACAGCTTTTGACAAGTTATATCAAATTATTGAAAGTAAAATAGAACTGCCAAACGTTTGTTAATCCACCATAATTATTATAACGCCGCCATTTTGTACAAATTATGGCAAAATACCAGAAAAAACGGCAATATTTGAGATCGTATGAATACATTTTGTTCATTAGTTTGCCAGTTGTTACATATAGGAATTCTGGTGTAAGTTCTCTGCTTTGAATAAATATATAAGCTTTTGACTCTTTTTACTTGCGATATATTCACCACACCAAAAACATAAATGTTAAAAAAGTAGCCAAGTTCTTCTATATACAAAAAAATATCAAAATTATCACAGAAATCTATTATTTAAAGATTACTGACTTAAATTGTGTTGGTTTACTTGGAAGTCTTATTTCAAAATTGAGTAATTAGGTTATAAAAGGAAACTTGCCAAGTAAACCAATACAATTAAAGTCAGTAATCATTAAATAAAAAATTTCTCTGATAATTCTTCAGATTTCTCTGATATGTTCTTTCATAGTAAAAAGTCTGCCCTTGCCTGCACTTTGAGCCCTACCGCTGCGCTGTACCAAATTTCATCAATTTAAGACAATCAGAAGCGATCCATTTACAATTTATATCAATTCTATGAAAATGGTCGGGCACCACGCCCCCTGACTGAAAAATCTTAAATTTTCGTTTTTTTTGCTTTATATACACCACAAAGCCTATTGTTGTGCGAAATTATACAAGACTCTATTATATTTGCAAGGACAATATTTGTCATTAGGTGTGTTTTATTGGGAATATATCCATTGTACCGTAAGTAATTCCCAAAAAAACGCATCGACCGTAGCTTTTTTATTTTTGTAAAATTGGTACCTCCCCTTATATTTCATGCTTTTATTTATTTTCTGAGTATGTTTTGCTTTCAATTCAATATTTACTCATCAGACTGCACTTAACATACGCGAGTAAGTAACAAAAAGTTAACATTTTTTTTGCCATTTCACCATTTTGGATCACAAAAATGTATGCCCAGTCCATGTCCATGTAGTGAATCGAATACCGCCCATGGCCAACGTCCATTAAACAGTGAAGAAAAAGCACACTTTGTGAGTTCAGTTTCCGCTTAGTGCGTTTAGGCTTGGGGAGCACATGCAATTTTGCCGAAACGAAATAGTTTAATCACTAGTTGAACGATGATCGCGCACATAAGCAACTTAAAAATCAATCAATCAACGAGATAAACCAACACACAAACATCATTTTGATTTAATGTGCGCCCAGTTACATTATAGTTCGATGTGATACAAACCGAAGAACATATTTGGGGCGATCGTTCGATTTGTTTCAAAACACAAACTCTTAAGTTGCTCGAATCGCGGAGTGAATAGTTTTTGCATTTGCGCGCACTCTCATATAAATCCAGGGTATTCACTTTAGCAACCAAACTGTTGGAAAACTGAAAGTTGCATATGTGCGCGCCTCTGGCCTTATAGCTCATAGAATTTCATACGAATAAATATTTTGCGGCGCAGTGTCAAGCAATTCCTCTATAGTGCAGTTCCACCCAATGCGGTTTGTCTTCTCAAATTGCTTTTTTGTAGATCTAAATAAAAAGATGATTTTTTTCACCAAACTCCGTTTATTTACAACTATCAACAAAAATTGAACACAAAACGAAAATTGGGTTTGGTTAGTCAAAAATAAGACTAAAACGGAATTCATTCCATAAATATTGGTTTCTTTTTCAAAATGGATATCAAAATTTGTTAAAATTGATTGATTGACATTACGGATATGCAAAATTGCAGATATAAGTGCAATTTTAGACGTACTTCAGAAAATAATTGAGCAAGGAATACAGTTTTTAATAGTAAAAGTCAGAAACTTTTCAGAAGAACAGCTTATAATTTATAAAAAAATGGAGTTATCTAAGATTTGAGAAATATAAACTGGCCAACTATTAAAAAAAAAGAATCAAAAAGATCGATTTGTTGTACGAATTAAATTAATAATTCAATTATAAATCGTACCAACAAAATCAACAAAATCAGAATCAAGACTTGACTGAACGTCAACCAGCCATCCACCGTAGCTTCTACTTTAGCTTTTTATCGACCGTAGCTATTTGTATGTAAAATGCTACGACGGATAAACTTACGGCGGATAAATTTCCCAATAAAACACGGTTATTTCCTAATCGAACGAACCAAACTATCTGCATGAAGATTTACGTAAAGTCGAATTGAAATTCAAACTTTCTCCAGTTCATCATATTTTAGCTGTCATCTCTTCTTTGTGATATAAGAAATTTGTAATGTGACAATGGAATCTATATAGCAGATGGAGGTCTACAATTCCATTTCTGAATTTGACATAAAAATATAATACAATGGGTACCAGCTTTTTGAATTATAAAAGTGAACATGTTCGGACTTCCATACTGCGCTGTCTATACATTGCCAATAAAGCACGGTAATTGATTTAAACTTAAAGAATTTGTTCATTCAAAGGTACTACTTTTAAAGGTTCTCCTTAGTATGATTTCATTTAATTAAATCCTCAATTATTAAATTTTATTGTTCTTACAAGTGAGGCACTTCAACTCTTGTAATTATTTCTTGAATAAATTACATCTTTTAAATTTTCAACAGAATAATGCATTTTTTGTACAAATTTTGTCCTAAAATCGAAACAATTAATTTAAAAAAAAAGTTAAACAAATTACCCCCTGCCTACATAATGTCGAAACGAAATCGAGATCTGAATCAGTGAAAATTAATTGTCTAATTAGCACCTACAATATTCGCAACTTCTAAGGCCAATTATATTACATGATAGCCTAATGAAAGTTATTTCTATCGATGTGTTTCGCTGAAGCGTAAAATGTTGATACACTGAAAAAAAGAACTCTGTATACACTCGTCTGTGTCTAACAAGTACTTAAAACATCAATTTCAATATAGAGACGGATTGATGTTGAAATTGATTTTTATTGAAAGGCATATCAATGACAAATGATAAATAGGACATATCACCGTGATTTCGCAAAGTGACCTACCTTGAACTAGATAGTTCCTAACCTTTGATGGATTTGGCACGTAAATTAGTTTGAAGTTGAGCGATGGGCTGCGCCTTGTTGCCATACACCCGTGACTAAATGGAATACTTTAAGAAAATATCTAACGGGTCGTCGTCGCTGATGATACTTTTTTGCTTAAAATCGGTGTATGCGGCTTCAAAACCCAGCCATTGTTATATTTAGTTATGTGTCGTTGTTTTTATTTAGCTCTTTCGCTCAGTTAGAGAGTCGGATCCCGTAAAATTCGCTAAATTTATGTCTGCGATAGACTGAGTTCCTGATCAAACCTCGGAATTGACTCATAATCACGGATAGCGGCGATGATTTCAGCTGATCCTGAGTTTCATTGATTGATGTTGGCTGGTTCATTGAACCCCGCCACCGATTCGCCAGCAAGTGTTGAATAGTCAATTTCAATTTCAATTGGGACAGCGAATTTTCTCTAAATCATAAAATTAACACTACGCCCCCATTGTTGCCACATTTGCATGTTTTTCGAAGATGTACCTAACTTACGGCATAGAAATTTGTCTTTAATATCTGAAAAATAAAACAAATAATATAACATATAAGAAAATGGCGGCCATAAACTGTCAAAGTCTATTTATCAAGGAAACCGTTGCGGGCGTTCACTCACTTATTCTAGATATGTTATGTCGGATACCAAGCTATCAGAGTATATCTGTGGATGAATCAGATAAGTTAGCTGAAAGCTGTCAAGAAATCAGAACAAAACGCATATCAAATCAATTTTCTATATATCTATTCTCAGATAGCTAGCTATTCCAAATATTTTGGGATAACTCAAGATAGCTTTGATGAGAACAGCTGTTTTTTCATCAGATGTATGCTTTTGCACGCCTCACAACAACAGAAAGTTATTCTAGATTGCTGAGAATAACTGAGTGAACGTCCGCATTCTCTATGTTTGTTCATCGAACACTGAAGCAGGGGCGTATACAGGGTGGAGGTCATTGGGTAATTACCCATACCAAAAAACGATAAATTTTCGTAAGGAAAAAAATGTGGTTACACGCCCAAAGAAGCATTAAAACTCTGCTAAGCGGACCAATTCTACAAACTAAGGCAGAAGACTTTGCAAAACATTTTGCCATATTCTTACTTACAGAAACTGAAATACAAATTCATGTAAAAATTGAAGATTTACTTCAGAACTGTCGAGATCGTTTGCTTTTTTGTCAGATACTTTTGACCGGGGTTATGAAGAATTTTTGACCAAAATGGATATGAAAATAGAGGAAAGGTTCATAAAGTTTGTTCAGTTTGTAAACTTTTTAATAAAAAACAAAGAAATGGATAATTTGTTATAATGAAATACTGGATAGGACGAACAAATTCTACAGTTCCAACAAGTTCGTTATAACCGATTTTTGCAAAATATATAGCTATGCGGTTTTTGTATATCTTCTTGAATTAAGTTGTTGATATGTTTTCTGTAATGTGATTATTTTTCACATATACAAAGTTGGAAAGCTTTAAAACATGTACAGTGCTACTTAAGCAACTTATAGCGAGTTTCATCAAAATTTCAAACATCTCCTCTCAAAATCGAGATTTGATCTTTTCAATGAAACCTTTTTCCAGATTTAATTGTAGCATTGATGAATGATTGACACACACATTCCTGAAAAAATAAACATATGTTCATCATCAGATGACGAGGAAGACGAAGCAATGAAAAACTCCACTAAATTTATAAAATCTAAATTATAAACATCTTGGTCCATTTGTTAAATTTTTTCTGGCAGTAGTTCACAAGTTGACAACAAATTAATTGCAAAATGTTTATCATTTAACCGTTGACAGAAGAGACTTTTTACAAGTATGTGTGCACAGACAGTCTGTCAGTCTGTCTGTATGAATCTATAGACACCTACAGCCCAAACGGGTGGGCCGAATTGCTTCAAGCTTGGTATATAGAGTTCTTTAGGTATTGTACAGAGGGGAAATTGAATTTTTTTTTACCTCAAAAAATAACGGTACTGCCATATAACCGTTACGTTCAAACCTATTTTTCTCGGAAACGGCTCTAACGAATTTGATTTAAAAAAATCAGTGTGGGTTTTTAGCTACGACCGATCATATAGTTGAAAAAAAATAGAAAAATGTCTAAAAACGGAACTTTCCATAGGACCGTTTTCCTTGCTTTTGACTATCCCACAAATTATACCGCGTAACAATATTTTTAATTAATATTTTTTTGTATTTTTAAATCATTTAAAATAAAAAAAAATTAAATTTATTATTCGAAAACTGCTCACTAAATTTTTCCCAAAAATTATATTTATTTGTATTTTCTGAATACCTATGAATTGGCGTTTTTGAATTTTTTTTTTTTTAATATTTTCAAAAAGTTTTAAAAAAGAAAACTTTTTCCTCAAAAACAGCTCCACAGATTTAATTTTTTTTTTTCATAAATTCAAATTTATCCAAGAAAAAAAAATGGCGTACTTTTTTTCAGCTCAAATTAGTTTAAGTATTTATTTCAGAATTTTGGATTATTTTTTATTTAATTAAACAGATTTAATCTTTTGTTTTTAAGTTTATATTATTAAATATTTAATATTGTCATACCAATTCATTTTAGAACAAAATTAATGATATTTTGTATATGCCTATACAAAATTGAGTTAAAAATGACTTTAAAAATATATTTAGATTTTTAATAGAAATCTTTTGCATACGATGTGATTGAACATAAGAGCAAGTTCGTGCGATCCAGTCGTGCATTTTATTTTATTTTCATTCTATAGTTTCATCTGTTTCGGCACAGTACCTTCTTTGTGTATATTTTTAAATTTTCCTTAGATTTGAAATATCTCTAAGAATGTTGACTTAAGCAGATGACTTATGACTTTACACTAATCCTTTTTTTTTATTTACTGATTTTTTTAGAGTGACCTCTCCCGAGCAGTGAAGCTGTATAAGCCCCTGCACTAAAGTCACCTAATTGACTGGCCCAAAATCTTTGTTTTGATTTCTGAAAATAATGAACTCAGCCTGCGGAATAAATTTTGTGTTTTGAGACCTAGGGTCACCAAGAATTCATCGTAAAGTTTATCTACACCTTTTCTTTCACAGTGGCATCATTTTTATGTCAAAATTTTCAAACTTAGTTTTTTTTACTTTGAGTGTATCGTACCTACACTTAGGCTTCTATAATAAAAGTCAGGTATTTTCACAGATGATGGCAATAACCCGATATATAAGCGACCAGAAGCGATGGTGTGAATAGATGCGTGCACAAGTCACGAAGGCAGATAACAAAGAGCCTTAGGCACAATGCAATGCACAGATTTATTAGTGTTTCGGAAAACAAATCGCGATAATACTCTGTTGAAAATTATAGCCGAGGTATTGAGTTGCGTATTTCAGAAAGTTAATCTTTGGAAGCGCATGCGTAACTAATGATGATGAACGCACCATGGTGTTTAATTGGCATATTATGCACTGTTTTTAAGAAATACATAAAAATAAATGAGATATTATAAACAAGCTAGATGAATAAAATTGACCACACGCAAAATAGAGGAACTGCCGAGAGAGATATACACTTTTTCTCTTTAGAGAATTCGTCACCTCCTCACGAAGGTAGTACTTGTGAAAAAAAAACATTTGTGTCTTTAGGTGGTTAAAGGTTCCAAATAAATACATCCAGCCTCGATGCACTTCGATTTTCCTCGATTTCAGAAAAATTGCTTGAAATCATGTAATTTCACGCCTTTCATTCCACGAAGGCTTTCCTATAGAAATTTCGGTTGTCTTTCATGTCACCTCGAACTTGCGGCTACTGTTTCAAGACTCCTTGCTTGAGCAGCGCTGTTTATTCAGCTGATGTAGCCTAATCAATATGGTTGTTTTTTTTATATTGAACGCACACGAAAGAGGTTTTGACTGCCCTTAATATGAACAAGCACAGTGCGAGCATTGAGAAGATAGAGTAGGATTTAAAAGGAGATACCGATGTACACTAGTTTTGAAGTTCAGATTTCGAAATATCAAAATGGGCGGCAAATATAGAGCCTGGTAAATCATTCCACATTCGTCTTATTTGCCCAAAGAAAGAATCTCTGTACTTAACAGTGAGGCCAAAGTTGGGCTCAATGGTAAGCTCATGAGCATTCCTTGACGCCCGATTGTTACGGTTGAAAACTTTAAGGGGAGGAAAGCAACTGGCTATTTCGCTGAAACATTGTTTATAAAAATAGCGATAAAATAATGAGAGACATATAACATTTCGACAGTGTTCTACAGATATAATTGTTTCCGATATAATTCTATCGCCTATCATACTTCGAGCTTTATTTCGAACAATATATAAAAGTTTCAAATGAGTTTCACTCACAAATGTGAGTGCTGAATTCCAGTTGTGGGCGAATGAAGGCCTTAAAGATTATAACAAGAAGAAAGCAGTAGAGTAAGACAAATAGAAAAACTTACGCAGTGGTTTTGCCAACTTTGAAGAATACCTCGTCAGAACGATGGGAGTATACTATCCGGGCTAGCGGATTTGTATATATTAAGGTTGTGTCGAAGCGTTACATGCTACCCACTACATCAAGAATTAAACAATTTATGCTCGTGATACCCCAGCCGCAGCCGCCGCAGCAGCAGTAGCCAACAACACCACGCAGCAACATCATACCACGCTACAGCTATCGAGTATAACAAAGCAATCAGCGAGACATGGTATTTAATACACTTCCCAAATATAATACACAGTCGCTATCAACAGGTGACGTCACAGCTTGGTGGTGACTTTAATGCGAAGCACAGCTTTTGGGGCTCTAGAGATATTTCTCAAAAGGGTCGCATGCTCTACGAAGCGGGAATGGGAAATAATTGCGATTTTCATTTGACTGGCAATCCGACTTACTGGCCGACTAATCCATCGAAAATACCTGATCTTATTGATTTCTTTGTGGTCAAAGGAATAACCTCAAATAAAATTATAAAAACAGAAAAAACAGAAAGTTTTGATCTTTTCTCAGATCATTCTGCTGTTATTCTCACTAAAGCGAAAATCTTGTTCAAAATAAAAAACCACCCACGCTAACCAATGGCAAAAAACCAACTGGAAAGGTCTTAAAGAAGATATAGAGCATAACGTTGAATAAAGAGTATCAAAACAAACGTCTCTCGAGCGTGAAGACGCCGTAGATAACTTCGTCAATATAGTACAACAAGCCGCATGGACCAACATCCCGTACCAAAGAGAAATGCCGCGCTTTAAAAACCTAAACTATCCGCAGGAAATAAAAGATTTAGTAAAAGAAAAACGAAAAACACTTAAAAAATGGCAGCAAGCCCGAGCTCCTCAACACAAGGTAAATTTAAATCGCTTGTGTAATTTACTAAAAAAGACGATAGAAGAATTCAAAAATTCTGAAGTTCGAAATTATATTGAAAGCTTGACAGCAGGAAAACAATCCAACTACTAACTCTGGAAAGCTGTTAAATTAACGAAGAAACCAAAGCTCCCAGCGCCTCCGATTAAGAATGATCAAAACGAATTGGCAAAAAGTGACAAAGAGAAAGCAGAAGTTTTCGCGGATTACCTGGAGAACACATTTAAGCCTTTTGATGGACAAGGACTCAAAGAAAATTTAAATATACGTTCTAACTCAAGCGAAAATTACATCACAAGAAATGTTACCCTTGTCGAATTAAGTAGAGAAATAAAAGCTTAAGTATAAGAAAGCTCCGGGATATGACCTAATTACGGCCGAAGTTCTCAAAATGCTTCCTCACAAAGGGTTAATTAATCTTCTTTATATAGTATAATAAATGCCACTCTCAGGCTAGAGTACGTTCCGAGCCAATGGAAGGTTGCGGAAGTTATAATGGTTATCAAGCCAGGAAAACCATCACATGATAAGAAATCTTAAAGACTCATTTCGCTTCTGCCCGTAATATCTACAGTCTTTGAAAGAATATTACTTCTGAGCCTGCAGCCAATAATAGAAGAAAAGCGCCTAATACCTGAACATCAGTTCGGATTTAGAAGCAAGCATTCGACAATTGACCAAGTGCATAGGATCACTGACGTCATTGAGAAAACTCTTGAAGAAAAGAAAAATTGTGCGGCGGTCTTCCTAGGCGTGTTGCAACCTTTTGATAAGTTGTGGCACGAATGCCTGAATTTTAAATTAAAAAAACTTCTGCCTGAATCATTTTATACGCCTCAAAAAGAATATCTAGAGAATAGACTGTTTAGAGTAAGACATGGAAACGATTAATCGGATATCAAAGATATAGTGGCTGGGGTACCACAAGGAAGTGTCTTAGGTCCAATATTGTACCTATTATTTACACGTGATATATCTCAAACAGAAGACACTATCGTAGCCACGTTTGCTGACGACACTGCAATACTAGCAGTGGGCAAAATGATAAATGATGCTACGACTAAATTACAAAACGCTCTGAATAATGTCAGTGAATGAACAAAAACATGGCGGATATCGCTTAACGAAGTAAAATCAGTCCATGTAGATTTTACGTATAAAAAAATTAAGAGATTACCGGTATTTGTTAATACGTTTCAAGTTCCGTTTGCTAATGAAGCAAAATATCTCGGAATGACTCTAGACGCGAAATTAAAATGAAAACCGCATGTTAAAAAGAAATACGAGGAGTTAAATAATAAACTCAGAAATATGTAGTGGTTGCTCGGGAAACACTTTATGCTCAGTATCGAAAATAAGCTAATTTTTTAAATGCAGGTGCTTAGGCTTGTCTGGACTTACGGTATACAACTCTGGGGTTGTACCCGAGATTCTGATTTAAATACCTTAAACACATTTGAAAATAAACTCCTAAGATCGATTGTAAGCGCACCTTGGTACATTAGAAACGAAGATCTCCAAAGAAATCCCGGCATTCCCACGGTTCGCGATCAGTGTTGTTCCATGTAGACAAAAAATGTAGACTACACGATTGTCTACGTGTAGACAATTCAACGTGGATAATTCATCATAGACAATCAATTTTATTTCAATTTTTTTAACTTTTTTGTCTTCTTAATCATATAGACAAAACAAATTTGTCTTATTTGAGTCTTTCACTCTGCATTTTTTATTTATTTCAACAAAAATAACAAAAATAAAAAATCGTAAATTCTTATGTATTTCATATATACAAAATTATTCATTTTCGTCTTTGACGTCTTCATCAAAACAATCATATTGTTTATCCTCGATTCTCAGTGAATAATAAAGATGAAGGAGTTTCTTCGATCGTTCAAAAGTCAAGCGGTTTCTCGACATGGAATGAACATGCGACCAACTTGAAAAAACTCTTTCAATTTGAGCGGAAGAGGCTGGAATAAGAATAAGTTTTTTTGCCAAATTTACCAGATTTTTATATTTTATAGAGGCCATATTCCAAAAAAACAATTTAATATCTTTTTCATAAAGAATCTATAAAAAGTTGATTTTTCTATTAAAAGAGTCCCAATCTTCAATTCCATCACTATTCAGATGCTTAAACAAAAACTGGCACACGATTTCATTTTGACTAACCGTCAGCTTCCCATTGTCAAAATGAGGGTGTAAATAATAAGCTGAGAGAGCATATTTGTTTAGAGCCATATCCACGCGCGATTTCAAAGTTGTTTCGTGTTGCGCCTTAAATCTATCTGGGAGTTTTAAACTCAACCAAAGATGAACTGCTTCTCCAGCAGAACAATCAACCGCTTGACACCTGTTAATTAAAGTGCAGACTGGATCAAGAAGCTCGATGTAATTCTTAACATCATCAATAAACTTTTCATCAAACATCAACAAAGCTACAGTCTGCTTTATTTTTTTGGTAGTTGATTCTGCTGCTACAATTTTCATTATATCATAATTTTTTTACCAAGCATTTATATGAATCACGGTATGAACATCATCTGGTTTCACAGGGAAGTATAATTCTGGAGCCTCCACGATTTACTACCATTTTTTCAAAATCTACTTGTTTGAACTCTTTTAAAATCAAAGCAACATTGGCATTAATATTTTTGTCGATTAAGTCTTTGGCTAAAAGATTTCCAATATGACTACTACAAGTGCTATGCCATATAAAATGCTCTGCATTTTTTCCCATTCTCTTCATAGTGCTGGAGTTGTCAGATACAACAGCGTAAACTTGAGTGGAGTAAATTTCTTTTGCAATATCTTCAGATTCTGAAAGTATGTTTGTTAGGTTTTCTGCAGTCTCTGATTCTCCAGATAGGTCCCAGGCCTGAAGACATGCTTGTTCGCCTTCAGCATTATGTAGCATTGAGACGGCAGTCTTGCTGTTGCTGGAGCTATTCTTCCAGCCGTCAATCAGCAAAACATAATCCGAACTGATAGATGCTTTAATTGAAGAAACACATTTATCATAGGCCTGATCCAAAAACGTTGTTGAACGTTTTTTTCGACCTGGAACCTTATCTGCATACGCAGGGCGAATTTTTTTTATAAAATTTTTAAAATGAATTGAATCAACAATTCTTAACGGAATGTTGCATCCAAAAACCAGTCTACCCAAAGCTTCATTCAACTCGTCTTCCTCTCTTTCCGTCAATCGGTCCATAAATTTAGAAACAGAGTTTGATGGGGGTGGACAACGTTTCGATCGTTGCGTTGTATGTTCTTATTGAAAGTTGTTACAAGTGGGGCTTGGCCCAACGACAATGATGAGGAACTGCAACTGTTGGAACTCAATGCAAATGATGAGCGAGCTTGTTGTCGCAACTTGTGATTGAATTTCGCTTGAATCAGTATAGGCAAGAGTTGTTGTATCATGAGTAGAACAACTGTTCAATGGATTGGTTTTGTTAGCTGCTTCCTACAGAGATTGCGTCAGATTCAATTTGATCGATTTTAGTAAAATAAAAATACTTACACAGCTATTTAAAACATAAACATTATTGCTGTCAACATCGTTTGTAAGAGAGATAGACATCTAACAATTAACATTTGTGAGTTATAAATTTTATACAAAAACACAATTTTTTACTACCGTCTCAGAGTTTTGAATGCCGGAGCTCGAGCTTAGATCAATGTCATTAATAAAAACAATCATAGAAACATCACCGGATTCAGATGCCGCAGGTGATTGGGATGGTTTGCAGGCATTCCTTTCCAAATAGAATGTTAAATCATATGGTCAATGGTCAATAAATAATATTATTTTATGGTTTATCTAATACGTTTCTATATTTACCTGTGGCTGCGCAGACGGCTTTCTGCAGTGTAATGTAAACTTTTATTGCACACTGTGCAATATGCTACATATTTGTTGTTGGATTTCATTAAAAGGAAACCCAATTCATCAAATGCCTTATTTTTGCATCGACCAGACATAATTTTATTATCAAAGAACTCAATTTTTCGATATTTAATTGAAGTCAAACACGCACCTTTTCTAAATAGAAGTCAAGTAAACCTTGCGAAAGAACAATCGAGAATGACAGATGAGAATGAAATATCCTTATTGTCTACATTGTTGACACAATTGTCTACGTAGAGAGGTAGACAATCAAAGTCGACGCGTAGAGGAACAACACTGTTCGCGATGAAATAAGAAATTTTGCACGAAATCGTAGAAAACCGTTATTACAAAATTGTAATAGTACTATAATCGAAATTATCGATGAGACGAATTTAGTACACCGCCTGCAAAGGACTAAGCCTTCCGATCTGGTACACTAAACGGGAATCCGCTTTAAAATCGCGGTATAAGGTGGAACTATCAACGGACAGTTACCTGCAACACGTTAATTAAAATCGTTAAAAATAAATTGCTGGATAAGTTTCAACTTAGTTGCAATCGGAAGGAGGAGGTGTTTTTAGTGCAGTAAGAATCGCACACTCCTTTGAGCACTCGTTTTTCAGCCCTCATAGAACCTTTTGAAGGTTTTACATCTACCCACGGGGGCAAAGACAGCTGGGTCAAAGACATTTGCCATTTGCATTCGGCTGTAATATAGTTTACATTCAGTTTTACCAGAAAATATTATACTCGTGTGAGGACCTTATTTATGGAGGAAAGTCACCTTGAGCTACGGCTCAAGGTTTTAAAGACATTTCCTTACTAAAGTTTTGTGGTTTTTTTTCAGATCGACCCTGGAAATCTGACGAATAAGACTTAGGCTGGAATGGAAAAGCATATTAAATGGTCTTTAGGGACTCTAGCAACTCCACGAGAGCGAAACAACATTCATCCCATGTAATCGTTTATACTCTCAAGTACTAGAGGGGTCATAACACTTAATGGCAGCCTCGAGTTAACAACAAACTTCGATGCAAGCAAGTAAGGTTTTTCACATGAGCTGACAAAAAGAGGGTCATTAAAGACGAGAGTTAAAACCGAAGACGGAAGTGGAATTCCAAATAATGACCAACATTTTATACTACCTTTTTGACATTTTAGTACTTGGATCGTTCTGAGCTGAAGATCGAAGATTTGATCTCTTAAATCTAGAAAAAAAACTCCAGTTACTTTTGTATTCATTCTGATTTCTAAGGCCGCGAGAATTTGGAAGGGATTTCCGATAATCTAGTACCAATCAATCAAAAAATGTTTAGTTTGATAGTTTATAATTTCCGTTGCGGTTAGTGATTCAATTGAGTGAGGACCCGAATCATTTTATTAAATAAACATCAAGTCCTACAACCACGATATCAGTCGTGTAATTAACCCTAGGATTTTGTCTCTTTTCATGGAGAGATGGTGAACCCTGGCGATTTTCTAATGCATGCAGACTAGGCAGACATAGACACACTGGATTGTGCCATCTGAACATATAACCGGACGAAACCCCTGAGGAATCAGAGCATATACAAGTTTCTGAGGCAGCCTTTACTAAACATATAGATACAGACCGCTGCAAAAAAAAAACACTAAATCACACGTATACACAAAATAGGCAACAACATTTTGCGACCAAATGCCCCTAATCGTCATCAGCATCATACTTGCCACTCACCATCCGAATCCGAATCAGCACCAACACCAGAAGAATGAACTTGAACGATATGATACGTCAGCATGGTAAGTTAGTGGTCACATTTGGCCTGCTTACGGTTCATAGTGTGTTCAAGGAGAAAACATTACAAGAGAAGTTGAAGAATTTCGATTGAAGATCGAAACTTTTAGGCTCATTTTGATTCTTCATCTCAATTTGGAATAGCTGAGAAATAAGATTCCCATTGCTGTTGGTAGCTGGCTATCGATCAATTTAGGATACTTTAGTTGGTTTATCCATGTATGATTTACGGTGGGCCTTTTTGATATTAAAGACGTGATTTTCCCTGGGATCAGTCTTAGCCTGAAATTAGATTCAGCCCTATTTAGAAATTCTAATGAATAGCTAATGCGATAGAATATATCTATTCATTCGAATGCACTTTGTATATTTTGACATTCGACCGATTAATATTCATTTTTATACGATTGCGCAAAATGAACTTGAATGAATCTTATTTTGAAAGTCAGATGTTTGAAATTTACTGGTATTTCTATTGGATTTAGTATGACCAAAGTGACATTTTTTTAGTAGAATTTTTTTTTTAACTAACAAAATTAGCCGGATAATAAATCCTTATTATTACAGAAACACAAAATAAATTAAAGTTATGTTTTAGGCATGGTCAATCTAAGTATTTAAAAACTACATCAATAACAAAATTAGTTCTTATTTTGAAGCATTTAGGAAATAATGGTCAGTTTATTGATACGAAAAAGAATCAACAACTTAAAAACGTTTGTATAATAAGACACTCATTTTTTTCTGAACTTTCGTTTCATTTTAATTGTGTTTAAAAAATTTAAAAAAAAACAAAAACCGTTTTTCAATAAACAGCTTTAGTGGTTTTTAAATTTGCAAACACCTGGTCACACTTTTTAATTGTCAAATGTCAAAAGTTAGGGTCGCTTGCCGACACAATTAATTCTATCTTTGAACAAAATATAAAAAATATTAAATAAGTTGAAGATAAGCTATTGCAATTGTTTTGTGTGAAAAGTGAAGACGGCGCTAAGTAGGAAAAGGATAATGGATACGTCAAATATATATTCAAAAATGAAATTTTTGTTTACAAAATGATAGTTAGTCCATTAAGAACGAAGCACTCGGGAAGAAATTGCTGCATTATTTTAATTAAAAGTGAACACATTTTACTTAATTATTTCGGTTAAAAACTAAAATCAATAAAAAAAACATAAAAGAACTCTTTTAATTCAAAAAATGGAACTTTTTTTTAATATATATTTAACAAGTTTACTTCTTTCTGCTTCAATTGGTCCACTTCGAATGCGATTGCGACCTTTATTAAAAAAGCCAGCAAATAGCTCAGTAAAAATATTCAAACTTACATGTTTTGTGAATCTAGCGTAAGTGATACAATTATTGACACTGCAACATTTCAGCCTAGCTATTGACACCCTCTTCTTACAGAACGTTTTATTGGTACAAATCTGAACGGTTCCCAGAACTATTTCTTTTAAGTTCTTCCCAGTTTCTTATTCTTAAACTCTTTATTTTTATATAGTTAGGAGCTAGTCAGTTTTGTTGTGAATTCCGAAACCCAAACATGACTGTTACGCAACAGTGTATATTGTGAAAAAAGTCTGTATTTCGTTAAGGAATCCGAACATGTTAGTAGTTAATTTATTATATTTATTACAAGCTTGATCATATTAGCTTATAATAAAGAAATTTAATGCCCTGGAGGAGGATTTACCTTATTTTTTATTATTTTCTATTGATATATATTTAATAAAATGGGGTGTCAATTATTGTGTTAAGATTTTAACAATTCCTATGATTGACACCTCTGTGTCAATAAATGTCTGGAGTACAAACGTTGACACTGTGACTATAGTTGTACTTATATACAGTGTCAATAATTATATTATTCTTTTAAATAAATGTTTACCTAGAAAAATGCCCAAATGTACTGAGAAATATACCGAAAAGGACCTCGAGAAAGTGCTTGAAGCTGTGAGGACACAATGTCCAAAAACCCTGCAGCCAAATTTTATGATATTCCTCGAATTACACTTGCCAAGAAAAATTCTTTACTATCTTTCTATTCCTCCTAACTACTGCCGTGCAATTCAGGTTGCATTTAAGAGACCTTAGGTCTTACAGGCATATTATAGTTAAAACTATTAAAAAATAACTGCACTTATAAATTCGTTAAAGCAGGGCCTAGTACACAATCTGTTTTGTCCGCTATAGAAGAAGAGTGTTTGGAACAATGGATAACCACATCCCAGCGAAAAGTTTTCCCGAAGAGAAAAAAGGATGTGCTTCATAAAACATTTCAGGGAATACACCCTTCAATAAGCTTAGAACACCAGCCTCGGTTACATCCGTCAGTGCAACCGTTGGATTACCAGACATCAAATAATCGTTTTTTTATTTTAATAGAAAAATATCTTGAGGAGCAGAATATGTTGGATATTTTAGCGATGATACCAGAGTTTTTAATAGGGATGAAATCAATTTTTTATTGTGGCCAAAAACCAAAAGCGTGTTGGCAGCCTACACAAATGAATATAAGTGTTATTGTTTTTTTTTAAGTTTTATATTTTTTGTTTTTAAAAAATTAATAATGAAGCAACATACAGGTTTAAAAAAATGATTTAAGCCAACCTCAACCAAACGATCGCTATTTTCCTTCTTTACTGTCTATTCAAAGATATGTCAATAATTGTACAAATATGTGGTATCAATAGTTGTACATAAGTGTCCATTACTAGACAATTATGGGGTGTCAATAGGTGTACATGAGTGTCAATTACTATATATTTTAATAGGGTTTTAGAAATATCAAAATTTAACAATATCACGAAACTCTTACTCGCTTTTAATACAAAAAGCATGAAAATCAATTGAATAATGTATTTAGAAATGTACTCAGAGTTTCATATATCCATCTCGAATATATTTGCAAGCTGCGTGAACTGAAAAAATCCTTACGAGTGTCAATAAATGTATCGCTTACGCTATTCGCCCGAAAAAACTTGAACGAGAACTAAATGATATTTAATTCGAATTATTCGAAAGTTAAAATTTGGTTAATTTTGACGAAAAAATTAACTTTCGATTGTTTAAGTGAACTTTTGAATCGTTCGAAACTCAAAATACAAATCATTCGAATTCGACTAACTTTCGCATGAAAGTGAATTTCAAAATAAGGCTGGTTATTCCTAAACTGCTGTTCTCTCAATTAGATGATCTTGAGTGAGATCGGGGGCCAATATAATTTTTCCTTAGGTGATCCTTCGGCTGGGATCAAATTTCTAGCGTTTTGTCACTGGTTAACTTCTTCAAAATTGATATAGACCATCATATTCTCCTCCTGTAGCTCTTTTAAGCTCACCTGTACTTTTACAATATGATGGATCATGTTATGTTAACACTACAATGACATTTTAACTATTCTAAAACCTTAATCTTTTATTAAATAAATATAATTGTATAGAAGTTTAGCCTCCTCAAGTCCGAGATCTAAATATTTGCTTTCTCCGGGATACCCTAGGTACTCACGAACTACGAGCCTTTGGAAAGCATCACACACTTCAAGAATTACTTACCATTATATTAAAACATATTTGTGGGAAACATATTGCACATAATTGCGCTAGGTCTACCAAGCCTAAATTTTTGATAACTATATACAAAATTAATGCAGATTTATATCTTCATTCCAATGGAGATTACGAAGTGCAAGCAATAGGAACTATTTCTGTATCGACTCAATTTTATTTATATACGAAGTATAACGTGGACTCCAAACATAACTGCAATATTCCAATCCACTTCTTACTAAAGCACAGTAAAGAATTTTAAGTACAGGGTGACGCACAAATCGTGCTACAATAAGAAATTTAAATAACTTTTATTTTAATCGATGTATTTCATTATATATTTTCTTACTGGATTAAAAATTAAATTTTATTTTTAATAATGGTTTTTAAAGATGGTAGATGGCAAATGTCCTCCAGCTCATCCGCGCATATACGGCACCTGATCAGAAAATGGTTCATTGCGGCCTGAAGGGTTGAAATTGGGATCGCCTCAATTATTTTCTTAATGGACTGCTTCAATTCAGTCAAATTCCTGGGTTTCGTTTTATACACTTGCTCCTTGACATAACCCTATAAAAAAAGTCTGGTGCATTCTGGTCACGTAACCTTGGGGGCAGTTTCTGGATATCAATTTGCTTGCATATTCAATAAGTACTAAAATTCAACTTAAACGAGTATGTGTCATTTATCTCCTCATAAACTTTCACATAAGAACTTATGACAAAAATTAATGTTAGCTGCTACAAAATCTTACGTATATTCTCTTTCCAATTATACTACTCGTACTTGCTTTCTATATAAGGTCAAGACAGTTTAGTAAGTCCCTACCTACTTAAGATACCACTATCCACAATATTATAGCCAGAACCTATTGCACCCAAACTTATGTGCATCAGCTCAGTGATCTATGGTTTGCCTCCGGACCCTTTGCCAATGCTGTTGTTGGCGCCAAAAGTGTGATTTATAGTAACACCATTTTTCTCTGCATATATATAGGTACCTACATACATACCTTTATATACAGTTTCGATAAAATCGAGGCTTCCACTGATGAGACTGCTTAGCACCTCCCAATCCCATCACTGAAGCCCATAGAATGCTTCCACACAATGTTTATTCATTTTACCTTTTTTGCTTCTCGCGAATTCAAGATACACCATCAAGTTGTATGCAGTTTCTCCAGATGCAGAAGCAGTGCATTCACATCCATGTGGTGGCAGTCACTACGATGTCATCATCATCATCATCGTTTATTATCGCATTCAAAGCTGGAATTCTCACTAGTTCCGTGTTGCACATGGCCATAATCATCATCAGATAGATAGAAAGAGAGAAACAGAGATTGAAATATCTCTTGCAGAGATCAGTGTATTTGCAGTGTTCGATGCAGACGACAATTCCCGGGCATAAATTCACGCTATACCAATACTTGGCGTATACTGAACATAAAAAACTAAACCAAACAAGCTAACATCCATCTGTATCTCAGAGTCCACCACTGACCATCTATCCAACGTCCATCAGCCATCATTATGTATTTATTAAATATTTAACATAATTCCGTAATCTGAATGCAAAGGCATCTCGGCGGGGATCGCGCAGGATCGTCAATGGTAGAAAAAAGTCTCAGACCGAATAGAATTGCATTGGATTGCTTCCAACAAAAAATTACCGAAATGTGGTGGCAATAGGCTAAAATATTGGATTTTCTTGAAAAAATGTTTATTAAAAATTAGCAAACAAATAGTTTCTTTTAAAACAAACAAATTAGTGAGGTTTAACGTAGTATTCGTAGTTTATTTATAAGTCTGCAGCACTATAACCTCATGACGACGAGACAATTAATTACAAGTTCCCAAAGAATTAATAATAAACAATAGTTTTTTTAAAGAAAATCTAGCCTGGTCACCCTGCCAATGATTTTACGAATACAACGATTCTGTGCCTTATCTTCATTATGAACAAAACTGAGTATTTGTTGCGGACCAGTTTCCCTTACAACATTTTCTCGTGTCGCACTCTGTTGTTAAATTTTGCATTTTTCCATATGCATTTAAGCGTTTTCTTTTTGCGCGCATCATCGACGACGTCGTCGATTTCCATTTGATAAATGTTTTTATTAATTTATTGATTGTGATCGATGACGGGACAGCCGGACCTGGACTATTACAGCAGTCAAACGAGGTGAGCATCACTTAACTGATGCGGTTTTGTGTTGTCTGAGGATTCAGCTTTCAGCAACTCTCCCTTGGGAACCACACTGCAAAATATAGAGATATATTAGATTTTAATGGAAATCAGTTGTTGTAAATATTCGCCGATATTTTTAATGAGTACCAGTAAATTTATTTGTTTGTAGAAAAAGCAAAGTAATAATGTTAAGTAGCTAACCCGTTTGAATGTTAAGTACATTTTTAAGGTTTTCTTCACTTATTATTATTGATGAACATTGTGTTTTTTTTGTGCAGTATAAATGGATCCGAAGGATAATATACTCATGTTCCTATTAGCGCGCTTAAATTGAAATATAAATCTTACCGAGAGCAGTGTTGAAATTCCGTTTTTAGAAAAACCCCTAAAAAAAAAGCTTTTTTCCAAAGTACTGTTTCTTCGGTCTATTTCGTTTTTTTGAGCCTAAGGTCTGTTCCTTAAATCATAAATATGAAAAGTTGTGCCTACAACCTAAATTGCTAGATCGGTCTACTTACGAAGTCTTCCAATTGACAGCACTTCTCACTGCAAATGTCAGCCAAGGACACTCAATTTGATACACGAAATATCGGCTGTCATATATGTTTGCAGGTTCCCGGAAATAACGGCAGAGAATATTGGGCCAGATTTTTCTTTGTTGAAAAAACGTCAGAATGTTTTTGGCGCAAACTTGAAAAAAAGCAGAATTTTATTTGGACAATGAGCCAGAAATATTGGAAATTATGCCAGGTAGGTGTGGAAAAAGAGCCTAAAGGAAAAATGGGAATTAAGCCAGTAAATTTGTATATTCTGACCTAATTTCCAAATAACGTTTTGGAAAAAAGACCATAAAATGTTTTAAGGTATTTTCAAACAAGACGAAAAGGGTGGGTTGCTCATTCGGGCGGGGAGGAGCTTTGCAGGGCCACATGACACATTGTGAAATCTTTATTCAAAACATAAAATAGTTATCAAATTATTGTAAACAATAAATTTTAAAAAGCTTGGCGCGTAACCCGCCAGCTTGACCCAATATAGGCTTTGGGGTGGGTACAAATTTGGGTACAGTAATACCCGAATAAGTGCCTCTCGCTTAAGTGCCTAACCCGCATAAGTAGGTACCTTTATTATTTTAGAACCAACATTCTGAGGATTTTTTCATATAAACTCATCTTATAAGTACTCGTACCTTCCGCTTAACTACCTTTCCCGCTTAATTGCCCTTTATTTTGTATACTTTTATTGTAATTTACCTGACAAAAATTCTTTTAAGTACACATTTGAAATTAACTGATAAAATAAAACAGTGTGTTTTCCTTTAGCGCTTCCTTTTATTTTTTGCTTCAAAATTCATAAATAAAGAAGTAACAATTTTAATCTATTATAATTATAAAGATTCGTGGACTAAATGCCGTTAAAAGATATTTTGAATTAAATGGTGTTTTTTTATCAAAAATGTTTGTTTTGATTTTTGTATATGTAAATATAGAGATAACTCCCAATGTGCACTTAAGCGGGCATATGTGCATATTAAAGTCGGCCATTTAGCGTGAGGCACTTATCCGGGTCTTAGAAAGAAATCTTTAATCGAAAAAAATGTGCATATACCCAACCTTGTACCCGCCCCAAATCTTATATTGGGGTAAGCAGGAGGGTTGCAGGGGGGCTAAACACTGAGCTTTCTTACCCCGTGAACCTAATTGCAAAAAACACTTCACATAAGTACCAAAACAATCTAGTAGTGGGACAAAAGCCCCAACATAGGTAAGTCCCAAATTAGTTTTTAAGACTTATGTCTCACCTCGGTTAAATTGGGACTTATTTTCCCGTGGACTTATGTCCCTGTGCCAGTCAGGGAGGTGTAATTGTAATGCTTCATTACAATGTTAGGCATTCTTTTTGTGGCAGGACAAATATTTACAATAAATTACGGACCTGCGTAACTACTTAACTAACCTATGGTATAAATTCCTTTTCCTGGCTATACTTTCTAAAGACTAAATACTTACCCTACCTAACCGCATGCTCCAATACCTTGCGCACAACGCGACAGTTCATCATCAACTGCAATTAGCTACTCCAGTTTGGTGAATAAGGCAAATGCAGAAGAGCTTACCAACCAGATTTGCACCGAAGTCAACAACTGGGCAACGAGAAAGAGACCTCGATGGCTCCACGGTGAATTATAAACAGTCGATAGACATACCACCTATCGCCCGTCCCCTTGCTGTGATAAGAATGTTCTACCAAAAATAAATTTTATTTTAATTGTAGGATATAAAGGGTGCATAGTGAAACAGGCCACAAGAAATTAAACATTGCGACGATAAAGCTCACACTCACTATTATGGCAGAGTTCTATAAATAGAGCACATAGAATGCTCCAAGTTCAGTCAGCGCAGCCGTCGCCCCGGAAAGAAGTCACCAATATCGTAGTCGTAAGAAATAGGTAATTTATAAATAATTAAGACCCCTCCAGTGGTAAGGAGTCTATTGTTGCCAATGAGAGCTGTTTGATTGCGACGCAAGTCGTTTGATTGCCGGTGAGAACCGTTTGATTGCCAGCAAAAGCTGTTTGAACGTCGGCGAAAGTCGTTTGATTGCCGGTAAAAACCGTTTGATTACCAGCGAAAGAAGTTCGACTGTCAACGCAAGACGTTTATTTACTGACGAAAACTATTGGGTTGCTGCCGCATAGTAATAAATTGTTGGGAACCTAAGCGTTTATCGCACCGTCAGCGTATAAAGGCGCAACAATCATTCAGTGCCGATATCCGAGAGGAGAGAATGATTTAATCAGGACAACAAACGAAAAAGTAAGTCAAACCTTATTATCCACGGCAGAATAAAACTACGAGAATAATAAAGAACACTTAATTTTACATTTAATTATAAGAATAAAAAAAAATATAATAAAAGAGTTACAAATAAAAACCCTTCAAAAACTAAAGCTTTTTGTACTTAACTTAATTCGAACCTTGAAAACCCGACGAGCTAAACCCCTCAGCCATCGATAACAAAGTACATCACAATATAACTCTTAATTTTTTTAACGTAATTCATACAAAATATTGTTTTTTGGTTCTTTTTTCCAAAACGAGAAAGGAAAAAGCGACCGAATTTTTTGTTTGTTTCTTTTTCAAATAAAATGCGCGACTGGATCGCACGAACTTGCTCTTAAGTTCGATCGCATCGAATGCAAAAGATTTCTGATAAAAATCTGAATATATATTTAAAGCAGTTTTTTACTTCATTTTGTTTATATACAAAATATCTTTAATTTTTTCCTAAAAAAATTGGTATGACGGTCTTAAATATTATAATATAAACTTAAAAACAAAATATTAAATCGGCTTAGTCAAAGAAAAAATAATTCAAAATTCTGAAATAAATACTTAAACTAATTTGAGCTAAAAAAAAAAGTACGCCATTTTGTTTATTAGATAAATTTGAATTTATGAGAAAAAATTTTTAAATCCGTGGAGCGGTTTTTGAGAAAAAAGTTTTTTTCTACAAAATTTTTGAAAACATTTTTCAAAAAAAAATTCATAAACGTATTCAATAAATACAGACAGACAGACATACAGACGGACAGAATTTTTAGACCATCTTTTTTCGTCTTCGATATCATCGTAATGTCATGTTTGATTGTTATCTCAAAACTTTTTTTTCGACGAATGCATAACTTGCCTTATAGTACCTATAATCGCAAGTAAAATTGGAAAAAAACGCTAAATTTTTTTTTTTCAAAAAATGTAGTAAAGATTATCAGAATTTCGTATGAAGAATTTTTTGGCGTTTTTTCGAAAAAAAAAAATTCTGGCGTAATTTCCAAGAGCAGAGCTTGCACACCAATTTAAAAACAGCATTGTTGCTTGTAAAAGTATTTGTTAGCTCGGCTGTTTGGCTATGTAAGAGTATGTTTTTTTTTAATTTGTCCGAAATTTTTATAAATTGATTCTGAAATTTTTAAATTGATTTTTTTAGATGAATATTATATAATCTTAATTGGCGACTCATCCAATTAAACAGCTTTCGCTTCTTACTGAACAGGATAGTCAATTAAGTAGGATTTCGTTAAAAAAGCTGCAAAATGTTCAGAGCAATTCTGACAGGAATACTGTATTTTTATATTTCAAAAACAAAGACAAAAATAAATTAAAAAAAAAAAACTATATAAGATTTTTATTGAAAACTAGCTGACCCGACATACGTCATCCTGTCTTAATTTTAAATATTGAATTCGAATTGGTATACATAATTAATAAAAAAAATATTTCAAAAAAAAAATTGTTTATTATTTAATGCTTTATAATATACAACATTCTTATTTCTTTCCTGCGCAATATAAATATCTTTGTTGGTATTCCAACACGGAAGCATGCGACATATAACTGGCCATGTGCAAAAAGATGGATTTTCAAGATTGATTCCACAAACACTTAGCGACTGGGCTTGAGATTTATTTAACTACATTGCAATTGATAGTCACACTGGAAATTGAAACCGTTTAAAATCGAATGGCATGTCGTTCGGAATCAAAGGAATCCGTGGAATCTTAATTGCATATTATGAGGTGGTAATCCAGGCAATTCCAGCGAATTTAAAAACTCCATAAGTCTGTATGAATAATAATTCAATGAGTTAACTTTTTTGATAGTTTCGGACCCTGTAACTGGAATTATTATCTTCATTAAAAAATAATATCAATCTTCACCTTGCTAAAATAAGATAGGATATTGTAACGCATCATATCATCGATGTGTTTCAGACACACGCTGCAATTGATCTATAACATTATCTCGGTTTCCTAACTTTTTACCCACGACGACAATAGCGTCTTCGTCAATTTTTGGCGCGTTAAAACGTCTCGCGTGTTGTTCAGCAGGCGTCTTAGCAGCTTTGCTGACAATTCTGTGATTCTAAGATGGCATGCGGTCCAAAGCGGTCGTGAATAATACAACCAATTCGTTATGTCGATGTAAAAACGTTTAGCGTTGTTTCGCAATTATTGGTCTTTTCACCGAATTGTTGTGAACACAACGCCGAATCACCCATAAAATAAATTTGTAGTCAATATTCGGTATTGGCAATAAGGAACTTGTTAAATAATATAATTTAACCCTCGTGAAACACAATCCAGGCGCTTCATTTTTAAACATAAATGACTTGCAATAATGGTACACAATGTTTATGGGTCCAATAGCAACGATTTGCTGTGAAGTGTAATAGATTTCCACGTTATAATTAAATGGGGTTAATGCAACGTTTCTATGTTGTTGATTTCGGTTTGACTTGCTCTTATATATCTTTGACCCACAGCATTGTGAGATCTGCGACATAAGCTTCTACGTCTAATTGCCTAATTGCTGGCGTTTTCAAAAACGAAATTTCAAATGCAAATTAAAAAAAACTTAGACTAGAAATAATTTTATATGGTGATAAAGTATTCATAAATTTTTTAATTTTCCTCGCAATTTTGTTAATTTTTTCTTTCATATTTTTTCTTTCTCCTGATAATAACAAACACAACAAAAAAAGAATAAGCGACATCGGTCCAGCCGTTCACGCGTGATGTCGTGACATAGGGATTCATTTTTATATATATAGATTTAGCTGACACATTGACTGTCATATGACCCCCAACGGTGAGTTAGAGAATTTTGCATCAGGGGACCACATGTACCACCGGTGTTGGGTCAGGGGATATATGTTTCTAGACGCGCATTTTCTTCTTCTCCTGTGTCAGTACTGTGCTCACACTGTGCTTCGCATATAAATTTTCGAAACTGGGCGATTGGTATGTTTTTTTTCCAGTTTTGTTCTTATAAATCACCAAAGGATTGACATCAGATGTCAAGACCAAATAATCGAAACAATTTTGTGGTTCCACCTAATTGGTTTTCGCAATGGCGTCAAATACCATGCCATTTAATCGGAAATATCAATCCCTTAAGCGTGATTATAATTAATAGCCAGTTTTAGATTTGTTATGTTTTCACCATTCCGATTCCTTTTTCCAGTATCCATTACTTCAGGACCATGTTTTGTGCTCATCATAAGAACTTCTGGCTTATCTCCCCATTTGGCTACTACGACATCCGAGTTTTCTCGTCCTTCACTTGCGATTATTGCGTAAAGTTGATTTAGATAATTATTTTTCCTCGCATAAACACAACTGGTATTAGGATCACAAAGTTAGTAAATTGTCAAGTCGTACTTCTGGGACTTTCCAGGATTATACTGGCGGAGCTGTAATCTTCCACGCCAGCAAATAATGGAGTCATCCAGAACTAGGATCTCACCAGGAGTATGGTACACAATCTTTCATCCCTATATAAATTTTTGACACGTTAACAATTTTTGTACAACAACAAATGCTCCTGGTTTTTATATTCAGTTTTTTTATGATTACATACTTGCTTTTTAAAGCCATTTTTCGTATAACTTGATGACTTTGAATGCCCAACAACAACTTGAGTGTGCTACCACCAAGTTTTTTCTCAATTATTTTTGGCTGGAATTATAGCTATTTCACGACCTGCCAATGTCGATCATCAGATTCCTTTAGTGGTGCTGGTCTACTTTTTTCATTTTAATTGAAAAACTTCTTGTGCCTTCATTGTGTATTGAACCATGACCAGCCGCTGGTTTTAACTCTTGCACCTCTCATTATTTCCATGCTAAACCAGAATACGTACATACAACAATACTGACGCCTTAAACAATTCAAGAAATATCAAAATAACCCAAAACAAAGGATTTAGATGGGCACGCTTCACACCTCGTATATTGACAACACTTTACCTATTTTGAAATGCCTCCACATAGGAAATAAATAATGATTGTTTTAATTTGTATAAATTCAATTCTATTAATTTCGAAAATGAAACTTAATTATTTTCTTAATTTATTGTGACGGTCTTTGTTCAAGTTGTACATAAGTTTTCATTAGAAATTAAATATTTAATTACACTTTTCCACCACTTTCCTGTACTCAGCTATTCGCCATTCTAGTATTGCCAGCACTAACAAGATTCAACAAATAAGTATGCAACGAACACTCAAGAGTATGCAATTTCTAATTCCTTTTATATATTTCATTAAATTATCCAATGCACAAACCATTTTCTTTTTTCTGCAACAGATGTCGCTAGTGTATGTACGTATTTTTTTGGATTTGTAATTATTGTTTTAAACAATTTCTGTGTAGTATATTTAAATAATTTTGGCATTCTGCACATCTATGGAAAAGGATCTTTCGTTTAATATGTAATTTATGCCAGTTCGTTTTTTGTGGGCCGCGAAAAGTGTACCACAAAAAAACATTTTCGCCGTTTTATTATATGATTACCAAATCCCAACAAAATCTTTAAAACTTATTAAAGAAACAGGCAATAAATAACTTTAATTCTAGTTTAAATATTCGCAAAAATCAAAGCATTCACATGCAATTTCGAATCAACACAACGCAACGATTTGAAAGGAATTCAAAGATAAAACAACTTCAAATTACAGTATTTATGAACTATAAAAAAAAGTTCTCATTTAATGGAGTGCATGGCCATTTAACCTTAGCGCCAAGGAACCCACACATTAATATTATAAAGTGCGGTATAATATATATTCGATGGTAATATGGTGATATGAGTTAAGTGTGCATTGTACACATAATTAACTGCATTATACGACTGCATAATTACTCATGGGGATGTCTGTTAAATGGAAATATTCGCGGTATCCTTTCACCGTTCCAAAGAAATCGAATTTAATTTTAATAATTATAGATACGCATGATCAAGATATCGCGAAGCGCATTTGGCCCAAATTGGCCATTTGCTATAACACATAATGACGGATAGCGATGAGGATTTTGAAAAGCCGAGTAGCAATGACGCGATGGTTGTCGTGACGACATGGGCCTTCTTAAAAAAAAAAAACCATAAACAGTAGCAATTTTGAAAGCTTTAAATCGTGGCCAGGGACGTAGTAGGTATTCGAATAGGGATACAAAAAAAACTAACTTATGTATTTTCCAGAACGCGCTTGCACTTATGAGGAAATTGTTTTTTTAATATTTTATCTCAGTTTTACACCGTGACCCTCTAAACGTATCAAACTTCCTGCAGATGCTACAAACCTTCTAATGAAGCTTAATAAGTACTATCGCATCCGCAGTAGTAATTGCATATTATGTATAACTTTAAGTGTTGCTCCTCTACGTGTCAACTTGAATTGTCTACATTTCAACGAAGACAATCGGTCGACAATGTCGAAAATGTAGGCAATATATCGGCAATGCAGACAATATGTCGACAATGTAAACAATAACTTTCAAACCTAAATCTCAAAAATAAAATCATTCCAAAAATTGCTCAATTTGATTCAAAAAGGAGTACAACTATTGACAAGATTTTGATTTGGGCGTTGTTTCCTAATATTTGAATGTTATTCCCTTATTTGGCGATATTTCCAATTGTGTGTGTTATTACCATTTGAAGTTTTATATTTGAATTTTGGGCGTTCTTTCCTTAACAAAAATAGAAAGATGAGAAATAACGCCCAAAAGGAGAAAAAAATACAACAACATTTTGCTAAGATCTTTTTGTTGGTGATATTTCCCAATCGATTTGGGTGAAATTGCCATACGTCATTTCTGTTAAAAATGGGTTTTTTCTTACTTTTTTCAACATAACAGTAGTGGATTTTGGATCAAAATTTAATTTTAGGAAACTTTGAGATTTATTCAATTCTTCCAATTGTATTTGGGCTGCTGTAGTATTATAAAATACGGTAGATCGGTAGGCCTTGACTTGAAGTTCATATACCTACAAAAGAAAAATCGAATGGACTTCCGTTCCGGGGTGTGTTATCCACTCACTCTCTTAGAATCAATATCAATTATGAAACACTCCGAATTGCTGTACAAAAATGAAATGTGGTAAAGTGATTCATATTCAGTATAAAGGTAAAAAATGAAAACTGGAGATTTTCTGGTTCCAGATTTTTCTCAGATTTTTTGTATCAATTATTAGAAATACTTTCACGTAGAATGATGATATTTAGACCTTAGAAGTTCATAGGGAATCGAAATATTGAAAATTTGATATTTAATATTTAAGGTCCATGTCATTCAGCCATCTTATCAGAGTAAAAACAATATTTCTGCTAAAAGAATTTAAATTGGACAAATAAAAATAAACAACTCCAAATTTCGTGAGAAATTTGTCAGTTTATGATTTGATTACTGAAACAAAGTTGCAAGTTTTACTGACAGTTTTTAATTTTATTACTAAATTCCCCAGATTTAAAAGGTTTTTAAAACTTGACTAGTAGCAAGTCAGTGAAATGATTCAGTGGATCTATCAGTAGGTTTATCATAACAAATGTCTCCCATAATCTAAAGATTTCCGATAGCTTTTCTAATTTAAATATTTGAAACTAAAACTTTTATAAACATAGAACTAGGTAAACTTACGTTTAGATTTAGATCAAATGATTTTTTCACGACTTCTAGTTCTCACACACATGTTTTTGTATTATAGAAACACTTTGTTCTTTTTTTTAAATTTATGTTTAGGGGCTTGAAAAATTTTAATTGCAAAAATTGTGAATTATGATGGTTTTACTAATTGTCTACAATGTATGCATTGTTGACAAATTTATGTCGACAATTTTGAATTGTCTACATCAAATTGCCTACATGTAGACTAGGCGTACTTGTTCGTTCAAATCATATGTACAAGATTTTTAGCAGAATTAGGTAAATATATTTTTAAGTCTTTTTTTTACAAAATTTCTTTAATTTTTTCCTAAGAACAAATTTCTTATGGCAATTTTATGTATTTAATAATATTAGCCAACAAACATAATTTCAAAAGAAAAAATCGTCATCCGTTTTCGAAATATTGAATATTCGAAAACAATTTTTTTTTTTTAAATCCAAAAAACCATTTTTGAACAAGATGCGTACAGCCGTTTATTAAAAAAATCAGAATAAAAAAATGGTAGTATGGCAGATACCGTTAATGACATACCATGTACAAAAATTTGTTAACCAACATGTAGAAGGTACCAATAGTAGTGCACAGGTTGTTTTTATTTATGAAAATCGTTAGAACCGTGTTTGAGATAATTAAGATGGTAGTAAGAATTGTATGGCATAAATAAGGGTACATTTTTGGGGCTCAAAAACGATTCAAAAATCTATTTGAGACAATCACCTGAAACGCTTAAATAACAAGTTTGAAGAAAATCGCTTCAGTCGTTTCGGCTGTAGATCGTTGTACAGACAGGCGTAATTGCGGGACTTCCTTTTTTCGTATGTTCAATTTTTTTTTTTTTGCAAATGCAAAACGTGCCCTATAGTAGTAGCCTCAATTTGGCGAAAAGAGGGCTACTTTGTTTTTTTTCAAATACTGTCAGTGCTGAGAAAAAGAAACAAAAAATGTCAAAAAGTGCGTGAATGTAAGCAGAGCTGCCCAACCATTCACAGTACAAATTTTTCATAACCCACCGGGTGAACCAAATGGGTTTTATTAGTTGTCTAGTTAAGTTTACTAACGGCGAGGCCACATGGTATTTTTGTTTTCTTGGGTTTTTATTGAGGTAGCTATTTATAACGAAGGCCCCAAGCACCTATAACTCCAGCTATGACTAATGCCGCCGCGCCGCCCGCCGTCGGCTTTCACAGTCCATAAGAATAATACGAATTACGTATAATGTAGGGTAGCTACACAAATCCAGATTCAATCCTGCGACGGAGCCTGTGTCTGACTGATGTGTACTCGTAAAAGTTACCATATCCCGCTTCGTCATCTTCACCATAATAACCACAATCCTCGTCCGTGCGTCTCGTGACGCCTTGAATCTTGAAATGATGTCGGTGATTTTCTGTAGCAGTGGCAATGATGATGATGATGTTTGGCTGGGTTCCTTAGATCTTGTCATAAGGAGGATGCTTGGAATTTTCTCACATTTTCTCATGGCCGCCGTTAAGGGGAATAATTAAATTCACCTAATTGTCACTTGCAATTATCCATTTACTATCACCAGTAGGTATAAATGCAGATAATAAATACATTCAAACAAACATAAATGTGTATTTTTGTATAAGTGTGGTAAAAACGATATTACAATTGTTGGAATGAATATTTATATAAAAATGATGTCGATCGCAAAATAATGGCATTTTGCTTAATTGCAATTTTTTAATGACAACCTATGAAGTGGCTGGAGATCGAGAAAAATGGCGACTGAAGTCATGGAGACGGGCAATAAAAATCATAGCATTTTGATATGAAATAAAAATGTTTACTTACATACATGAATTATTCCGGGATGGAGAAAAATATGTTCAATTTTAGTCGTTCGCATGTGTATGCTGTATTCATTGACAGATGGAATGCAATTGACTGATTTATGTTCGCATTATTCTTAATCGCAATAAACAGTGTGTCTTGAATTTTTGTTTCCTAATTAGCTATAAATATGGTAATAAATAAGTTTGATTAGAATTATACATTTGTTAAGTTCTTATTGTGGATTAGAATAGATAGATAGATAGATAGATAGATAGATAGATAGATATATAATTTTATTTCATTAAAAGGTTTAACAAAAACATTTTATATACTGGTATAAAAATTAAATATGACAATAACATAAAGTTGCCTGTCAGGTTTTAAATTTGACGATAAGCAAATTAGTGATTTGAACAAAAAAATTATTATGAAAATTCATTTAATATAAGGTAGCGATACTTCAGTGACGCTTTTAAAAACTTATAGAGATTAAAGTAGCAGCTGCCATTTAAAACGTTTAAAAATTGTGTGCGTGAAAGCACCTCATTTCCAAGAAATATCCTTCTATACATTTTGAAGATTGGGCAGATTCCAACGAAGTGATAGGTATTTTCAGAGGCGTCTAAATTGCAAAGTGTGCATAAACTATTTGTATCTCTTTGGAAGGATCTTCCATTTAGACTTAGAAGTCCACAGCGAGTTTTTAGGATAAGGGAAATCATATCTCGAGGGTTTGAGTCATGAAAGTAGTTTGGTACTTCAGAGTAAAGCAGATTACAGTAATCATCATGGAATTGGGACTGATTGGCGTTGCTGATAAAACTATTCCAATGTTTTTCCTTCAGCTTAGACAAGAGGATCTTATGCAGTTCTTGCCATTCATTTAAATTTGTGGTGAAAGAAAAGTCCATTGACGTGAAATGAAAAAGATCCAGCCATTCCTTGGCCCAGAATATCTTCTTACTAATTATAGCTTCTGACAAGATTCTTGGTAGCCTGCCGTTTGGAAGATGCAGTGTTTTCCGTATAAATGAAAAATGCATGTCTAGGGTCGTTAAAAAAGCTTTAGGAAGTCCAGTTTCAATATGTAAGGCATAGTTTGGTGTTGTTTCTGGTAGGAGAAAACATCTTTTAATGAAAAATCGCTGCAACTTTTCAACTTGTGCGTGTTCTCTATATCCCCAAACTTGAGCACAGTACAACATTATAGATCTCGTTGCAGCATCGTGAATTTTAAATTTTGTTGAGTGTTGAACTGATTTATTTCTAAGCAGCTTGGACCATGTAGCGTTTATGGAATTTTTTGAGGATGCAAGTCTATTATTTCAATGTTCGTTCCAAGACATATTGTAGTTGAAAACAACTCCCAGATATTTATAATGGTTTGATACAGTAATCTCCGTGCCGTTGCAAACCATTTCTCACACGCAGCTCTACGTCCTCCGTTTCGAAAAATGACTATTTCAGATTTTCCAAGATTTACTTCAAGATTCCACTTGATGCAGTATAATTTAAAGCTGTCAATAAGTTCTTGTAGCTTGGAAGGATTATCGGAAAGCAACACAATGTCGTCGGCATATAATAGGCCATTAATTCCGAGACCATTAATAGTTAACCCAAAGGGTAGATTAACGTGCAGATCATTTAGATACAGAACGAAAAGCAGTGCACTCAAGACACAACCTTGTTTGACTCCTTTTTCGGTACAGAAGAAATCTGACAAGCCTTGACCATCCCAAACCGCAGCAGACATATTCATGTAAAGTGCTTTGATAATAGTTATCATTTTTGTAGAGATTCCTGTCAAAAGCAGCTTTAAGATCTATAAAAAACGCATATAGTTTCTCTTTTTGATTGAGTTGAAGTTGTACGAGGCAGGATAGGTTATAAACTTGATCAACAGTAGAATAGTTAGATCTATAAGCAGCCTGAAATTCATTTATTATTTTGTTTTCTTCTAACCAAGTCGTTAGTCTACTTAGAAGAACAGTGGCAAATAGCTTATAAAGCGTGTCAAGGAAGGACAGTCCTCTATAACTAGATACCAAGTTTACATCTCCTTTCTTAAACAGGGGATATATAATTGATTTTTTAAATGAGCCTGGGACAGTTGCAGTTTCAAATATTTTAACAAATAGTTTATGAATTTCAGTGATTAGAGATGGGCTTGCATTTTTATAAAATTCGAATGGAATTCCATCCATACCTGGGGCTTTATGATATTTTGACGAGGATAATGCAGAATAAACTTCTTCAAGCTCTATTGTGCGGTCCAACTGAGGTGTTAGTACTTGAGGTGAACAGGAACTGATATCAACATGGTTTGGCAATAGTGACAGCAACTTTTGAAAATATATGCTGAATTCAGTAGCTGATAAGAATGTTGGCATGTTGAAACTTTCGCCTCGTATCTTTCTGGCAATCTTCCACCAATCTCGGGCTGAATTAACATTTTTTAAACTATTTACTAAGTTTTGGAAGTAAGCTTCCTTCTTAGATTTACATAAATTCCTGTATCTCTTGTTAGCAGCATTATAATTATTTCTACAGGTTTCAAGATTGTGTTTTCTAAATGCTTTGAGGTGTTTAAACGCACTTTTCCTAGCTGAGTGGCAAGCTAAATCAAACCAAGGCTTCTTGGGCTCGAACTTGATTTTTTGGGTGACAGGTGCACCGTTTGCTTCATATATGCAGCATTTGATACCATTACAATGCTCTTCAATGCAATTAGTATTTGCAAGTTTTGACTGTACAAGTAACTCAAGTTTTGTTTGATAGGAAGTGTGTCTATTTTCTGACCACTTTATTCGCGGAATGGCGCACAAATCATTCTTATGCGTGCTCGATTCAGAAGATTTTATGGAACAAATCAGTGGCATATGATCAGAAAAAGTTTCGCAACCTACACAAAAATCCAGTATCATATTTGATGCAGCGTATGAAGGGCAGCAGTAGTCGATAACCGAAGATAGTGATAGTGGATTAGAATACAGTCCCGTGCTTTGTGGAAAAAATCTCCCTTCAGCAAAAGACAACAATTTCTTTTTATTCTATTGGCGTTTACTTTCATGATTTTGCCGTTTTCTAAAACCTCTATATAAGGTTTAGGTTTAATTTAACCATTCCATTGCTTCAAATATAGGATTATCTTTTCGAAAGCTTCAAAAAGTTGCGAAAATTGAAATTGGTTGCCAAAGTTGTACTGAAAAATTCCTACTGATGTGTTTTGAATTAGAATTGATAACTCGGCCATTATCGCCCTGCAGTCGGCTATTTGACAGGTCATGATGGTGTTTAAAAAGTTGGGGATAATAGGAAAACCAAAGTAAAAGTATCATTAGGTATCAGTAATTTTGTGTATTTTAACAATACTGTTCGAAACCTCAGATTTAACGGCAATTGTAGACTGTATTTGTCTTACCTATATTGGTTATGTTACCAAATATCCTGTCAATCCAACGTTGAAGAGATCTTGCACAATATATTATTTTCTAATTGAATATAAATTAAATATTTTCTTTTTTGCAGTCAATTAAATAATAATTTTTATTTTTCTCTTTTTACAGAAATCAAAACGTTTACTATAAAACAATATATCAAGGTTTTTCAAAATACCTAACATTTAAGTATTTTTATAAGCACACACCCACAGCCCTCCTCTCTTGAAAGATTGTGCATGTGCATTATCCTCCCTTAGGAATCGCCATCTTTCTCATTTGTGTCGGTTTCAACAAGTACATTGGACTATTATGCCAGAAGTCTGGAGTTCGAATCCCAGTTTAAGTAAAAGAAACTACATCTATCACGGTAGTGAGAAATTCGCCCTGTGTATGTATCTTGTCTCAAAGAAGTGATTATCGATTTAGCCGGATTCGGTTAGAAATTGTAGGTCACAGAACACGCAGTACTTCCCACGCAGTTTGTTTGGGAGTCACTAGGCCATGGCTCTGGAGTTAACATATTCAAATTGTTATCCAGATAGATTAGCTTGTAGAACGAGTCAGCAGTCCGCTCAGTTTTGTGAAGGGCAATATTCTCTCAAATTTCTTAACGAAGTAAGCCCCATGAGGAAGAATTAAACTAACTCCAATATATCGAAAAAGATTTGGCCCACCTATAATAAACCCAGCAGCATTTCTACCTGAAGTGGAAATTGTTCAATAGGAGCGTTGCCAGGCATATTCCTCATAATATTTTTTAGTATAACTAAACAGACATTGGTTTCTTCTTTCTTCTGCGTAGTGACCTTCGGCGGATTCCTATAAACCCGACAGTTAACCAGAAAGGCAACGACCAACAAACTGCCAGTTGTGTGTAATGTTGATGGCTCGGAACGGGTGGTGGTCAAGTTGAGTGAGTGATCAGTTTCCTCTCGATTGTGCCACAACCATTTATAAGACAAATCAAAACCTTTTAATCCGAAATCTGAGAAGCTTGAGAAAAATTGATTACCGAAATATTCTCACAGACAGAAAAAGGAGTTTATGTCGACTAAAATATATTCCTCAGTTTTTTTTATTTTTATAAACAAGAATTAGCAAATTCAAATAGGAAACGGCTGTTCAAAATAGCCTTTACCGGCAACCTTCATTACTACTTGCGATTTAGCCTATTTTATATAGGTACCATATATGCACGTTACGGATTCTTCAAAAAACCATACTCGAGATTTGTATATAATTGACATTTCGATGATAGAGAGCACAAACAAAGTTCGTCCCGCAATTCAATCTGTCTTTCTATCTGTCTGTCTGTATACTCGAGTCTACAGCCTAAAAGGCTGGATGGACTTGGTGCATATTGTTTTTTCGGTAATTTGCCTACACGTTTTTTCATCGACGAAAAACGAAAAATTTCTTTTATCTCAAAAACGGCTCGAAAGATTTTTATAAGAAAAGAAAAATTTTTTAAATGGTTATTTTTGGTACCTCTAGTACCACCATTTGTTTTCGATTTTTTATGCAGAGCCTGCTAGAAAGTTTAAATACAAATGTAAGCCAAAATTTTTCAAATATTTTTGTTTTTTAAATTTAAACAAAAAATTTTTTTTTTGAAAACTCAAAATTTCGAAAAAGACTCAGTGGATTTTTTTTGAAATTTCGTATTTGGTAGTTTTTTGACATTATCTTGAATAATTAAAAAAAACTATTTTCCTTAAATAAAAAACAACAGTTCCTCAAATAAATACAAATGTTAAACAAAACCGTTAAGAAAAAAATGTATTTTCTCAAAAAACGGCTCAAAGAATTTCGATGAAAAAATTTGTGTGTTCTTAAAATAGTGCAGTCAACTTTAAAGTAAAAAAAATATTTTATTTTCCATACTTATTAACGGTACTTCCCATAGAACCACTTTTTATATTTTCGACTTTGTCACTATTTTATTTTTTTTTATGCAAATGCTCCTTAAAAGTGTTAATACTATTGCATACTCAAATTTTCAAAAAAAAAAAATTTTCGATGTTTAAAAATTAAATATTTAAATATATTTTTTTAAATCGAGTTTTCAAAAACCAGTCACTGATTTTTTTTGAAATTAAAATCTTATAAACAGTTATTTCAAAATAGCCTTTAGATTTTTTTACAACCTTACTTTACTTTAAATGGCCCTTACAATCCAGGATGGATCACGGCCTCAACCAGCAAACCTCTCCAGCTAGTCCGGTCCCTAGCTAGCTGCCACCAGTTACGCACACCATGTTGGTTGAGGTCGTTCACCACTTGATCGCGCCACCTAAGATAAGGCCTTCCTCTGTCGCGTTGTCCACCGGGGTTGGATACGAAGACTCGTCGGGCTGGTGCGTCGATGTGCATGCGCTCCACGTGACCTAGCCATCTCAGTCGCTGTATTTTTAGCTTTTTGACCAGTTTAAGCAACCGCTCCAATGATTTTTGAATTTTTTTGATATATTCATATTTATCTAACAATGTAAACTTTAAGAACTAAGCAATCTAAAAAGAATTATATATCATCCATTTATTTGCTATACCACTTTCTTGTAAGTTCACTTTTGATTTTTCAATTATGGAAAGAAAGCGTTTTCCATGACCATCCAATGATCATTTAAAAATCAAAAGTGAATTAACATTTATTAATTAATTTTTTGATCAAAAATATTACATATCTCATTAACTTCATTTTTGTACCCACAACGAAATCAGTTTTATTTGTATAAGTGCCTCAAAACTGATAATCAAAGTTTTCAATGATGAGTTTCAATGAAAGCTATAACCGGCGCCTAATAATCTAGGTAATAATTACCTACATGGCCCTTAACCTACCTAATGATAACTAGACTACCTATCTTCTAACACCGTCAATGTTTAGCTACATTAAAGTTGTTGGCTACAAGAGCAAGTTCGTACGATCCAGTCGTGCTTTTTATTTTATTTGTATAAGGATAACTTGGCAAATTCAAATCGAAAACGACCGAAATTGAACACCAACTTTTTTTCGGACTAATTCAACAGGCGGTGAGCACCAGCGAGAAATGTTCCCCTTCTTGGCGGTAATATCAATGTCATATGCCAATTTTTGTAGTCTATAATGAACAGTTTCTATTTAAAGTTGGCCTTGATTGGCCCGATAGGCTTAATGTGAACATCTATGGGGTCCTAAAAACATAGCTGGGGTCTCTTAAATATCCAATTAGGTTTTCTAGTGATGTAAAACTGGGACCATAAGGATCTCACAAGAAATACCAACGATTCCTCTAGGTAGACCACATCCAACAATTAGTTTTTGTTCCATAAGTAAGTCTATAATTCACACTAGGTATATTCACCAAGTGACAATGAGCATCCGCAAAAATAATGAACAGCCGTGTCCGTGGTCCTGTGTTGGAAGTCGCAAAGTATTATGTGCATTTTACTCGACAGTTTCAGTGGAATGCAAGAAATCAATTTAGCTAAGCAATCTACTACAGATTTACCTGTCAGTTCGGAATTTTGAATCAACATCAGTTGTGAAAAATCACCAACAAAAAATTCGGGCTGCTAGAAAACCTTCAATCTACAGCCCGGAACTAAAAAAAGAAAAAACGATAATCATGAGATATTTTCTTTCCATAAAATCCTCGTATTTTGATAACGAAGATGAAGATAAGGCTTTTTCATCCTTGAAGCTACAAGACAAAATAGGTATCATTTGGCAAGTAGATTTTAGATTTTAGAAATGTTTTTATTTTGGCATTTAAAAAAATTTATTGACATACAAAATTACAAAAATCTTTAAAGCATGGCTTTGCCGTCTGCCTGATTGACAATTCATTTTTTAAGATAAATATTAAAAGATTTAATATTGATAATTAAATAAAACATTAATTAAAAACCACCATTAAGTATTTTGTTTCTATAAGATTTTGCAGAATTTAAACAATTTGCTAACATCAATTTCCTTCAATAACCCTATAACTTCTTCATCTGTTAGTGTAATGCATGCAAAAATTTCTTCTAAATTCTCTCAAAATTGGACACCGCCCCAGGAAATGGAAAACATCTTCCCTTTCTTCCCAATTGCACAGACTGCATATAATTGGTAGGTCTTCCCTGTGTGGTATATACTTCAGGTTCAATAGTTCTCCTCGCAAGCGAAACATCATAGCTATTTCCTCTACCTTGTGTTCATCTCTGAAGTAGTTATTTTGATTAAGGGAGTACATTAGTTGGCCATAAATTGTCCGGTGGAGGGAACCAGCTGCATCCTCTTAGAATTTTGCTCTTGATTGCGAATCCACACGTTCAATCAGCTTATATAACTGTTGTTTCCAACTTCTCGTATCCTCCAGATTAATATTTAGTTCTATTCCACATTCTCCAGCTAAATTCAACAAATCTTTAAAAAACCCTGATTTGCTTTGTGACATTTGTGCTGCTTCCTTTTTTGGTAGTCGATCAATAGGCATTTGCATAACTCTCAGCACATATCCGACCTGCAGCTTAAGCGTTTTTATAAACAATGGTGACAGTCCAGTCTCGATCATAACCATATAGTAAGGAGAGTTAGGCGGAAGGTGAAAAGATCTCTTAACGAAGAACCTGAGAAGCTTTTCCACAATTTCATATTTTCTTCCTCCCCAAACGTGAGCAGCATACAAAAGGACGGACTCCGCAACTGCATCGAACACCCGATATTTACTGCTGTGAGCTACATGTTTATTGTTCAAGGAAGACTTCCATGCAATACTTATAGTACTTTTGGCTTTTGTAAGCTTGTCTTTCAAATGTCTTTCCATACTCATATTTTTAACAAATTGACTCCTAGATACTTGTACTCTTTGACAATCTCGACAATATCACTGTTGTAATTCCATTTTTCACTGGCACAGGCTCTGCCCCCATTATTCTTTATGATCATCACCTTCGATTTTTCCGAATTGACCACTAGACCCCATACGACACAGTATTCATACAATTTATTAATCATTAGTTGCAGCGCTCCCGGTGGGTTAGCCATCAGTGCCACGTCATCCGCAAATAAAAGGGCTTTAATTTGGATTCCTCCGTACTCAATACCTCCTGGCAAAAAGTCGATGAGATCTTCCAAAAAGAGAGCAAATAAACTTGGACTCAGCGTACAGCCCTGCCTAACTCCTGCTTTTGTTGGAAACCAGTCCGATCTAAGATCACCATTCCAAACAGCTGCTTTTGTATCTTCGTACAGGTTTTGAATTAAGTGGCCAAATTTATGTGATATGCCCATTCCGTAAAGCTTGTACATTAATGCTCTGCGGTCTACCGTATCGAATGCTGCTTTAAAACCTACGAAGAAAACATAGAGGTATGAATCTGCAATACATTTAAGAACAAAGACGTGGTCTATCGTAGAGTATCCAGCTCGGAGACCCGCCTGAAACTCCTTCAAAAGGTTGTTTTCCGCAATCCATAATTAAAGTCGGCTTTGTAGCACTGCGGTGAAAATTTTATATGATGCATTTAAAAATGAAATGCCTCTGTAATCGGCAGGGTCCGCTGTACACCCTTTTTTATAGACGGGGAATATTAGAGCTTCCTTTAATTGTTCCGGTATGACTCCGTAATCGAAAATATTATTAAACAAGCCAGTGAGTGTTTTAATTAGACTATCTGTCCCATACTTGTACAATTCGGAAGGTATTCTGTCGGAGCCAGCCGCTTTACCAACTTTTAGTCCTTCTATTACTGATTCTACTTCACGCTGGGTGAAAGGAGCGTCCAAATTTACGTCACAAAAATGAGGTGCTGCATAATAAAATTGCAACGGATTTACTGCTGGCGAGTTTAAAATTTGCTCAAAATGGTTCTGCAGTAACTGTGGGCCTAGATTGGAGTTGATAATATAACTTTTTCCATTTAGTTTACGAGCCAAGTTCCAGAACTCTGAGCTACTCTTACTTAGAGATAGCTTACGACCCTCATTCTCGTAAAATTCTTTTTTCTTAATGCTGACAAGGATTTCGAATATTTTGTTGGCTTCAAGATATTGGTTTTTTTTGTTGCTGCATCATTCAATTTCCGAAACCGTTTAAGCCACGCGTTTGATGTGTCTCTTGCTTTCTTGCAACTTTCATCGAACCAAGGTTCTTTGAAGGTTGGAGATTTTCTATTGACAATGTTTGATACCGGATATGTTAACTTAATTATTTCCTCTAATTGACCTAAGCCAGAGACTTCCTGGTTTAAAAGGTGTGTTTCAGGCCCCTTTTATATATACATGCTTTAGGGTTATTCCATACAATTTTGGGTAGCAGTTCCATTCTTACATTAGGCTCATTTTCAACTTTTCTATGCATAAAACTTACAACTATTGGCATGTAATCAGAAAATGGCCCGTGTTCCACTGTAAAGTCAGTGACATAGTTGGCCCATTCACCTCCCAGGAAACTATAGTCAATAACTGAAGTCCCCTGTCGCCCGACAAATGTCAGCTCTCCTGCTCGGTCTCCCTTACTGGTTCCGTTCAGAAGCCGTAATCCAACAGAGTCACACAGTTCCATAAGCCTGTTTCCTCTTACAGTACTCGTTTGGTATTTTGAATTCCGCTGGATACTAGCTAAATTATTGTCTACTCCTCCTTTATTACCTACTCTTGCATTAAGGTTCCCAATAAGAAGTGTGCTAAGGTTGTAAGTTGCACTGCACAGCATAATTTCCGTTAACTTATCAAAGTCATTATCCCAATGGTTACAATTAAGATACGTAGGAAGTATACGAAATTTTTTCCCATCCATGTGCATGACAACGTAGATCGTATCCTCATAGGTCTCGAAAGTACCTTTCCAGCTCCCAAGATCATTCCTCAAACCAAAGAGAAGCCCTCCGTTAGCCCGTCCTTTAACATGTGTTCGCACTGCTGGTACTATCCGAAGTTGGTATTTAGACAATTAACTTTCATAGGTTGTCGCGCTGATGCCCATAAGAAAGGTTTCATAGAGAAAAAAATATGTGTAACTGACTTACGAAATTATAAAAATCATTAAAATTGGATTTATTTCCCAAGCCTGATACATTGTAAGGTAAGATTTTAAATATTTTAGATCTAAAATTACTATAATGGCAAGATTTCTTAATACTATTGTGGCAAACGGCATTAAAATTAAAAACGTTGGTTATCCTCAATAACGTAACGTGACGTGTTGCTACTTGGGTCATTTATGTGAAGACCAGGAACGCACTCCATTGATCTGTCATCTAACAGCTGCCGCAGTACTGTCATTCCGCATTAGTCACCACATCGTAGTGAATTATTGTTGTCAGAGTAAAAATCATTGGCCTCGTTCGGTGCGCGGCCGTTAGGCTATCCAAGATACCTTTGTAGCGGATTTATTTTCGAACGATTCAGGTAGCTTTCTTGTTATGTCAGTTGTATTGCATACACATCTGAAGTTTTGAATCAGCTGTTCCTCACATTTCCAAACGAATCTCAACGAATCCAATCATTTTTGGATAGCTTGAGATTTGTTTTTGACAACATATGTTTAGTTCATCAGCAGTTTTTTCCTTAGGAGTTACAACAACACCAAGCAATCCGGATCGGTTAGGTTGCGCCACCGAACGAGGCCATTTTCACAAACAATTAACGATTGACCTCGGATTTCTATTTTAATCGTTTTGTTCTCTTTCCGCGGTGTTCCGCAGTTTCGAATTCCATGACAAAATACGTGATACATCCTCCCTTTTTCCCAGTGTCACAATAACGTTTGCCCATTACTATTTTTGGTTCTAATGACTCGCGTTGTTGTTATTGCCATATAATCTGTTGTTTGCAAAAGGTTCATGCAATTATGTAGGTACATATGTATTAAGGAAAAATTATTTAAAAAAATACAATCAAATGATTTTTTCCAATTCACTATTTGTTTACAATTATGTTTTAATATTAGATTCTTTCAATGCTATTTTCCGAACTCAACGAAAAACCTAAAGGTATCAATCACTCTCGTTTAACTTAAATAGCTACCGGCTAACGCAAGGAAGCCATGAAATTTTACACTTCGATTAAATCTGCTTGCTTCTAATGTTAGTAATTTTCCTGTAGGCTGGGCAGCGCTGTAGGAAAGCATATATTATACGCGTTGAGAGATAAACGATTAATATTTACATGAGCAGCTAAAGTGCATGTATAGGATTCGGGTGTACAATTATATTCAAATGAGCAAACTTTTTTCTGAAACTTAAAGGCGGAGCTATTAGGCAGAGACTGATCATCTTCAAATTATCACGCGAGCATTATCAATCGAAATATTTTTGGGTGTTTTCTTGAGTCTTGAGTGGTTTGGATGATAGTAGACTGCAAAAATGTAGGCGTTTAATGAAATATTTCGGCAGCATGCAGATATTTTTGATATATTTTTTTTATTTAATTGTGGATTTTAGCTAGAGTTTCCAGACCTTCTTTTTTTTAAAGAGAACATATTTTTTTTAACGAATTTTCATCAAATTAATTTGTTGTCCTTTTGAGTCCTTTAAACCAACCGATCATCAGGCATGTTTTTTAAGCATGGAGAAAAATGGTCGACCAATCTTACACTTCAATACAATCTATGAATATCAAGGAGGTAATTCCTGGCGATAATCATAATACAGTGTTTTCTATAAAATGGAATAAAAGGAATAGAAATTAGTAGTTGTTGCGTCTAATTTTTGTTGCAACCAAAAATGGAGAATCATCCAAGGGCGTATGTTCTTCATTAAAGGTTTTTCTTTTTTAGTATACAGAGCAGAGTCTGAGTTGCCAGACAAATTGTTTGTGTTTTTTTTCATTTAGAGCTCCGAATGCGTGTTTCTTTTTTCGTTCTGAGCATATTTAGAGCGCGCTCGATGTGCTCGGGCATATTCACTTGAGCATTCTTAGTAAATTGCTGAGCACACGAAACGTCATGTGTGTCAAAAGAAATTTTATCCTGGTTTTTGTGGTTCAAGGGTGCTTAAAAAGCAAAGCAGAGTGGTCAGAGCTCGATCTGTTCGACCCAAGTGTAAAACATATAATACTCTTTGCTATCTTAATCTGGATCCGAAGACCAGGGAAACGAATTTTCAGACGAATATAAAAGACAATAATGAGCAAAACAACTAATTGCATAATAAGTTGCAGATAGCAAATCATTAATGATAATGTAAAAATAAGTCAGGGACATGTATACGTATGTTTCCACTTACTGTGGAAACATACGTATACAACTTGTATATAGGTAGAACGATTCAAGAAGAAGTTATTATTTCGAATACGCGCATTTCTAAGCCCAAAACAATCAAATGCATTCGAAATATCGAACGCAATAATTTAAATTTTTCCAAAACGATACCCGTCAGATTACCGACGGACCTATTGCCGTAATATACTGGTTATGAAGGATTTATGTTCTTTATGATATTTCTTCACCCGATGATCTGATTCAGAAGGAAAGCTAGTGTAAGGGTTCGGCTGTTTTTGAATTGACTATACAAATGCTGTGTTGCCATCTACTCGGAAAAAGGCGGGAAAATAAAAATGCATGATTCCACCAGCGTAGAAGATCACATTCACATCTTCAGAAAATTTTCGAGGATACTATCACGGCCTTATTTATATTAAAATTAAATGCCATTTCAAGAGTTCGAAAGATGATTTGTTCCATGGGGTTGTTAACGCGCAAAGAGTCATGAATATCCGAGAGAGCTATCTGTGGAATGAATATAACGTTTGAAAAAAAAATAAAATGCACGACAAAATTACACGTACTTGCTCTTATGTTCGATCACATTGTATGCAAAATATTCTTAATAGAAACGGCTAAATATATTTTTAAGGTTGTTTTTACTTAATTTTCTATAAAAAAATATTCTTAAAATTAAAAAAATTAATATTAATTAAAACTTAAAAATAAAATTTCAGAAAAAATTGTAAGCCCCTTTTCGAAATACATAATGAATTTTCAAAAAAAATATTATTTTTTTTCAAAAATCCAAAAAAAAACTTTTTTTTCCAAAAATTTTAAATGCAGTATTATTTAAAATTCGGACAACCTACTGTACAAACATTTTGATCGAAATCCGTTGAGCCGCTTATGAGAAAGTCGAAAATCAAAAAAATGATTGTACGGGAGGTAGCATTAATAACAAAATATGTAAAAAAAAATGTTTGCCCAAAATGTAAACTCTAAATGTACGACTCAAAAATATATTTTAGATAATCACCTAAAACGCCTAAGTACCCAGTTAGAAAAAAATCGGTTCAGCCGTTTAGGCTGCAGATCTTTCCACAGACAGACCGTCAGTATTGCGGACCAATTTTTTGGTGTTCTGCATCATCGTAGTGTCAACTTTGATTCAAATCTCGAGTTCGACTTGTTTTCCAAATGCAAAGCTTGCCCTATAGTACCTATATCGCAAGTACAAATATGTATATAGCTACAAATTTTTTGTTCAATTTTAATGACATGCGAAGAAAAATAGGCAGTACACGTCTTATGGGAAAGCTTTTTCAAAATCTGACGCAGACACAACGTCCTACTCAGCCCACATTTAAGTGTGGTTGTGGATGTGGCCTGTGGCTGCTGCTGCTATTCAACCCCCATTATATATTGATGTGCTTTCAGAGTTACCCGTTTCCATTTGTTAACACGTTCGGTTTTTTTTCCTTGGGATTTTGTTGAGGTGCTTTTTATTTGAGATCTTTAAGAAAAAGATTTGAATGATGAGTGTTTTCATTTTTTGCACTTCTTTTAATGTGTGGAAAATACGTTTAAATTCAGAAACAAAATTTTACACTGTTTTCTTTGAAGAAAAACATTATTTGAGTAGATTTTAATAAATGTGAAGTAAGGTATTTTTTTGTAAAATGTGTGTTTAAAAGGTGTATTTATTTTAAAGTTTTGTGCAATTTGTATTTTTAACTTGTGTATTTTTAAACAGGTCTGTTTTTTTTCAAGAGTTATGTACAATTATTCCAAATTGCGTCGAGGATTTCAAAAGATTTAAGTTCCGAAAAAAAAGAAATTGTTGACGCGACAAAAAGAAATTCATAAAAATTTGCAAAATAAGACAGAAGCTGTGAAGCAAGTAGCTGATCTTTTTCCTTTATCTGAACGAACAGTTTATAGACTTCTTAACGAAAACAGTTCCAAACGCCAGAATTCGCCACCAAAGATAAAGAAAGCTGATACCTAATGAATATTTTTTGTATTTTTGCTTATTTTTATTTAAAAGGGATAAGGCCTACTGGGGATACCCTTTAAAAACGTACCTTTTATCTTGCCTCATGGTGGTGTGGAAAATATACATATGTTAACGATTATATAAAAATTCCTTTCGAAAAAAAGGGGCGGTAAACCCGACTATTCTTTCATATTTGGTTCCAATTAAAATAAAAATTACGAAAACCCTGTAGGAACTTAATTGAGTGACAGATAGATAGAAAGATAGATTATTTATTCATGATTTCAAAAAATAATTGTTACATAGTTTTTCCATGGTTTAGAGCAAAATTTAAGGCATGACACAGAATGTCGTCTGTCCGAATGACAATATAAGTCAGTTAATTCTTTTCTGTTCATATTAAGTTACAATTTTACATTTCTTTCTTTTTTTAATTTAAACTTTGAGCAATTAAAAAGTATGTACATATATACTAATATGCTCGTGTGATATAACTCAAAATATTAAATGAAACACAAAAGTTGTGAGCTTTAGTTTAGTCAAAACAAAAAACAATAAAGCTAAGGGTTTTGTGAACCGTAATTTAAATGACTCTTAGTTTGAAAGAAGAGAAAAAAAATTCTTTCAGTTTAGCTAAAACAAAGGTATCTTAGAAGTTTCCATAGAAAATTCTGCTTGTGTATTTATGGATCTGCAACCACGATTCTCCATTTAGGTAACTTATTACTTCTTCTTCGTTTAAATAGTTTTTTTTTCCAAAAAAAGTCTTCGCAGCTCCTTCAATATTGGACATACTCCGATGATGTTTTCTTCCACACCCATATTCCACAGTTAACAAATATTTACCTAATCGTTTCTGTGCGGCATACAATTAAGGTTAAGCAGCTCACCTCTTACTTTAAAAATAGTACCGATTATTTTCCTTGAAAATTCGCATTTAAAGTAATTAAGTTCATTAAGATTATGGTTAAGCTTTGAATAAATTTTTCTTTCCGTGGAAGATATCGCCTTTTCAATCAACAAGTACCTTTCATTTTCATCGATGGATTGAATAACCTCGTACAATATTTTTCTCGCATTGGTAGCATTATAGCCTTCTAAGTCCAGGATTATACCACTATTTGCAGCCAGATCTATCCAATCTTTGTTAAATACGGTTTTCCGCCGTATAGAATATAGAACTTTGCAACATTATATATGGAAGTCGGTTTTCATCCATATTAATTACTTGTACCAAATAGTCTGCACTCAACTTTAGTGTATATATGAAGAGCGTTGATAATCCGGTTTCCCAATGATACATGTACTTGGGTGTACTTAGTGCTAGAAGAAATAGTAATAGTAGTAGTAGTAATATTGATTTTTATTCCATAATAAATTAATTTAAGCTAACATAAATTACAAAAATCAGTATAGCATGGCACTTGCCGTCTGCCAAATTGACAACTAAAATAAATTAAATTTACATATGTAATAAAGCTTCCGATTAAATAGTATTTAAGTAACAATATTTATAATTTAACAAAATTGAACTAAGCACACATTGACACATCAAAAATCTTCATTGATTATTCTATATCTATATTTCATTGCTATATTACAAAATTTATAGAATTTAGCGACATCCATCTTATTCAACATAATAACTTCTTCTTATGTTAAAAATTCATTTCCAAAAATAATACTCCTAGTCTCTCTTAATATTGGGCATCTACCGATAAAATGAATGATATTCTCTCTTTCTCGTAAGTTGCAGATACTACATTTAAGAGGTAAGTCACTCCTATGTGGTATGAAATTCAGGCTTAATAATTCGCTTCGAAGCTTGACCATGGTAGCAATCACCTGAATACTATTTGAATTACAGAAGTAGTTTTTCTCTGCAACATTGTGATTGAGTCTACTGTATGTTGGTCTAAATATTGAACCAGAAGCTTCAGCTATATATTCCGTTCTACAGTTCTTATCTACTGCTGATATAATTTCGTATAGCATAGCTTTACTGCTCGAGACATTATCAACATCTAAAACAAAGTTTAAGTTGCATGCTTCTGCAAGTCTAACACACTTTCTGTACCAACTAATATAGATACTATAGATACCAATACTAAAGGCATAGCTGAAAAATTTAATAACTACTTTATCGAAAGTGTTTCTGAAATCAATGATTCGATTACTTTTGTTCAATTTAGTCAAATAACTAATTACAATAACGCGATGTTAAAATTCAGATGTGTCTCGGTAATTGAAATAAAAGATGTTTTAAAGTCGCTAAACAACAAAAGATACTTCAATTTCGTAAGTGCAAAAATGCTCTTGGATGCATTTAACATAACTGGTCCAATGCTTGCGAAAATTATTAACCTCTCAATGTTAGCAAGAAGTTTCCCGGATGCATGGAAATAGTCAATAGTCACTCCCATTGAAAAAGTTAAAGGAACTGACAAATGTGATAATTTTCGTCCAATCAATGCTCTTCCAGTTTACGAAAAGGTAATCGAAAAAATAGTGCATACCCAACTTGAAGAACATCTCGATGAAAATAATTTTTTGCTCGAAAACCAATCTGGTATGCGTAAAAAACATTCATGCGAATCCGCACTAAATAATGTATTAATTAGTTGGAAAGAGGAGGTAGGAGAAAAAAATATTGTATTCGCTGTTTTTCTCGATCTAAAAAGAGCTTTTGAGACAATAGATCGAAGAATACTTTTAGCGGTTATGGTGTAAGAGGGGATGAACAAAACTGGTTTGAGTCATACCTGGTAGATAGAACCCAAAAAACATTAGTGAATGGAATAATGTTAAATAGCCTCGAAACAATTCACGGAGTTCCCCAGGGATCCATCCTTGGCCCGCTTTTATTTATTATATATATAAACGACATCAAACAAGTTCTCAGGACACTCCCAAATTGTGCTTTTTGCAGATGATGCACTTATTTTTATATCTGGAAAGAATGCAGACGACTGCAATAATTTTCTACAAGAAGATCTTAAAAGAGTCAGCGAATGACTGAAAGCAAATAAATTAAAACTAAACGTAGCTAAATCGAAGTGCATGACCCTCAAACATAACATCAATTTGAATCTGGAGATGGAAAACCAAAAAATTCAACAAGTAGAAATTATTAAATATTTAGGTGTCGTTATTGATAACAAATTAAAATTGAATTTGCACGCTGACTATTTAGTCAAAAAAATTAATTAAAAAATGGTTTCTTTAACAGAATAAATAAACTATCAGTAATGTGTGCAATTAATATTTATAATGTCATGATAAAACCACACTTTGAGTTTTGTTCGTTAATTGTATACCTTTGTTCTAACACTGAATTGTTAAATCTACAACGTCTACAAAATATATCTATGCGTATTATACTGAAATGTAACCGTCTAACTCCGATAAGATCAAGACTGGCATTGATAAATGATATTCCCCTGTATTATTTTGGGTCATTTAGGTCATCTTTTAATGTATTGGCCAAATGATTGCCTCGTCGAAGCAATCTGGATGTACTGCGAATTTGTAGATGACATTTAGTGCTTGAGTTAATTTTACCTTAAACTCAGTTGAAGTGTATTAATTATTATAAAAACTCTGAAGGAATACCGCCTGTTCCAGCTGCTTTTCCATCTTTTAGTGACTCTAGTTAGGGCTGGCAACGAGACCGAGACTAGTCTCGGTCTCGTCTCGGTCTCGGTCTCGTCAACGAGACGAGACTCCTTTAAAAGTACCGAAGACGAGACCGAGACGAGAGCGAGACGAGACCGTATTTTTGGTACCGAAATTCGACGAGAGTCTCGCTGGTCTCGGCGGTCTCGGTGGTTTGGTTTCGGTTTTCGCTATAAGAAAATTTTGTTTTTATTTCATTATTTTTTAGTATCTAATCATGTTCAATTTTTATAATATTCACAAGTTTTTTTTTGCGAAATATGTATGCATGGCATTGCTTCCTTATGGGTGACATTTGGAAAAAAATATTGTCAAAACGTCAAAATATAGTTCGTTGCCTAACTCTCAAGCCATGAGCTGTCAAAATCCCAGGAAGGATTTCTCCGATTTAAATGGATTAAAAAATCTCTACAAAAGTCAAATTTTACCTCAGAAAATTATAAATTTTTCGATTTAATTAATTGCTCCGTAAAAAGGTGATTTAAGGCCTTTTGGGTGAGGTTTGAAAAGAAAATATTTTAAAAACGTCAAAATATACAGTCCTATTCTGTTAAACGTTCATGCGAATATTTGTATTCTGCTATCCGACGGAAAAAATGAATTGTTTCGAAAAGTACATAAATTTCGATCAAAAATAAATTTTAATAAGTAGATTCTCTTAAGAATTAAACAAAAAAATATTAGTAAGGCTTTGGCTCAAAAATAGTGAAAAATTGAGTAAAATATTCACGTGAATCGGAAGATAGGGAATAGGGAACTGCCAAATTCATTGAATGATTGCTCCGATTAAAATGGATTAAAAAAACTGTACAAAATTCAAATTTTATCTCGGAAAAACGGCACTTCAAAGGTGTCTGATAACGTTACTTCACAGCTTATTTTTTACGTTATCACACACCTTTGAAAACTAAATTCGCACAAGATGTAAACCATTCGGAGCGCTTTCATACGCAACTAATAAAATTCAACTTAAGATCATATTTTTCGATTTAGACAAGTAAAACTTACCCGTTTCAAGTGAAGTCTATGGCCTTAGCTTCATGGACCTACGTACTGCAGAACAAAATGTCTAGTTTTTGATTTGTTTAGCATAAGCAACGTACAAGGATATATCATTATTAGATTCATGCATAATTGACAAGCACAATAAAGTTGGAAAAGACGTGCAGATGCCAAGTTTGACCGAATTCTTGAGATCCATATTGTACGTTGATTTTCACCAAGTTTCCAAAACTTGGTTTTTTTTTTCTATTGGTTTTGACAGCTAAATGTGAATGTGTGTACCAATTCGTACGATTTTTCACGCTACCAAACACTAAAATCGGAGCAATCCTTCAATGGATTTTGACAGCTCATGGCTCGACAGGTAGGCAACGAACTATATTTTGACGTTTTGAAAATATTTTTTTCCAAATGTCATACAAGGGGCTTAAAATCAACTTTTGTCGGAGGAAAAAATTTCGAGGTAAAATTTGAATTTTGTAGAGGATTGGTAATCCATTTAAATCGGAGCGATGCTTCAATGGATTTTGACAGTTCATGACTTGACAGGTAGGCAACTTACTATATTTTGACATTTGAGCAATATTTTGTTTTCGAAATTTCACCTAAAAGGTCTAAAATCAACTTTTTAGGGAGCAATAAATTAAATCGAAAAATTAGAATATTTTGAGGTAAAATTTGAGTTTTGAAGAGGTTTTTTTTAAATTCATTTAAATCGGAGACATCCTTAAATGGTTTTTGACATGTCGTGGCTTGACAAAACCGGTTAATTTATTTTTTTTTAAATCGAGCGTTGTATGTAGGTACTCTTTTTTTAAATATTTTATTTGTTTTTGCTATGAAATATATTAACTTACACAATTCTTCCAAAATGTTATTTCCACTTAACTCAAAAGGCAAAACAGACTCAAGAGTTTGTTTTATACATTTTCCCGCATTTTTCTTACCGACGAACTGCTGAGATACCACAACCATACTCTATATTTACAATCCGAACAATGCGTCTTATGTTTATCTTACATCTTTTTACTACCAAAAAAAACACGAAAGAAACCAAGACTAAGGATGAACCAAGACCGAGACCGAGACCGAGACGAGACCGCACATTAAAATTTTCTCGAGAAAAAGGCGAGACCAAGGCCGAGACGAGACATGGTTAGGCGAGACCTGGACCGAAACCGAGACGAGACTGAAATTTTTCGATTTTGACGAGACCGAGACGAGATTAACAAAAGTCTCGCCTGGTCTCGTCTCGTTGCCAGCCCTAACTCTAGTACCCTTTCTACTTCAATCAAAGTTATCTCAGCATCCAAACTATCTTCTTCTGCGTGTGGTTTTGCGTAGCTCCATGAAAGTTGATCAGAAGAGGAACTCAGTAATCCTGCAAAATGATTTCTCAAGCCATCCAGCAAATTTCGATAATTTTTTTCGCTGTGTCATCTCCATTTATTTTCTTTGTTAATTTCCAGAATTCAGCTGTGTCCTTCCAATGTCCTAATTTTATTGCTAGATTTTTTTCGTATGTTTTCCTTTTTGCTCTACATAGTTTCTTGAATTGTTTCTTTGTATCAATATAATTTATTTTGATTGATTTAATGTTGTATTTTCTAAGCAAATTAAGCAGCGCAAAAGTCTTTTTTCTTAGATTTTCACAGAAGTGGTCGTACTATTCTGATTTCTTTATTAAAATGTGAGTTGTCTTTTAACACTTGCTGCATCTCTAATAACGTTTTCAAGTTCAAGCAATGGTAAATATTTAATACTGCAAATGGTTGTTTTTAGATTGTAACCGTTCATCAATTTTTGTCTTATATACATTCTCCAGCCTTGTCTTCCATCGCAAACTATACGACTTTTCAAACGAGATATTTTTGGTCGTTTTGATGACACTCTCTATTTCAATTATGAATTCTATGGGATCATGATCCGAGTACGCAGCATCACCAAACTTAAAATCCTTAGTAATATACATCTAGTCCCCACAAATAAGACATAGATCAATTGTTGAACAACCCTGTTTGTCTATAAAGGTAAATTCTCCATTTGCGTCACCAACAGTACATTCATTCAAAATGCCCAGTCCTAAGTCATTGCTCATATCTATAACCTTGTTTCCTTCTGCATTGATTTTACGATCTTTTGAAAATCTTTTACGGGTGCATACCTTAAACACTGATTCTATATCCGCCGTTCTGGCATTGAGATCTCCAATGACCATCACATTTAGAGTATTAAGATTACATAAGATATCGTACAATGATTATTGAGTGACAGATTTATGCAATCCACTGTAGCGTAAATGAGAGGCACACGTCCAATTTTACATACACTGCATTTTGTTTGACAGAGTAAAATAATCTCTCTGCTATACATAAATATTTAAAAATTTCCGTGTCGCAATTATTTTGTCCCTTTTCTATTGTACCCAAATTTTAAACCATACCTCTCAGACTATGCTGACTGAAATATTATAAAATAACTAAAATGTCTATGCAAAAAGTTCCTCTCACTGAAAAATTGTTTCACATAAAATAGACCGGTATACCAGTGCATTGACAGGGAAAATTCCATAGAAAATTAGTCGACTGATGGTTATTTGCTTATTGCACAACACTTTGGTATGTAAATGCCTGTCTCGCTCTCATGGTCACTTTAAATTGTTGTTGTCTTTTCGGAATCCAATATATTACATATGAAACCAGTTGCCGGCAAATCTCTCAGTACTTTGTTTGTTTCATTGTCAGTTTGCATTTGCGTCAATTAGAAATGTTTGAATATGGCAAAACTATTCAGTTGTAATTGGCCTGACAGTCAATCAGAAATATTTCTTGCGAACAATTATTTCGTAAAGAGTGACATACCTTACCAAAAAAAGTATTCTCTTATTTGCTTAATCCATAATAAATTAGCATTTTCAATAAAGGATTTGTTGATTATTTAACCGAAATCTATGTGTAATATTTCACCTCCAAATGTAAGTAAGTTTTTTTCTGACTTATTTCATCAAGACAGGTTCATAAGCCCGAATAATTGTCACACAAAAAATGGTAAGGTATCATCGGTTAAAAAGCCAATAACATAAATGTATAAACATCCCGTTAAGAATTAAGTCGGCATTTGATTGATAGACTTCAGTATCTGGAAGTGTGGTGATGAATGAGTTTTCTTTATAATTCCTTCTCATTAAAAAACTGCTTTTGCAAATGCAAAATTAGTGGCAACGCATTAACTAACCAGCTTTACTAAACGACAACGATGACGGAGGCCGGCCGGCGCGGGCGCGGCGTGGCGCCCGTCTTAAAACAGAGACGAATTATAAAGAATGACTAATGAAACCGCCACACACACCGGACGACAACTAACAGCCGCGCTCTTCTTGGCAGCTACTTGATTGACATTTCGCATCTGTTTACCATATATGATGAAAAAATTATTTGTTTTTCTTTAATTTAGTTTAAGTTTGTTTTTTTTTTTTGCATAAATTTGTATTTTTTCCTAATTAAACTCCTCAACATCTCAAAATATAAAAAAAAAAGTCAAAGTTTCACCTCAGTACGTACGTGTACATATATCGACTACATTCGAATAAATTTAGCGACTTAAAGATATATCGCTATAGCTCATTATAAGCACTCGGCATTCAGAGATACGTTACAAGCTCTGAGATGCATGCACTGTTTATTGTTGATGAAGGTACATCTGTTAAGGTATTCTAAAGGACTTGTAAAAAAAAGAACAGAGGTGATGACAGATATGCTACGAAATTGCTAGTTCTTAAGAATTAGGTAATTAGGGGGATAGAATAACTTATAACAACTTCCAAATTTTTCTTTTCTTATATTCGATCACATCATAGGGCAAGGTGGATTTCTACTTGATTTTGTATATGCTGGAATTCGACATCTGTCAAATTAAGCTGTTAAACCAATTGGTTTTTTCAGTTGAAAGTCTGACCTTTACGAAAACGGATCGCTTAACTATCTTAGCTGGGGGTGGCCGTTGCGCGATAGTTGTGTGTTCGCCTGTCAACCTCATTGTCACAGGTTCGATCCCTGCCGTGGTCTATGTCTTCTTATTTGTCCATTAAAAACCAATTCTAAAAATAAATGTCATACAATGAGTTGCTGGTTTACTCATTACATGCTGTTTAGACATAGAACTAACACCATGTGATTGAGTAAAACTGGTATACCGACAAAATTTGACAAAGAATAAAAATTAATGCGAATTATAAGGGACATCGATAAATAAGACACGGAAATTTCTCCGCATTAGTTCAGCCGCCATCCCTGGAGATAAAATCTGAAACAACAACCACCTACAGTCTCCGAATATCGCACCACACATCTTTCATATCATTCTTTCTCTTCCTTAAACTCAACCTCACGACACACCGCGCTGTGTTGAAACATTTAAAGGGTATTCATAATCCCTTGAGGGCTTGTAGATTATTAAAAAAAAAAAAAAAAAAAAAAAACGCACAGCGCATAAAAATATAAAAATTGTTAAAACCTACTACAAAAATGGTGATTCTGCCACAGCCTCATATCGTGCTTTAAGAGGAGATTATGGTTTACATAATCGTCGAAATACGCAAGCAATTGGCAAAATTCTGATGAAATTTGAAGAGACTAGATTAGTTACAGATATTGTAAGGCCTGTTCATCGTTTCGCTCGTACCACTGAAAATATCGCTGCTGTAAGTGAAAGTGTTGCCGAAGACCCGAATGTGTCGATTCCTCGTCGTTCTCAGGAATTAGGACTGTCTTACGGCACATTATGGCGTATTTTGCATATTGATCTACACCTACATCCATACAAAGTCCAGCTCACACAATAGCTGACGCCAGCTGACCATTCACAACGTCGTACATACGTCGAATTGGTGCTTGGACAACAGGCGGTGGACGGCGATTTTTCGAACAAAATTTTCTTCAGCGACGAAGCACATTTCTCACTCGGTGGGTATGTTAATAAACAAAATTGTCGTATTTGGAGTTCTGAGAATCCTCAAGTAATTGAAGTGAGGCCATTACATCCACAAAAAGTCACTGTTTGGGGGGCTCTTTGGTCCGGAGGTCGAAAACGACGATGGAACGACTGTCACCGTCAATTCGGAGCGTTATGGTCATATGATAACCGACTTGTTTTTGCCTGCTATTGAAGAATACGACTTGGAGAATATGTGGTTTCAACAAGACGGTGCCACATGCCACACACCTCGAGCGAATATGGCTTTATTGCAAGAGACATTTAATGGCCGCGTAATTTCTCGTCGTGGCGATATCAACTGTCCACAAAGATCATGCGATTTGACACCGCTGGACTTTTATTTGTGGGGCTGTTTATGCAGATAAACCTTTAACTCTTGAGCACTTGAAAACCAACATTCGTCAAGTTATGGCTGAGATAACGCCCAATATGTGTCAAAAAGTGGTCGAAAATTACCTCAAAATAATCGATGCTTGCAACAATGCGCGTGGTGGTTATTTAAGTGATGTAGTGTTTCACACATAATGTCGTCAACATTCAAACTTTATAATAAAAAATAAATATCATGAAAAAAAATATTTTATATGTGTTTTATTTACGTATACTTTTGAAACCGCAAAATGGATAAACCATTATATATCGCAATTCGCAAGTAGAAAATGTTTACATAAAAGGTTATTAACGATACAAATAATAGCGCGATGTGGACTTACATTACATTTTCGAAAAAAGTTTTATGAAGTAAAACTTTTTTTGTGGAGTTGGGGGTAAAAATTTGCAAAGTGAAGACATGACCATTGTGTACGCACAATATTTTTCTTTCTTTCTATGACTTTCTCTGTTGTATTAATGTGTGTAATGTTTAAATCGATAGCCTCATTGCCAGTATTTCAGTGTATCCACTTCGTAGATTTATATATACTGTGTAATGTAATGTAAAATTGATGAAACATTAGTAAAATTTCGAACGAGCAAGTTTTAAGAGTGGTACCAATGCAATGCAAATGCAAATGCTGTCATTTTAAAAGAACTTATTTATTTTATTTTCTGTAATTACTCCCAAGCCAAGAAGCTTATTAACTCAAAATGATCTAAGAACAACTTGTAGGCAGTAAAATTATGTACAAAATTTTATATTACCGACATTTGTACTAGAGATGCCGCGAATAGTGACTCGGTCAGATACCGAATTTTCGGCCACACTCGTCGGCCGAATGCCGAATATTCGACAGCCGAACATTCGGCCAAGGCCAACTATCTGTATCTATCTCCTACGTGAAATTTGATATGTCTTATTGGATTGCATATTATTCGGCCAACGATGTGCTTGTGTTTGTGTATCTATCTTAGTACTTCGTGACTTTTGACGTGTTACACGGTGTCTCCAACTTCTATATTTTATAGTATACTACCTGTCATTTTGATAGAACGAAATAAAAATATATAGAATGCTGCTCAATTCCACAAATGTCGCGAAGGAATACGTATCGCTGTGTTCTTGTTCTAGTAGCATTACAAGACTTAACAAACCTCCAACAAAAGGAATTAAACAACAAAAAAAAAATAGAAATTATAACAATACACACACCACAACCGTTCACCAGCCACAAACGCTAACCCCAAAGTGGAAATGGCTGCCAAATTGTATACTATCGATAGAATGCTATGAGATGTGCAATGTCTTGTATGAATTTTTTTTTTTATAGAATGCTATTTGTGGTCTCCATGATCAATTTTCATAGAATGAGACATAGCTTACTAGAAAATCTAGATCGTGGAGACCCCATGTTATGACCTGTCTCATTGTATTCCATTGCATGTGGGCCGAAAGTTTGGAAGTATTTGTTTCCATTTGCGCGTAGATCGTGTCGTAATCGTTTGCTTCCAACGAGTGCCGAAAAAGTAGTTTTTATTCACCACAACTTACCATTAGTAGATTTTGAATACTAAAACACAGATTTATGAATAAAAGAAAACATTTATTGTAAGATAATAAGATAATTATTTTATTCTCCATTTGTTATTCGGTATTCGGCCGAATGTTGTGAACTATTCGGCCGAATGCCGAATATCAAAAATATGGGCCGAATGCCAAATAGTGGCCGAATATTCGCGGCATCTCTAATTTGTACGTAAATTTGTTCTTAAGTTAGAGCAGTCCAAATTTTATTTCATGGGTATATATATATTATCAGGGTTGGTGACATTTTCCCCAAGACATAATCCCCTAAGTGAAATCCCCAGCATCAAAATCCTCAAAGAAAAAATTCCCACGGCAAAAATACCCATGCCAATATCCCCAAAACAAATATGTTCAAGTAGTGAATAGTGTTTTGGGTATAGTTGGTATAATTTATATTGCATGAAATGTAATCCAAAGAGCAAATACATTTTTTTTTATTTTAAAAAAACAAATACATAGTCATATAAGTAATTAATATGTTAAAATTATGCAAACAAAATAAGTTTGCCTTTAAGTCTTAAATAAAACGGAAAGCAAAAATTCAGAAAATGAATTTCACACAATTCACGCAGAATGAAAACGAAATTCAGCCTGGAAAGTGAATGCATTAATTGTAATTGATTGTCTAGAAACTGTTAATTGTTATCACTTATTAGTCAATAGGAGAATTTCATTTTGAAAACTAAGTCCACATAATAAAGATGTGCACTGACTGGACACTGGGGATTAGGGGATTCCGTGGGGATCTTAGCAAGAAAGATTGTTTCGTTGGGAATCTTGTCCATGTGTATTATGTCTGTGGGATTTTTTATTTTTTGGGGATTGTGTCCGATGGAGATTTTTTTTGGGAATTTCGTACGACACCTATATTATCAAGCCACTTTGGTTTCCGGAGATTGTCTCTTAGAAGATGCTGTTGCGATGAGCCGAATGTAGGTGGTTTATATTGCTTAATTTTACAGCTTTATTAAAATGGTTGGCTTAACGAATACGGATATAAGCCCAATTATAGAATTGACATTCTTTACAATCGTTGTTGTGAAAGAACACATAGTTCTCGGGGAACAGAGTTGATGTCCTGTGAAAAGATTAGCTACGATTAGACATTTAAAGCAAATCATCAATCAAATCTCTTAAATCAAAATGACGTGGAATTCTGGTTAGACACGAATCTTAGCGTAAAGTCTACGGTATTGGTCATTCAAATTTGACGTTTTCTGCGGCCAGGCAATTGTCTATATTTAAGAGTATTTAATACATTTCTAACGAAATTTCGCAAAAAGCTCCATTTCCTTGCTTCGCACAAAGCGCAGTCAATTTCTTAACATTTTGCATGATGATTTTAAGTTCGTTTGAAAGTTCAGTGCAGTGCTCAAATCTAATTCTTAGTTAAATGTAATACAGGGTGGCGCACGAATCGTGCTACAAAAATAATAAACGTAATAACTTTTTTTCAGTGTGAGTAATCGGATTATTATTTTTTGTTTTATAGACTACAATTTAGGTTTATCAAAATGAATGCTTGTGATACTGAAAAAAGGATTTGGATAGTGCAGCGATACCATTGTATGCAGTCCCTCACTTCCGTCCAAAGGGAATTTAGGCTGGAGTTTGGCGGTACTCCCCTGAGTAGATGGACAATTATGAGGCTTGTGAACATGTTTGCCGATTTTGGAAGCATCGAACGAAGACCGTATCATCGAGATCCCACTGTTCGGATTTAGGATACAATCGTGACTGTTGCATCGGCAATACAGGCAAATCCAAGTGTATCGACACGAAACTTATCGGGCCAAATTAGAGTTAGCAGATAGTCATTACAACGGATACTTCATGATGACTTAAATTTGGTTCCGTACAAAGTCCAAATTACAAGCAAGTTAAACTCTCAGGATTTGCCTGTTCGCTTGGAACTTTGCCGAAAAATGATTGCAATGGCCGAAGAAGACAACACATTTATAAATTGTTTGTTCATGTCTGATGAGGTCCATTTTGACGAGTCACATTGTCGGCCCATACTTCTTTGAAAAAAACGGTGTAAAACAAACTGTCAATGGGGACCGTTATTTAAAGATGTTGAAGGAGTTTTTTTTACCCAGAACTTCGACGAAGACGTATCCATTTCAGCAGGATTTGGTTTCAAAAAGATGGAGCAAGTGTACACGTAGCCACACAAGTTATGGCGGAGCTCCAACGAAAATCCCCAAACAAATTGATATCCAGAAACTGCACTTTCCGCTGGCCCCCAAGGTCCAGCCTGACTGCACCAGACTTTTTTTTATAGGGTTATGTCAAGCAGGAAGTGCACAAAACGAAGCCCAGGAATTTTACTGAATTGAAGCAGTCAATTAAGACAATAATTGAGGCGATCCCAATTTCAACCCTTCAGGCCGAAATGAACAATTTTCTGATTGGGTGCCGCATGTGCGTGAGGTCATTTGCTGTCTATCATCTTTAAAAGCCATTAGTTATTTAAAATAAAATTTAATTTTTAATCCAATAAAAAAAATTAATGAAATACATCAATTAAAATAAAAGTTATTTAAATTTCTTATTGTAGCACGATTCGTGATCCACCCTGTACAATAGCTTTGGACTTAAGGAACGTAGTTGAGAGATGAATGTGGGAGCATATTAATTTTTCTTAACGAATTGTATTAAAGAGCGCGGGGACGCCTTAAGAGAGTGTAAAAAGCTTTTGTTCTTGCTAAAAAAAAAGTCGTAACTAATAATATTAGCTGCGTTTTATTATCTATGTGTCTGGGTTATTTTTAAACACGTATTACAAAAACAACACGAGATCCAGGTTTCTATCGGGGTTTCTATCTGGGGTTGCAAATATTAGTATTAAATTCGGGGAACAGAGGGTGCATTTAAGTACATAACCCGGATCGTTTTATTTTCACGGGGTGAACCATTAGGGTTATTGGCGATAAGAAAACACGGCTATTGTTTGTATAAAATTGCATGCTGTCGTATTATCCCAGTTTCAAATTGCCATTTTGCATTTAATTTCTATATGCCCAATATGCCATTATATTTGTCATTAGAAAAAAAGTCGAAGTGACGTTTAATTTTAGGAAGTGGTTTCAGACATGCCAATTTATAACTGTTCTGTTTATTAAGGTACCTACAGTTTAAGTGACTTCGCAGGGTGAGAAGGGCATTGGAATTTTTTAACTTAGTTGTTCTTACCAAACCGTGCGAAGCTTAGTTTCGTATCGTTTTTTTTTTAAGTTCCACCAGGTATTCATATCATTTAGCACAGCCTAAAATACATCAATGTAAATTAAAGCAAGTTCGTAATGCCAATTGATGACCTTTATTTATTAAGTTTTCCATTCGATATTTTGCACCAAACGACCACCAATGGAACCAACGAACAAAAACAATTACGACAGACAGATGGCCATAGTGTAGGTATAATTATTTAGCGATTCTTGAATTTCATTTGTCATTTAATGTATATAATTTGAATTCTATTTTATTTTATTAATTTATTTTTTTATTTAAGATAAACGTAAATGCCCTTGTGGAGCTGTTTAAGTATGATGGCGAAATTGCTCAAGCCTATACTACTCGTAAAAGCAACTGATCATGATGTATCGCGAAGACTACGCGAAGGTGCAATAAATTATCAAACTTGATTGTGTATTTTTTTGTTTGTTAGTGATTTTTTCTTGCGAATTTCGTCAGAATATTTAATTTATTACAATCGATGATGTGCTTAAATGTTATATACAGAAGAAAAAAAAAAACATTTTATTTGAATGAAATGCCTGTATAAGGTACGCAGGTGTAGATTTTGTTAAGAAACGTCAAATTGACAGAATCTCGTTGTGAAATCGTATAAAATGTATTTTTTATACCTTCTGTTTGAAGGAACAGTTTTTTAACGAAACTGTTGAAGGCGAGTGAGAAAAGGGGTATAATCATCCCTTGATTTTTGGTTTTTTAAAGGGTTGCTTTAGCTTAAATCTGTTTCCAGCTCTCATTTTATGCCTATATGTAATATTAAAGGGTTGAACAGCAAGTTATCCATTCCTTCTGGTAAATTAAAATTCTTGTCTTCGTCCCTCATTTTTTTCCAGTATTGAAACAGATTGGAATTGGATATAAAAAAGAGTCGCTTAAAAAATCTTTAGAAAACACTACCTAACCCTAAAAAATATCAACAAGATTCCTCATAAAGAATTTTTACATTCTTCTCCAAGCAATGTGCGCATATTCAAATTTTAAAATTTCATTGGAAAATTGGAAAGGACATTTCCATATCTCTTCTAATTTGAATATCCTATTTAAGGTAGATTATCATTTCATTCGACACAAACGACTTCGAGCGGATGGGTCGTTGACGGTTACGCGTTTTTTCCCAAGCTTTACGAAGAACTCGCACTATAAGTCAACCGCCGCCAGAATTTCTATTGGATTTAAAATAAAGGATATCACTGCAGCCCTTCTTACACAAAACTGGATATTTGTCTACATTTTTCACTCCAGCTTTACTGTGGATAACGTTGGAGTATATTATATCGCATTTTGGATTACGTACTTCTGAAAAGTTTAATAATAAAAAAAAACTTAGATAAATATTACACAAATTTTACGACATTTTTTGATAACTTTTGAAAACAACTACACTCTCGTAGAAAAAAAAACTAATTATATCTGCCACTGCTCTCGAACAAAAATTATTTATTTTTTTTTCTGTGCTACAACAGCGGTTTTAAATTTTTTTTCAATGTATTGTTTCTTAAAAGACAAATTTTGACTCACCGCCAGATTTTTAAATGACACTTATTTCGTTTTGGGTTGAACTAACGTTTTAAAAAAAGTAATATAAGCCTTTTCTATTTTGCAATTTAATGTTTTAAAAGTTTGAAAACCGTTTTCGCAACTTAACCAAAAATATAGATATCCATCCTGTTGTCAAGCCATTATATTCAAACTTAAAAAAAACGGTAACAACAGCTGCAAACATTTCTGCAAAGTTCTCTAAAGTCGAATAAAACAATTATATGTAGTTATCTTGATACCTTATATCATTAGAGGGTTAATTTTTTTCAAAATCTTCGGGAAACCCAACAATCAGCCAAAATCGAATAAGTTAAACATCATTGAGAATCTACGCAAAGTCACTAAAAAGTGATTTGGACTCCAATTATTTGGTTCCTTCTGAATGTTTGTGACATGAAATATTAAACAAAAAAAATATAGACCAATTTCTCTCAGTCACCACTTAATTTACAGTCGCTCATAAAAAAGAGATTCATAAAATGAAAATCTCATACAAATATCGTAAATATCTCATTTCTAAGAGAGATTTAAAATTTAATATAGTGGGGATAATTTTAACACACTTTTAGACTGTGCATGTTGTATATTTATCAGTCAATCAGTTCGTTGATGAGACCAACTTACTATTTTCTTGAATTTATTTGAACTGAATCAACACAAATTCAGTGTGATTGTGAATTTTCTGAAGCTAAAGAAATCGGAATTCATTGTTTTAAAAAATATTTTGTTGATAATTTTAAGTTGGTCATGACAAATGATTGGTAATAAATAATATTTATTGTCTATCGGATTGTCTTCCGGATTTTAAGGCCATCACGTACATTGGGCCATGGAAAAACAAGGCAATTCAATATTCGTTAAACACACTTACAAGGGATTATTATGCAAAAACTGGAAAAACTTAAATTTGTACAGCAATTCGGTTTTGAAAACCGTGAAGATATTCTTGGAATCATTGTCCCTTCAATCTCTTTGTTAATCAGCTTTTTAACAGTGGTCATATTACCATTTCAAAATGTTCGGCTGATCTAGGATTTGTGATATTATTATTGTGCCGAACTTGGGGATACTTGAAGACTTCATCAGCACTGAAATTTTTCGACTTGAACGAATGATATTTTTGAGAATTTAAAAAAAAATTAAAGTCGTCTGAGTTCTAATTTTTTCCTGTTGAAATTGCAGTTTGCTCAAACAACACATTCAACCGCGAACACATTATTTGTCAATTCCTCTTTCGTAGTTGTCAATTGACAAAAATGAAGTGTGTACAAAATCTCTCTAGAGGAAGACAATGTTTAACAACTGCTTCGATTGAGGTTTTCCACCAAATATCAATTTGGTGACTCAACATAACCCTGACTCAACATAATTCGGCTGACTCAACATAACCCTGGCTTTTCTTGTCCAAAACTCAAAGCATTACAATATTTACTATTCTTGTTTCGAAGTCGACCGATACATCTGCAGCGGAAGCTGGATCGTATAACTGAAACACAAAACGTTCATTTCGAATTGTCCGTCGAAACTATATTGTGAACGATATTCTGATTTTTAATTGCAAGAACTAGCACCCTTTTTTCAATTTATGTATTTGTCATTTTTTCCAGGTTATTCCGATTTGTTGCATTTTTTATTTTTGGCAATTACTTAAAAATTTTCTTGTTAATATTCAACCAAAATTGTGCCACATCACTAAAAATGATTTTTCGGTCAGAAATTGTACTAACGAAAACACGTTTAAAAAATAAAGTCTTTTCATCTGGACGTGTTTTTCAAACGTGTAATTTCGCATGATTTTCTGTGACTGGATTAATAACAAAAGATTTGATAAATGTCGCCAGAACAGCACAGACTGTCAACTTTGACACGTCTTTCTTGAATAACTTTTTGTATGTTCGGAGAAGAAATTGTCCATTTTTTTAGCAATTAAAAAAAAATCTTCTAGTTTTCTAAAGATTAAAAAAATTTATATAAAATGTTATTACTGTCAAAAATATCAATAACATTAAAACTAAAACAAAGCATTCCAAAAATGATAAATGAGCAGCTGGTTTGATAGGACTCTTTCTTTGCCGCTTGCGACAGCCGGCATTCTTCATCGAATCAGGTGTTTCGTTATATTCGCCTAGTGAAACCCACCAGATCAACGGCGACACTTCTGATGGCATTTTGGCAGTATTTCTACTGTTTCTCAACATTTGATACTAGTGGCGAGCTTGCTGAAAGATAAAGAGAGACGTGGTCAGCAAAATTCCCGGTGATCTCTGGCGATTTTAACTTTGAGACATCAAATTTTTTACAGGATCCGTTCGGCTTTGTGTCGTCATGGACATCCGCATACGTACTTAGCCGCATGTATGTTGGCCCTCCGAAAATTCGCACATACAGGCTATTAGAATCATGCCTGCAGGCTATCGAAATATGATCTATCTGGTTGACGGTTTGTTGATGTTTGAAGACCCCCAGCTCCCTTTGTAGATACTGTGCTTGCTACGATGACATTCCGCCCCGCCCGCAAAGTCAATCAGCCGAGATTTCTTTCCTAAATTTTCCCTTATCACAAAACCACAACCAAAGTGCCGCTGACCTTACTCCTTGCAGAGCTCCCCCAAGTAGATATGATACGATTTCATACTAAGTATGCCTTCACTATCCCATCCCATCTCCTGGATGGCTGTCCCAACAGCCTGTAGCCTATCCAGATTCTCCACTAATTGTTCGGCTGCGCGTGGTCTGTTTAAAAACGTAAATTCCAAGTGAAAAACTAAGATTAGTTGTCCTTGTTTCGTTTGCTTGGGTTTTCAACTTTAGAATCACCCATATACAAGACTTGAATTTTTGTTTTTAAGGAACCGATAAAAGTTTTCCGATTAAAAACCCCCAACCTGGAGAACCAGGACCAGGTTCTGCGATCGCATAGCTCTAAGTTTACTACGCGTCACCATAAGCCCCACTACTGGGACAAAGCTTAACTAATGGGGGTCTGTTCAATAAAACCAGGCTCATAATTTGTCGTCGTTAGAAACAGAGATCATAAATGCTGAGTCCTAACTACTGAACCGGACGTCAATAGGTCAACCACAACAAAAGCTCTCCTTTGACAATGTGTCTCGGTGAGCAAGTGCAGTTAAAAAAGAACAATATAAAGCAGCACTTTCGAAGAAGTATAGATAGCTATATTTGAACTGAAGTCCAATAAAGATCCTAGAGCTGACAGGCATGCTGCGAGACTGTAAAAAGTAGCAAGTTATGACTTGGGATAAACCTTAATCCATTTATCGGCAAAATATAGTCGGATAAAAGTATATTGTATTCGATGAATGGAATCACAGCATTGTTCTCACGATCCTCAAGAAAGGAAACCATTTGAACTTCTATAAATTATAGAGGCACCAATTTTCTTACAATCCCTTCATCGCACTGTGTGAACACCTGAAGCTCATTGTCAACAATGTGATACGCAACTAACATTTAGCTTTGATAGGGCTTCGGTAACTCATTTTAGCTTCGATAAGGATTTACCGAAGCATTATAAAAGCAGAAATGTTACCAGAAAGGTCCATACAAATGTGGCTTTAGGCCAGAAAAAGTCCAACACCAATCCAGAAATTCACATACGGGTAGATAGAAAAAATACAGGGTGATGTCACTGATGTTAACAGCGAAACACTGCCTAATGTTAAGAGTTAATAAGAGAGGTTTTTCTGATAGGTAAATTCTCCGGATGATGTATGGTCCCGTGTGCATACGGTGTGAGTGGAGGATGAGAAAGCCTTCTATTCCATACCTGGGGAAAGGCGTAGTAGAAGAAGCATGTTACTCAGGCGGCGCCTGAAAAGAAGGTACCTCAACAAACTATAAGTGCAAAGCTGGTGACAGATACGAGTAGCTATAGGAAAGAATTGTTGGCTGAGGCCCATATGTCCAAAACGAAAAATTTAAGGTTGTTGTGATTTTACCACATTGTGCATAACCGATTATAAAAATAAAATGCACGACGTAATTGCTCCTGTGTTCGATCACATTATATGCAAAAGATTTTTAATGCAAACGGCTAAATGTATTTTTAAAATCGTTTTTCACATAATTTTTTAAATATAAAGAATTCTTAAATTTTTTTCTAAGAAAAAATTAGTATATACTTTTAAATATTATCTGAGTTATTTTGGGCTTTAGTGATCTTTTTGGTTGGATGTAATCAATTTTAAGTATTTATTAATATTAATTTAAAAAAAAAATTTCAGAAAAAATCCTCCACCCGTTTTCGATATATTGAATTTTCAAAAAAAATTGTTTTTTTCTAAAATCCAAAAAAAAAACTATTTTTCCAAACATTTTTAAATGCAGTATTATTTAGAATTCGAAGGAGATATTGAATACAAATTTTGATCGAAATCCTTTCAGCCGTTTATGAGAAAGTCAAAAATCAATAAAATGGTTGTATGGCAGGTACCGTTAATAACAAGATATTTTAAAATTTTTTTTGGGCAAAATATAGACCATACTCAATGTAGTCCACACACCAATTTTTATCAAAATCGTTTAAGCCGTTTTCGAGGTAATTAAGATGGCAGACAAATTTGTATTGCAAGTACCGTTATTTTTGGGGCTAAAACAACGATTCAAAAATCTATTTTGGACAATCACCTACAACGCATAAACACCAAGTTTGAACAAAATCTGTTCAGCCGCTTAGGCTGTAGATCGTTCTACAGACAGCCAGACAGACAGACAGGCAAACAGACAGACGGAATTGCCGGACCCACTTTGTTGGTGTTCTCTATCATCGTAGTATCAATTTCGATTAAAATCTCGAGTTCGATTTTTTTTCCAAATGCAAAACTTGCCCTATAGTACCTACTTATATCGCAAGTAAAAAGGTGGAAAAAGGTATATAGTGCCATTTTGTTGAAATCAAAATCTGAAAATCTCCTATATTTTTTTATGAATCCTTTAAACAGTTCTCGTCTTTTTGGAAAAAAAAAACAGGACAATACAAATTACAATCTGCGTTCTGTACGTTTTCGCCTGAACCAAAACAAAATGATTGTCCAATAACTTCAATATTTTCAAAAATATTAACTCTTTACCAGAGAATGTGATTACAAAAAGTCCTTTGGATGAGCAACTTTCTAATGTATGTCGAGAGAAATTATAATACTTTCTATAATCAAATCTGTTTTTAATAATTTTTAGAAAAATTACCACATGGACGGGCAAATTTTAAAAAATTCTTTGCTTCATGTATAAAAAACCAACATGACTTCGAATAAAGATCTTTATATCGGTCAAAGTTCAAAACCATATGAATCTGCTTCCAATTTAATTCAATATATTTTAGTAGACTCTTATAGTAGTTCGCCAGCTAATCAATTATTCCCCGAAAGATTATCCATTAAATTCATTGACTATTCCCATAAAACTAATGGTATGCATTCTCTATTCGCATATACCTCTGTTTTTTATGTTTTGTATTTTTGTTTCATCTACATAGGTACATACGTACATACATATATCTCCCAAGGATCAAACACATAAAACATTCTCCATATAAATAATTTAAGCAGCTTTGGGATTTACAACTTTCAGCTTTGCCACCAAGCATTTCGTCTAATAAACATAATCTCGTCCTTAAAAAAAAAAAAAAAAAAAAAAAAAAATGAAACGAAAAGAAACTAAAAAGGACTTGTTAAGATAATGTGAGTAAATGTGATGCGTTCAGAGTCAGATTGCGTGGGGAAAGGCGCAACACGCGCCACTTTTACCATTATTCGTCCTTCGTCCCTTTTTTTTTAACAACAACCATTCGCCATAAAATCCTCTGGAAGATAAAAATGCAAACAAGTTTAATCCAATCAACTGTGTTGGTGTGGTTGGTGTCGCTGTCGATGTATCCGAATCCGACACGTCTATATAGCAGTGTATGTGAAATCCATTCCCGCTTTTGCAGCTCCCCTCACACATCAAGGACCTGTAAAACGCATAACTTTTTTATTCATACGATGACGGACATAAAATTCGACACCCCCATCACATGTCAAGTGCTTTATCCCATTTTGAAAAGGATCTTCATATGGAAGTTCAGTGCGGGAAGCAAGTGGACGAAAATAAAAAAAGCTACAAAATAAGTAAGAAAAAAAAACAAGAAGAAAAAGTTTCTTTTTTTTTTTTTTGTTCGTACAAAATACAGAGAAGAGAATGAAATAAGATGAAAGTATCTATACGTATCTATCCAAATCATCAGTATCATCCGTGCGGCACCTTTCGTCCTTTTTTGCTTATCTCGTCGCCTCAGCCAGCCATATCTACTTAGACTTTCCGCATTCATGGTGTAAGCTGTAATACTACCCCGACTCCTGTCAAACTGTCATTCAGATCCTGATGCCCAGAAAGGAGGTGTTTTTTACGAGTGCGTATGTAGTAAAGCTGATGTGTTATACCCTTGCCCTGGTCCTGTTTATTTGCTGCTGGAATTGCACATAAAAAATGGGGATGTCAATTTTTACCTCGCATCCTGAATTATTTTTTTTTCTTTTTGGCTTTGTGTGTGTAGGTTTGATTTTTTTTGTGATCTCCTGGAATGTTATTTCATCGAACGAGAGAAAGATTGAAGAAAATGAAAAATTCAAAGGACCCTCAATAGTCTAGGATTTAACTTTGAAGTTTGGCATTCCGAGGAAATTAATTTCGTTTGCCCATTTTCCCCGAATAAACGTTTTCAATATACAAACAAAGAGATTTCGGAAAAAGCCGTCATTAAAATCCAAGGATTACTTCATTGCGATGAAATACCTCCATGAGGATCCTTCACGCAAAATACCACGAATCGTAAACATAAAACAAGTAACATCGTTCTTGATGCTCATTGAGTTTTTTAGCTATACATACTCCGTATAAAATGTTGTCGAATAAAATTTGGTTGCATCGTAAAAACAAGGATTCAAAAGCTGCTCTTCTACATTTATTGGGGCTAGAAATAGACGTTTCAGGCTAATGTCGAATCAGCTATAAAATATAAGAAAATATATTCATTCCATAGAAAAGTCGGAAGATATAATACATAATATGTACTTGATTTGAACTTGGAGGGGTTTAGTTTAGTGCGGGCTGAAATATCTATGCCAATAAAAGTAAATTCGATTTGCTCTCCTCATTTTCATGAATCTGATTTGGGATAGGGGAATGGGGGATGGAGAGTGATTGAATGCAATTTATGCATATCGTAAAAGATTGAATTGAAGCTATAAAAATTGAACGTGCCGTTGAGTCGAACAAATTTGTTCTATAGCAGTTCAAGCCGTTTAGTATATTTTAGGTTTTAAAAAAATTAAATATTTAATTAAGAAAAATATTTTTTTTTTAATTAAAAACACATTTTAAATTAAAATATGATTAGTAGATATTAATAGAATAATTAAAAAGCTTTTGTGTAAAACAATTAAGTTTAGCTATGCTTAGTAATATTAGAAACGGTTTTTAGTAAATATTTCTTCTACCAAAAACAACTTTCAGTCTATACATCATGCAGAACAAATTTAACCGAAATTGTTAAAACCGTTTTCGAGAATTTCCTAATAGTTCTGTTTAATCTTACTAATATTATAAATGTGAAAGTTTGGATGGATGGATGGATGGATAGATATATGGATGTTTGTTGATCAATAACTCCAGAACGGCTGAACGGATCTGGATGAAATTTGGTACAGAGATAGATTATTATCTGGAATAGGCCACATGCTGCTTTTTATTCCGGAAAATGACTGGTTCCCGCTGGATAGGTGTGTTTTAATTTTTCATAGAGCTCATTCTACAAATAGCCAACATAGCTTTTGTTCACAAGACGCATAGAAGCACACGGATTTGCATGAAATTTGATTGGTAGATGGATGGGTACTGGATTTTGACATAGGTCATTTTTATCCCGAAAAAAAATTAACGGTTCCTATGGGAGAGGCTTAAATATGAAAAAATATATACATATACTTAGGTCTTTGTTCCGCTTTCACGCTTCAACGACTGAACGGTTTTTAATTGTAGGTGTATAGATGTCATTCGATTCCCGTGGGATAGAAAGTCCGTATACCATCGCACGGGCATCTGCTATTAAAAAATGTATTGTAATTCATCAATTGACAACGAATGAGACGATTTGGCTCGAGCCCTTTTTTAGTTGTTCGTAAAATCCAGGAGACGGTTTTTGCGAAAGAAAATTTTGGGTAAGCCCTCCAGAAATGTCGACAAATTTAAAAAATCGAATATTGATTTTTTGTATTTAATTGTGTATGCAAATGTTCCGGAATGGCTTTTCGAATGAAAAAAAAAAGAAAATTCTTAGGGGAAAACTCGAAAAATTCTAGAAAAACGCGAACATTTTTTTCTCCATGATACATAGATAAATTTAAAGCATGATTTGATGATTTTGGACAATGTAGAGGTGGAAAATTCGTTGTGAAGCTTGGAAAATTTCGGATAATCCTACTGATATTATAAATGTAAAAGTTTGGATGGATGGATGTTTCTTGCTCAATAACGCCAGAACGGCTGAACGGATCTGGATAAAATGTGGCACATGCACACACACATACTCGAATATCACATAGGTCGTTTTTATCCCGCAAAATGGAACCGAACAGTTCCTATGCCTATATGGGAGAGGCTTATAAATATATGAACAAAATATATACTTGGTTGTTTGTTCCGCATTCTGCCATTCTTCTGGGAAGCAGCTGGAAGATTAGGGCTGGCAACGAGACGAGACCAGGCGAGACTTTTGTTAATCTCGTCTCGGTCTCGTCAAAATCGAAAAATTTCAGTCTCGTCTCGGTTTCGGTCCAGGTCTCGCCTAACCAAGTCTCGTCTCGGCCTTGGTCCCGCCTTTTTCTCGAGAAAATTTTGATGTGCGGTCTCGTCTCGGTCTCGGTCCTGGTATCATCCTTAGACTTGGTTTCTTTCGTGTTTTTTTGGTAGTAAAAAGATGTAAGATAAAGATTAGACGCATTGTTCGGATTGCAAATATAGAGTATGGCTGTGGTATCTCAGCAGTTCGTCGGTAAGAAAAATGCGGGAAAATGTATAAAACAAACTCGTGAGTCTGTTTTGTCTTTTGAGTTAAGTGGAAATAACATTTTTGAAGAATTGTGTAAGTTAATATATTTCATAGCAAAAACAAATAAAATATTTAAAAAAGAGTACCTACATACAACGCTCGATTTTTTTAAAAATAAATTAACCGGTTTTGTCAAGCCACAACCTGTCAAAAACCGATTTAAATGAATTAAAAAAAAAACTCTACAAAACTCAAATTTTACCTAAAAAAATCGAAATTTTTCGATTTAATTTATTGCTCCCTAAAAAGTTGATTTTAGACCTTTTAGGTGAAATTTCGAAAACAAAATATTGCTCAAATGTCAAGATATATTAAGCTGCCTACCTTTCAAGTCATGAACTGTCAAAATCCATTGAAGCATCGCTTCGGATTAAGAAACCTCTACAAAATTCTAATTTTATCTAAAAAAAATCGAAATTTTTCGATTTAATTTATTGCTCCCTAAAAATATGATTTTAAACCTTTTGGGTGACATTTGGAAAAAAATACTATGCAAATGTCAAGATATAGTAAGTTGCCTACCTGTCGAGCCAAGAGCTGTCAAAATCCATTGAAGGATTGCTCCGATTTAAGTGTTTGGTAGCGTGAAAAATCGTACGAATTGGTACACATATTCACATTTAACTGTCAAAACCAATACAAAAAAAACAAGTTTGGGAAACTTGGTGAAAATCAACGTACAATATGGATCTCAAGAATTCGGTCAAACTTGGCATCTGCACGTGTTTTCCAACATTATTGTGCTTGTCAATTATTCATGAATCTAATAATGATATATGCTTGTACGTTGCTTATGCTAAACAAATCATAAACTAGAAATTTTGTTCTGCAGTACGTAGGTCCATGAAGCTAAGGCCATAGACTTCACTTGAAACGAGTACGTTTTACTTGTGTAAATCGAAAACTATGATTTTAAGTTGAATTTTATTAGTTGCGTATGAAAGCGCTCCGAATGGCTTACATTTTGTGCGAATTTAATTTTAAAAGGTGTGTGATAACGTAAAAAAATAGGCTGTGAAGTAACGTTATCAGACACCTTTGAAGAGCCGTATTTCCAAGATAAAACTTGAATTTTGTACAGTTGTGAAAATCTATTTTTGATCGAAATGTATGTACATTTTAAAACAATTCGTTTTTTCTACTTTTTCTTACTATACCTTGACATTTAGATACTATTTTTTTCCCAAATGTCACCCAAAAAGCCTAAAATCAACTTTTTCGATTTAATTTATTAAATCGAAAAATTTCTAATTTTCTGAGTTAATATTTGACTTTTGTAGAGGTTATTTAATCCATTTAAATCGGAGCCATCCTTCATTGAATTTTGAATGCTCATGGCCTGACAGTTAGGCAACGAACTATATTTTGACGTTTTGACAATATTTTTTTACCAAATGTCACCCAAAAGGAAGCAACGCCATGCATGCATAAATCGTACGTATTCTTCTCTAGATTTTCGCAATGCGCCTTTTTCTGTATAACTATGTACATACATATATGGTTTGATATGTTAACGCGCATATAATATTTCGCAAAAAAAACTTGTGAATATTATAAAAATTGAACATGATTAGATACTAAAAAATAATGAAATAAAAACACCATTTTCTTATAGCGAAAACCGAAACCAAACCACCGAGACCGCCGAGACCAGCGAGACTCTCGTCGAATTTCGGTACCAAAAATACGGTCTCGTCTCGCTCTCGTCTCGGTCTCGTCTTCGGTACTTTTAAAGGAGTCTCGTCTCGTTGGCGAGACCGAGACCCAGACGAGATCGAGACTAGTCTCGGTCTCGTTACCAGCCCTATGGAAGATTAGCCATGATTTATTTTTCCCAACTTTATTTTTGTAGTTCTTACTTTTTAAATCAAATACTAAATCTTCGCTTTGTTCTCGAACATGACCATACACGACCAACATCGAAGCCAACGAACACGACAAAATCTAAATTTTTGGCCAACAGCAAGCGGCTCGCGAACCAGCCCACATACAAAAGGAGCACAGCGAGCGCGAGCATGCTAGCCGAGCATGATCGTCGCTTGTGCCTACATTCTACGACTGAACGGTTTTGAGTGAAAATTTGTAGGTGGATAGATGATTTCATTAGATTCTCGTGGGTCCGTAGCATCGCACGGGTATCTGCTAGTAGTATTATATTTTTCGGGTATGTGATCAAAATTTTGAAGATCTAATGGATGTTATTCTTAAACTCCTAGGTTTCAAGTGGTGAAAAATAAATAGTTTGGAAATACATAATTAGGTTTTTAGAAAAAAAAATTGACTTAAAAATATGCTTCTCAAAATTGCATTATATATGATTTGTAAAACTGCGTGAGACACGGCATTCATCCATTTTCCTTGCTTAGTTCAATTTTTTTTTGCCGACACAAAGCAAGAGGTCTTTGTTAGAGAAATTCTGCGTTGGATTGCCACTAAGGTTTCAACCGTGGGGTTAATTGTTGCTATGAATAGTCGAATTTTGTCATAAGCGATGGGAAGTTTCTTTGTAGGAGCAGTTATATTTTATTTCACGAACAACAAATTTTGACAGTTCTTCAATTGCCGAAAATACATCAACATCCGAACACCGGGCGAACGCCCGTTGGTGTTAATGTCAATATCGAGTGCATAGCCAAGTAACTGGATGGATTTTTTTTTTGAAGATAGTGGTGCAAAATTTTGAGCAACCTATATTATTAAGGCCTTAGCATGATACTAGTTAACAATTAACTATATACATAGTAGTCTTCTAACTTTTCATAAATTTTAAACCTTTTGTTAACTAGTAACGGGTTATCCATTTTGCGGTTTCAAAAATAAACGTAAATAAAACACCTATACTATATTTTTTTTATCATGATATTGGATTTATTATAAAGTTTGAACGTTGACATTATGTGTGAAACACCACATCATTTAAATGACCACCACGCGAATTGTTGCAAGCATCGATTCTTTTAAGTTAATTTTCGACCACTTTTTGACACATATTGGGCGGCATCTCAGCCATAACTTGACGAATGTTGGTTTCCAAGTGCTCAAAAGTTAAAGGTTTATCTGCGTAAACACGGTCTTTCGCGTAGCCCCACAAAAAAAAAGTCCAGCGGAGTGTCAAATCGCATGATCTTACTGGCCAGTTGATATCGCCACGACGAGAAATTACGCGGCCAGGAAATGTCTCTTGCAATAAAACCATATTCGCTCAAGTTGTGTGGCATGTGGAACCGTCTTGTTGAAACCACATATTGTCCAAGTCGTATTCTTCATTCATTCTGCTTTGAAGAGATCTGTGGCTAAGCCATCCGCTCCAGCAGCTTTCTTCGACTTGAGCCTTAATATGGCTTGTTAGTCTTCGCTTATAACGAATGATTCTATCTGCATGACAACGGAGTTCGTTTCTTTATCGCCGTTATACAGTCTGCAAAAATGGCAAAATCGACGCGTTTCTTCTACGATGATCCTTTGTTCATCCTTGCAAATGTATGATGTCCTTGGTAACATTTTCGTACCCCATTCCTGCAGTAACATCTGCCAATTTACTCGACCGCACGCTTCTCATGTTCACTTTTTTTGTAGAAGTTTGTCCTCCTTTCTCTTCTTCTACATACGTCACGTAAGTAGATATTCCTTCTTCAGCGGAACTCATCGAATGTGGAATGCTAGTCGTTGTCATTAACTCTAGTTGCGTTATTCAAAACAGCAGTGTTGTTCGACTTTCTTACTTTAACTTCTTCACCTAGTTTTTTACCTGTTTTACATTCGTTTTTTGCCTGCTGTAATTTTTACTGAGTTTATGTAAAAAAGATAAAAAAGTAAATAACGCGGAAAAAATATTTTTTTTATTAAAGAGCCCGATGTGTTCATAAACAACGTTTTATAATCTAATTTCAAAGGTTTTCATTTTAAAATTTAATTAATAATATTTTGCACATTTAATCACTCCAACTCAAGTCAACACACGACGAAGGCACTTTAACGAATGACAGCTAAAATTTCTTTATTTATTATTTAGATTTTGACAGATAGTGACAATGCCTCTCATTCATTTTCTATCTTTTTACTTGCGATATAGGTACTATAGCTATAGGGTAGGTTTTGTTTTTGGAAAAAAAATTGAACTCGAGATTTTAATCAAAGAACACCAAAAAATGGGGTCCTGCAATTCCGTCTGTCTGTCTGTCAGTAGAACGATCTTCAGCCTAAACGGCTGAACCGATTTTGTTCAAACTTGGTGCTTCGGCGTTTCAGGTGATTGTCCAAAATAGATTTTTGAATCGTTGTTTAGCCCCAAAAATAACGGCACTTACCATACAAATTTGTCTACCATCTTGGTTATCTCGAAAACGGCTTTAACGATTTAAACATTTTGGCAAAATTTTTTGAAATATTTTGTTATTAACAGTACCTGCTATACAACCATTTTCTTGATTTTCGACTTTCTCAGAAACAACTCAAGGGATTTCGATAAAAAATTTTATGCAGGATGTCTATCGAATTCTAAATAATAATGCATTTCAAAATTTTCGAAAACTAGTTGTTTTGGATTTTTTAAAAGAAGAAATATTTTTTTTTCTTGAAAATTTAATATTTCGAAAACGGGTGGACGATTTTTTCTGAAATTTTGTTTTTAAATTTACATTATTAAATATTTAAAATGTTCATACCAATTTTTTTTTAGAAAAATATACAGAATTCTATATATACAAAATTAAGTGAAAAACGACTTTATAAATACATTTAGCCGTTTCTATTAAAAATCTTTTGCATATAATGTGATCGAACATATGAGCAAGTACGTGCGATCCAGTCGTGCATTTTATTTGTTATTAATTTATTTTGTTTATCTCTTTTTTTTAAAACTTATTTACGGGTTTTAACGTTTTTGAAGGGATTTTTACGTTTTTTTATAACGGGTGATTTTTTTGCTACTTGGTTTTTGACGTTTATATTTTTGACAGATCACACATGACAAATTCCACGAACATTTGACATTTCGATTCAGTATTGTTTGCCATTTTATCATGAATAGACTTACGCCTGAACAACGTTTGCAAACTATTGAGATTTATTATCAAAATTCGTGCTCTGTGAAAAATGTGTTTGCCACACTGCACGCGAAACCAGGCATCAATTGAGAGGCGAATTTGGTGAGCAGTTGATCTCACGTTTTGGCGCAGTCAATTGGCCACCAAGATCATGTGATTTGACCCCGTTAGACTATTTTTTGTGGGGCTATGTTAAGTCTATTGTCTATGGGGACAAGCCAAACACGATTGCTGCCTTGGAAGCCAACATTGAACGCGTCATTGGTGAGATTCCGGCCGAAATGTGTGAAAAAGTTTGCCAAAATTGGACCTTCAGAATGGACCATCTGAAGCGTAGCCGCGGGCAACATTTAAGTGAAATTATTTTTAAAAAGTAAATGGCAGAAATTGATTTATCGATCCAAATAAAAACTTCATTCACTTTTTACAAGTTTCTGTGTTTTTTTGAATTTTCAAAAACCAAGCTCTTAAAAAATTACCGTTTATCTATTAACGCTTTTTTACATAGAAAAGGTTAAAATAGTTTTTTGCATGAATTTGAACATCACTGTTTCAAACCATAATCTACACCGACACTTCCTGAAATTCAATCCATATTTCATAATGCTCACACTGGGAGTGTTCAAAATGTTGAAGAAAGTAACTCATTCGAAAATATTTTCACACGATTCCCTGGCGAACATGTTGGCATTTCCAAAAAAAAAATTCATTGGGGTATGCTAAATTAGTTCTAAAAACAAAATGCCGACTTATCATTAAATTAGTGGAACATTGAAATTATAAATTGCAACAAAAGATAATTACAATTTAAAATAATTATTAAATTGAACCTTGTGTTAAGCCCTTGGCGCGGTGTATCATTATAATTTTAACCGCTTGACGCATTAATACAAGCTGCACGTTCCGCTCCTATGGGTTTTCTGTACATCTCGTCGCATCGAAAACATAAACACGTTGAAAATCTACATTATTGACTTTTAATGTCTTCATCACATTGCGTTGGGTGTGAAATTCCACAAAATTGCTTCATGTCAGATTAAGTTTCTTGCAATCCGCAACTTTCAATGCTAATGGCCGGGAAACTGTTTGTTTATGTCGTTTCGTTCCGTTCCGGCTATGTGATTAGCCACACTCACCTTATGTGCCTATTTGTTTAGTCTGCAGACAAACAAAAAAAAAAACAAATGTATTCCGCATTAAATGTTTTATTTTAATAAAACATTTATAATTGTAAAAATTATATCTAGCTACCTAATTATGAACTTATATTATTTTTATCATGCACATTAACAACATAAACAAAAAAACAGAAAAAAATCAAACAAATGCAGAATATCTATATTGCATTTTGTTGTTGCAGAACGAAACAAAAATGTTAATAACATGCCAGATAATAGGAGCAAAAATTATAATCTGCACATCTTTAGTCAAGTAGGCTGATTGTTTATTTTTTTGTTTGTATTATTTCATTATCTGATTAAGTATGTTTAATTTTCTTATTAGTGGATTTACTTATGCATTTTCAATTGTATAGAAAGTGCACAGTTGGGTACAGAAGTTTTGTTTCACTTGCTTTGGGCTTAAACTTTGGAATGTATTGGCGCAAAATTTTAAATTATGTATAATTTCGCGTGATTTAATGATATAGGAACTTGGGACCTCGAGCTGTAAAAAACAATATTGTTGTGAGAGACACGCGAGAAGCTTCGGATAACGACCCCCTTCAAATAGCAAACAGACTCGGAACGAAAATGGACTACGACCTACGACCTACCTGTAATGTAAGGACACTCTTTACGACAGGTGCTACTCAAAAATTTGAATCTGTACAAGGCAGACATTACCGCGATTCACGTGATACGATGGATAGGATCAGGAATAACGAAAAGAAAAGATTGCGACATTTATTACAGCTGTCATCAAAGAATGCATATGTTGGGATGCGGATTCGTCGTGGGAAATTGACTCAGGTCGAAAGTAATCGATTTTAAGACGATTAGCGATCGCCCGGCTGTGATCCGCATCAAAGTTACCTTCCAAAACATCAGCCTAATATGTGTACATGCCCCTACTGATGAAGTTGAGGAGTCTTACAAGGAGGAGTTTTACGACCTCCTGAACGGAGCCTGTCCAGAGTACGATTTCAAATTCGTGCTCGGAGACTTCAATGCTAAAGTTGGGAAAGAAAATATCTTTGGGGGATTAGTTGGAAAGCACAGCCTCCACGAAACGACAACAGATAACGGCTTCCGACTAATCGACTTTGATGCAGCTCGTAATACGGTGATAAATAGCACTAGGTTCCCCAGGCGAAGTGTACACACAACATCCTGGCTACCTCCAGATGGTCGAACCGCCAACCAAGTCGACCACGTGCTAATTGGCGCAAGGCACGCATCAAACATCTTGGACGTGCGAATCTTCCGACGTGCAAACGTGGACTCTGACCACTTCCTTGTTGTGACAAAGTTCAGAGCCCGACTGTCAAACTAAAAGAAAACGAAGACCGCCCAAAGGAAGAAATTCAACATCACCTGCCTTAGCATATCTGAGAAAGCCAGAGACTACAGTGAGCAATTGACCGGGAAACTCTCTGCGTACCTCCAGGCACAAGCGTCAACGACCAGTGGAACCAGTATCGCGACATCATTAAGGAGACAGCGAAGACCACAATAGGATACCAACCACCCAGAAAAAAGCCGTGGTATGGCGATGAATGCGCATTATTGAAGGAAGAGACGTAAAATGCATGAATGCAATCGCTGCACTGGAAAACAAGAGCAGCAAGAGATTAGTACCGTGAAAAGAGAAGCAACGAGTAAAAAACCTTGCAAAGAAATAAAAGAGCATCCGCAGCCTCTTAGGAATTTCGAGGAATCTTGCACCGACACCAACACCCGCCGGTTCTACAAAACAGCCAAGCAACTGGCATCTGGTTATAGGACTGGCACGCATGCTCTTCGAAACAGCCAAGGGGACCTAGTCACCGATGCACAGGGAATTCTAGACGTGTTTAAGCAGTACTCTCAGCAACTGCTTAATGGGCATTATAAAGAGTCAGCAACAGGAGAACAAAGAAGCATGAGCCCAGCCAATCAAGATCCAGTCCCAGCGCCTAGTACTGAAGAGGTTAAGAAAGCCAGATGCTTGTGGATACAAGCTTAAGAAACACAAATCCGCCGGCTCGGATGGCATATCTGCGGAACTCTTCAAGTATGGAGAAGGTGTTCTGGTAGGGTGCATGCACCAGCTTATGAAAGCTAGTGTAGGAAGGGGAAATCATGCCCGACGACTGGTCAAATAGCTTCATATGCTCAACAAAAATCCTAGTAATCAATTTATTTCTGCGCAGCAATATTTTTTTTGTTCAAAAATATCAGTTTCAACACCAAACGCTCAAAATGATAGCATAGTCAACTTACCTCATAGCGTTGGTCAACTAACCCCGGTACTGAGGCTAATTGGTTCACTAAAGGTCATGTGAGAAAATTAAAAAAAAATACTTAATGGAACCATTTTTTTTAGAAAAACAAAAAAAAATGCTTAATTTATCGGACTTTAATTTTTATTGATTCCTATTTTATTTTTTTTTGTATATAAAAGGATATGTAAATTTTGAATCTGTGGGCATTTGTTTACCGTTTATTTGTATGCTTGTTGCTGCCGGTAATTCAGCTTGAAGACATATTTGGATCCCTATGTGCCCTTGATGAGACTGCATTTCTGTCTTGAATAGGGCTGGCAACGAGACGAGGCTAGGCGCGAATTTTGTCGTCTCGTCAAAATCAAAAAAATTCAGTCTCGTCTCGGTCTCATGTCGGGTGCTTTTAAAGTACGTACTCTCGTTTCGGAGCCAGATCATATGGTACATATGTATATCGCAAGTAAAAATGTGTTTTCAGGGTATTTCTAAACGTTTTTCACGCCTTTCGCAAGGTCTGGCACGAAAACGTATTAGGGCCCATACACGACACGGACACGTCGTTACAGACCAAGAAAACTTCAAACAAAAATTTAATTTACTCAGAGAGTCGATACAAATAGTCGAGATAGATACACACAGTGCCCTATAAAGTATAAAAAATTCGAAAATTGTTTTTGGAGCAAATGTATTACAATCTCAAACCATACCTCCAAGATCGACTATTTGGAGTTATAAGGCAGAAAATATTCCGGATTTAAGGAAAAAAAATATGCTGGTGCTCCTCAAGGAAATGTCATTGGTGCAAGTGGGATGTCGGATCTTTAGAGAATTAAAGCCAATACCAACGAAAGAACGAAACATTTCCATTTTCTACCTAGGTGCATCAACGAAAGAGAGAACGATATTGCTTAGAACATTTAGTTCGGACCTGTCAGCGAACTTATTCTGTAGTTCGCTAACAGGCTCCTTGGGGTGTGCTCTGGGTCGGTGCAGCTTCTGTTTTTTGCACGGGCAGATGTGGTATAAATTGTCAAATCAACGCGCTAATCCAGTAAAATCAACGGTAGATTGGGGGGGGGGGAGTCTAATATATATAAATTACCTGATGCCTGGTTCTTGCTTACGTTGGTCGCCAAGCGATGCCTTCGAAGTCTGAATTACGACTGAATTTTTGCATGCTCTGTTGCTTACAAAGTCTTCTCTTATGCTTCATTCTTCCCAAACCAAATGTAAGTTGTAAAGTCTTTGAAGTGCAATTTACCATGGAGTGGCCTGTTCTTTGCCACGTCATCAATAATCGCATGATTCACAAATTTCCTTTCTCCATTCGTTTATATTTGCCATCATGCTAATTTCTCTTTTTATTTAATTGCCATCATCGCATTCCCCATATGTCAACGAATATTGTAATATGTCTGTTGTATGACCATTTCAACAAAGTTCTTTCATCGATTTACTTAAACAATGGGGAAAAACAGCAATAACTTACTCACCATATCGTATACCTCGTATATCGTCCTTAATGTTGAAAGAGATTGACTTTATCAGCTGTCAAACATGGTGTATTATGTTGGCAATCCCAATTTCGTAAGAAAAAAAGTCAGAAGATTTTCAAATTAGTAGTGTTTGTCATTCCTTCGAATCAATGGTTTTTCCTTTCCATACAAAATGGGTTCGATATCTTACCCCCATGTGCTCCTAAAAGTATGCAATTCCGGGTTTCCACAATATTTCAATTTTTCTAATCAAAATTGGATGCAATTCAATAGAGTTAAGCATACGAAACGACACGACTTATTAATAATATTGATCCTGAGCAATAAAAAGATAATCTACTTGTATCACGAAGAATATGTTACACACTTTCTCTCACTACTGTAGTTATAGGCCTAAAACAACCCACCAAGGTTGAAGATGAAAGATAATTTTAAAGATATACCTTGGCGTCGCGTCGTGTCCGTAGCGTCGTCGGTCGTCGGCATTGTGCATAGATAGGTATACACAATTTACAAAATGTGCGAAATCAGCCTCATTAGCGGAGAGAGAGCAGAGCATAACTTTTTAAATGTTGATTTCTTGACTTTTGGATATCTATAAATATTTAATTGTTCTGCGAATGCACATTTCGCCAAGACAACAGTTGTTTTTCGTTTTCCCCATCTCGCCATCTCAACCCTGTCGACTGTCGAGTCGATTCGAATGCTTCCAACTGCTAGCGCTATGTAATGTATGCATAGTTCCACCTGCCTACGCATAATATTTTCATATTAACTTAATCTTTTGTAATTTATATTTTTTTAAGAGAAAATTGAATTCCAAATGGGTTGTAATAAACATAATTAAATCCAAATAAATCATTTCTTTCACTCACAATGGGAGGACAGAGGACATGCTAGTATAAATGTGCTGCCTCAGATGTGAGTCTGCGTTCGTTAAGAAAAAATCTAAAAGACGAACTGTATTATTTATTTATTTTTTCTCCAATTATGACTACTTGATATTTCACACTTAAGTAATTTGCATGTTTTTTTTTTATGGAAAACAAAAAAAAAACGATCTACATTTTACCATTTTACATCGAAATAGAGACCAAATGTATGTTAGCGCACTGCACACTCGGTTGCTGATAATATTTATGGCAATTTGTCAGGTGATTGTATCATATCCTGTCAAGACTTCAGACAGAAAAATGATAGCTGCTGAAAATGAGAGAGTATAGCTTTCACTGCATGCCGCTGCAATGCAATGTGATATGGGGATAGTATGGTGTCTCTAGTTTCCATCCGCATATAAAAACTGTATCGTGTCTTCGGCAAAAGCTAGACTATTCGAATCATTCTTTGAATAGATAAAGGTGGTAATATGTTAAGATATGCTATAAATATGACTTACATGGGCGGCTAATTGCGACTGATGGTAATTGCAAATTTTTCGCATTTTCATAACGAATTTCCTTAAGGCCGGGGTCGGTGTCGGTGTAAGAAGATTTAATGCATTGAATATCAAACAAATTGTTTGTTAGGTACTTAATTTAATGCTCGAATGCAAAAGAGAAGCTATAAGTTCTTTGGAAGGGAGCCCTTTAAAACAATTGTTAGTTGTTTAAATTTTAAAATGATTTTATTCGCTGATCGCCTGCTGGGTCGCACGAAGGTGCTTACTCTGTTGGTGATGATTCAAGCATCTGCTCATGGAATTTATAATGGGAACATGTCTTAAGCGCAAGGGGTTAAGCCTTAAAAAAATAACAGAGCACACTGCTATACAATTTATACCTACTAGGTTAAGAATGGGGCTTTAAGATATGTGAAAAGTTCGTTTTAAATGGTTCTAACTCATTTTAGTGATTCACGGCCGTCAACAAGATCGAACGAATGAGGGGGCTCAAATGCTAATTCTAATCATTATTATGTCTAAGAAAAAAATATAAAAAATTGCAATAAATGTGGCAATGGCGACAACCAACTTTTCCAAAAGTTTCGACAATTAAAATTTTTGTATGATGATAGAAAAAGAATAAATGTTTTATAAAAAGTAAGATTATAATCTGATTTTTTTATACACTATCTCAGGAGCGTATAGTATCTGAAAATAAAAAGGGCGCCAGTGTTTTTTTTTTTTTGAAAATAAAAAATAAAAGGAAATCACAAACCTTCCGGAGCGAAACCGACACGGTGTATTTAAGTATTTTGAATTAAAAAAAATATGTAAACAAATGATTCCAATTGGATTTTGAACTTAATTATTGATTTTGTTTGGGAAACCTTGCAAATGGAGGGCTAAAACCCAAGACCTTTTCAACAAAAAGAACAAAGGAATATATATAAAAAAAAGAAGATGGACCGTTAAGGTCCCGAATGCGTTATCCCGAAAGACACAAAACGAAATTTATCGGGCTGCGAGTCCGAAATCGGAAAAGAAATTTACGAAATTTAGCAAAAAACCCAAACGATCAACTATTGATTTTTCTTTATAAAGTAACTGTAAGACAAAAACCAAAATTCTACCACAAGAAAATGACAAATTAAGCAATGTTAATTTTCTTCACTGTACTTATCTTTTCTACTGCCAATTCTTCCATTCCTGGTTTTCTATTATTTATTTCACAATTAAATTTCCTTTTTTTATCTCTTAGTTCCTTTCTAAATTAAATTTTGATTTTTCGCTTTTTTTTAATCCACAGCTTGCTCGTTTCTCAGTTCGTAAAGAAGTGACCTTCTAGACTTTTCACAATGCCTGGATAGCCTCTTCTCGATCCAACGCCCAGTGAATAGGGAATAACACTTAACGTTCCATCTTTAACGACTAATAGTTAAATAAGTATATAAGATAGGTTGGGCATACAGCCATTCTCAAAATGGGTAACATCACCATCAGAGACTAACTGTCATCCGTGCTTCTTTTGAAAGTCGAACAATCATTAGGAGCGGTCGGGGACCATCTGTCGCCGCGCATTGTACAAATAGTTTGGAACAGACCACCTGTCTGATAAATACGGCAGTTTCGATATTTTGTTTCTTCACTTTACTGATAGAAAGAACCGATGGCTGATGGATCATGCCTGCCCTCTTTCGCTCTCAGTAAGATTAACAAAACGAAAAAGGAAAAGGGAACTTAAAAAATTGTTTTTGTTGCGGTAAATTTTACCAACAATTGGGGTTCCGCAATTGCGTCTGTCTGTAGAACAATCAACAGCCTAACCACGGCTTAAACGATTTTCTTCAAACTTGGTATAGCTATGCCTTTTAGTTGAGTGTCTCAAATTGAATTTTGAATAGCTTTTTTAGCCCCAAATCGTCATAAGTATCTCGAAAACGGCTCTAACGGTTTTTATAAAAAAAAATCTGTACAGGCATAGCCTACATTTTGGTCCCATTTTTGGTAGCATAATATGTTCTTAACGCTACCTGCCATACATCTTTGAATTGTTATTTTTCGAAATTTGGAAAATCGAAAATCCAATATTTCTTTGGAAATCAGTCAGACAGTTTTTTTTCTGTTAACCTTCAATTTTTCCTGGTGGTTTCTGACAAACGAATTGGAAACAATGAGAATTACGTGAATATATTAAAGAGTTTCTAGTAATCTCGTTCCGGTTGTTTAGGCCTTCAAATTGATTAATATTTGTCGCTGAAATAATCGACGGTACCTGACCTGCCATACAAATTCTTAGGGAAAAAATGGTTGATCTCGAAAATGGCCTTAACGATTTTGATACAAACTAAAATTCAGTTCATCATTATAGGTATAGCCTACATTTTTGTCAATAAAGGTTTCTAATTAAAATGTTATTAAAGGTTAGTTGCCTCGATTTTCGGATATTTCATGAACGGCTGAATCCACCCCACCCCCCTTACGCGACGAGCTTTTTGTCCGCGGTGGTTTAAAATCGGAATAAAGACCCGTCAGGAAAAGTAATTAACCACCGCGGTTGTTAGTTCCAATTTAAAAATGAATTAACACCCGCGGGGGTTATTTCCTTTTTTTTGGGAATTAACACCTGCGGGTGATAATTCCGTGGGCGTTAATGCACTGCACCGACAAAACAAGCTACAATATGCACAACCTGACTTACACGACGACATTTTGGACTATCCAATATCCCAAGAAGAGGTTATTCTCTCAGCAAATGAATTTTCAGATGGAAAGGCGGCTGGTTCGGATAGAATACTAGGAGAGTTCTATAGATATGGTACAAATGAACTATATACAAATCTTGGAAAAACTTTTAATCAAATCTCAGAATATGGAGCCATACCACAGCAGTTCAAGGAAGCCTTAATTTTCCGATCATTTTTAAATGTTTCTTATAAAATATTTACATCTATTCTATTGAAACGGTTGAATGCATGGATAAACGTAAGCGAACATCTACGTGAGTTTCAGGCTGGGTTCAGAGCAGGGTACTCAACCGTAGACCACATAATTTTGCTTAGAAGTATTGCAGACTCGTTCCTTTCAAGAAATTAGAAATTATACACATTTTTTGTAGATTTCCACGCTGCTTTCGATACAATTGACCGAAATGCTAAAGTTTGGAAGAGTTTTGCAGAATCTGTACATGAATACCAGGGCATCAGTCTTGGATGGTAAAAATATATCGGTGTGGTCCCAGATGGGGCCTTAGAAAAACTGCTAAGGTTCTACATAAAAAGAATTTTTAAGATTCCTCCAAACTCCCCGAATTTCATGATAATGTTAGAAACAGGTATATCACCATTATTCATCAAAACCTTGAAACTACAAGTGGACTACATTTTAAAAGTTCTCAAAATGTCGAATGACCGCCTCCCGAAAAAAGCAGCGCTTCAGGCTGTTCAAAGCAAGACAGAATGGTTTACAGACTGGATGGAATTAGGGCAGGAAATTGGCCTTGAACTTGAAAGGAACGAATTGAGTACATGGAAGCCAATTCTGCACGAGTAAATCAGTCGTTTGGATGAAAAATATAGAAAGATGTACAGGGACAAGGCCTCAAGCTCTCTACATCGCTTGGTGTATAGCAGACTAAATCATAACCTCATACTAGCATACCCATAAAATATGACAACGAAGTAAACAAAATAATGCGAATTATAAGAGACATAAATAAATAAGACACGGTAATTCTCTCCGCATTAGTTCAGCCGCTATCCCTGGAGATAAATCTGAGACAACAACCAGCTCTAGTCTCAGAACATCGCGCCACACATCTTTCCTATCCTTCCTTCTTTTCTTCCACCGGATGCCCGCGCTGTGTTAAGAAAAACATATAAAAGGTATTCATAATCTCTTGAGCGCGTGCAAAGTTATAAAAAAAATGAAAAAAATTATTTTCGAGATGATTTTACTATTGCCCAAATGTAACTTATGTTTATATTAAGAGGAGAGATTCTCAACTTAAATTTTAGACCTCACCGAAAAGACCTGCCAATAATTTTTCAAATGTGTAATGTTGCAGAACGAGAGGATATTTTCCGCTTTGTTGGAAGGTGCCCAGTACTAAAAGAAACACATTAGGGCGTGATTATCTAACAGATGAAGAAATGAAGAAATAATAACCCTTGTTAATGAAATGGATGTACCAAAGGTTTTCAATTTTTGCAAAACAGCACTAAGTTATAGAAATAGAATATCGGGAGACACATGCTCAATTGTGTGTTTAATTATTGTATAAATATATTGTTTATATAACGAAAGCCGCATAAAAATTAGTTCAGGGGTTCTCTAAAATACTAGTTTCCTTTATCTATTTTACCGCGTTCTATGCCAACACAAATAAGGTACGTATACAAATCTACATATACATTAAGTAACCCTGCTGAGTCCTTCCGGTCAATGATTTGCAAAATTAAACCTAAAACATATTCAATCAACATCACACAGACGCGGACGAGAGGGTGCAACTTTGGTGATAAAAAAAGGACTCACCCTTCACGCTGATATTTTGCAATCGTCCTACATCGGTTGTGGGTAATAATCGTTCCACTTAGAGCAAATAGCACCAGCGAGCACCCCTTGGTGGCCTTATCCGTACCCCCTTTCCTCCCGGGCACTCATATTTTTTTATGCATATACGCAAGGACATATCCATAAATACGCACTCATAGGTCTTCATCATGAACATACATTTTTTATGTTTTTATTTCTGAATATTTCAGCCAGCAAACGAAATAGCAAAAAAAAAAGACGAGGGAAACGAGATTAAATGTCCTAGATAACAGTTCTTCATCATCAGAGACGGCAGCACCATGTGGCATGGGTGGGAGATTGATCTCGGTGATGTCCTGGCTCACTCCGGATCGAAATAAAGCACTCCATGGTTTTTATGAATTTATGTGCGAATACCATCTCAAGATTATGGATGTAAAAAAACGAAAGCACCTAAACCACCCAAGCAGGGATCGGGGTGGCTCTGACGCCAGCCACTACTGTGCGCCAGCAGCCGTGTTGAATGGTGGTGTTGCGTTGCGTTGATGTGGGGCCAACTCAGCATCCTACTGGCGATATGGTATTGTGCGTGGTGGTATGGTACTGGTGGCCGTTTGCCGATGCCATTCAACTTTATTGCTTTGGTCATTATTTTTATGATTATTGTTGTTGTTGTTGCTGGTCCTTTCCTATTCATGCGTTCCTCTTCTTTTTTGTGTTTCTGTGATGCGGTTAGTATACCGTGGACTCGGCGCCCAAATTGAATTGGAATGCTAATGTATGGAAATCGAAAAAGAGGTCCTGTTGTTTGGTTTATTTTTTTTTTTGCTTTTTTTCTAAGGCTACATTTTTTATTTCTGTACTTCGACGTGGTCAGCAGAATTGTGTTTTTTTCGTTTGTGGCTTTGTTAAAAAGGATGCTCTGTGCGTGTGTGTGTGTGTGTGATGTGCAGAGATGGGCTGGTTAATGTTTTTTATTCATTAGAAGTAAAAAGGGTATCGCCAGATAAAAGTTAATGCTTATGTGGTAGAAAATTGCTCCTCTGGTTTATTCTGCCTACTCGAGATAATTTTATTTATTATGCTTTTTTTTCGCTGGCCAATTGAGAGGAGCTGAGTTTTGTGTGGCCTATTTAGAAAAATGATAATGGGTTGTGCTGGGGAGTCAGTTCTTTTTTTAAGGAATTCATTCGAGGATATTACCCACCTAACCTATAAGGACATGCATTTTTTTTTGACGACGACGAATTATGCTGGCATAAAGGAGCCAACAATAAAAAATAATGTTGAGTTTTAAGAGGTTTGAAATGGGAATGGAAAAAACCTATTTAGATTTTGATTAAAATGGCATATTAGTCTACTTATATAGCATCAGTTGGAAATGTTTTGATGTGGGGATATTTTAAGTTTACAAAAATGCCAAATAAGCAGAGTTCGTAATAAAATAAATTTAAAAAACTCGTGTAGTAGGTATGGGACATATCTACATAAATTGCTCATATATGTACATACTTTAAGCTGAGTAAGATATCAGAGTGTATTTGTATAACATACATATGTATGTATACTATGGCTTTTAAATTAATATTTGTGTAATATTAAATCCAAAAAATAAATACCCGAAATAAGAAACTATAAATCCCTATAATAACACATCTGAAATATGTGCACTCTAAAAAATGCGTGTAAATTTACCAAGAAATTGTATGAAATTTTTAGTGTTAAAGCAAGCAAGTTGCGTATTTATACACATGACAATAGGTAAAAAAAAATTGAACACATTATGTTGGATATTACAAACATTTGTTGCAAATTTTCACCCTCTGTGTACCTTTCAATCACCATTGTTCAATATTAAACTAATAATGTTTAAATATTACGCCCACAATGTTTATAATTAAACTAATATTGTTTAAATTCAAACGACTTATAAAAACTACACATAAAATGTTTGTATAATTAAACGATCAATGCTTATATTTACAACCATTAGATGTAAGTCACATATTTTATGTGTAAATTTGCAATTCGCTTGTGACGATGACGATACGATCGCACGTTCATTATTCATTTCATTCGTAATCAGACCGTTGGCGAACACAGAACGTCCTAGTTTTTAATAATTTGAACTTAGTTTTCTTTTCCTCTAAATTAAAAAAATTTTAAATTACTCCATTTGCTATGTGTGTTTAGTCAAATTGAATTTTTATAATAAGAAAAACTTTATTTAATTTTTAGCAAAAAAGTATTATTTTTAGCATATGCAGAAAATGCGACAATATGTTAGAGCTCTAAAATAAGGTTATTCTTGTCTTAAGGCATATTTTTCTTATATATGTATTTGGCAAATAAATATAGTTCAATTCGAGATTTAAACAAAGTGCATCCCGCAACGCCTGTCTGTCTATATGCTTGAAGGTAACTCGATCTATATAGCCTTAACCGCTGATGCATTATGCTTCAACCTTGTTACCTACTTAAGCGTCGTAGGTTATGCCATTGGGGAGAAATTGAATTTTTTTAACACTGCAAACAATTGTTATAAAATGTTTTAATTGTTTCAAAAACAGCTTGACGATATTAATAAAAAAAAATGTATTGCAGGTTATGTCTACTTTTTAGACAAAAAAAATCTACATAAAATATTATTGTAACAGCTTTCATTCACAAAAACATTATTATTGTTATTATATTATCACTTCACTCAGAAAACAATTACTTTCTCTTTCATAATTTGATAAAAAGTAAATCATAAACAACACACTTTTTTCTTAACATACAAAAATTGAAAATGCTATTTAAGATCGAAGAAAACACATTTTCGAGCATCACAAAATCAGTGTAATGTGCTGCTGAAATTTAGTATAAAAGGAAGAACCGAATGTAAGACGATCGCAGTCTGAACAGTAAACTGATGAAGTTAACATACTACCTCTAGTTGGAGTAACAAAGACTTTTTATTTCTTTTTGTTAGTTGCTCATCGACAGTATAGTTGTGTAGACAGGCTGAACATTTTATGGTCGCCTGGCTCTGCTTTGTTTTTTTCCACCGCTCATCGCCGTCATCGTTAACGTCATTCCAGTAGACGGGCTGAACAAAATATTTTGGACGCCCGTCCTTGGTTTTTTTTTTACAATTTGGACATCAAAAACACACACACAAGTTTGAGAGGCAATGTCTTAGACGTTGCCTTGGATTACACACAACACCAGAGTCGGAGTACACAAGATATTATTCCAACCAGGTTCTATACAACGCAGTCAACATAAACAGAATAGATAATTTTTTGTTTAAGCTGATTCACAGCTGGTTACACTGCAAGAGCGATGTCCTCATCCAACAGCTTAATTTTTGGGGCTTACTACCCCAATAATGAATATTTTGAGAGTGCGCGGTTAAGTGGCTACATCCCTCCCGAGGCATTCCTCTTTTTAGACAGTCGAGGGCTGATACAGGATGGAATGGCGGTTCCGATCATATACCACGTCAGCCGGAAAACTGTAGATAGGCGACTCCTGTATGGTCGAGACGTCATCGCTCAAGGTGCAGAAGAGCGCCTACGGTTCAGTAGGACTGTGTCCGATCGGGACCGAAGGGATAGGGCGAAACAAGAGAACCAGTTCTGGTGGCTCTTTGAACAGCATTATGATACATAAAGTCGATTAGCATGGTATGCCTTTGGCCGAGTTACGTAGATTTAGGTAAATTAGGTATAAGGAACAGTCGGGGTGGCACAAACAAAATTAAAAAATATGTATGTTTGAGGGGGCATTTATGCATGCAGCTGTGTGCATGCGTATGTATGTACATACGAATATGTATGTACGTATGTACATGGCTATGTGTGTTGCATGGCTCTGTGTGTCTGCATGCGTATACAAAATATACAAAAAAAATATAAAAACAACCTAAAAAATCTACTGTTGCTGTTCTAGTTTTTAAGTAGATTTAAGTGGTTTTAGGTATTTCTAGTTATCTTAAGTAGTTTAAGTTATTTTTAGTTAGTATAAGTTAGTTGTCTCTAGATTTAATTATTTTTAGTCTAGCTTTAGGCAGTCTATAAGCAAAATTAAAAAAAAAAGCACATGCTACTAAGTTTTTTGTTAAAAAAGTTTTATTGGTCAAATAAAAATAAAATAATTAGAATTAATTAAAATAGTTTTTAGGTCGAAAGACTTTAGTAATAAGAGATATAGTTTAGTTTAGAGCGCCCCGTAAAGGGCCAATAAATTAGTTGTAAGTTATTGACAATTAGGCTAGTCTTAAACATTTTTGTCTAGCTTTAAGATAGTTATAAGTTAAGATTAAATAAAAATGAATAATAAAACAAAAATTTAAAAAAAACACACAAGCATAACATCTCACGCTTCATTATTAATAATTCCTGGAAATACAACCGTTTTCTTTTATTCTCAAAAATGGTTCTACCGCTTTCGATAAAAATATGTATACAAGATATATTTTCAATTCGATTTAATATTGTTATTGTTTCAAAAATATTTAGACATTTTTTTTTAATTGACTTAAAACAGAAAAAGGTTATTTAAAAAAACAACTGTACCATACACAATTTCATGCTATACTTTTCTGTAAATCTCCAAATATCTCCTTTTATTTTAAAATAAAGTTGGTGAACAGGAAAACAGAAAAATTATTTTCAAATTCAAAATTTTGAAAAAAATAAATTGCGAACAAATGTTCTTCAAAAACAATTTCAAGACGATGTTCATAATCGATATGGAAGAACTTCAAAATAAAATTAACTAGGTATATAGTTTTCTAAGACAAACATTTTAAGTGCGAAAAAATAAAATGCACGACTGGATCGTACCTACGGACTTGCTCTTATATTCGATCACATCATATCCACAAGATTCTTAGTAGAAACGGAAAATTATATTGTTAAAGTCGTTTTTATTTAATTTTTATAAGCAAAAATTCTTTAGGTAATTTCTTTCTAAAAAAAATATTAGTATGTAACGAAAGAGAAGGAGAAGCTAGAGTGTGAAGGAGAAGCTAGAGTGGGAAGGAGATGGTGAGGGTTTTGTTCCTGAAGGGAGGTGTTGAAAAGGGGCATTGAAAAATTGGGGGCATTGATTTGAGCAGACATGTTTTTGAATTATAAGGAATAAAAACTTAATTTGACATATAATTTATATGGTTTTATTAGATTCGAATATTAATCTCTTTTAAAACTATTTAACAATATAATAAATAATTTTAAAAAAATCTTCCAACCGTTTTCGAAATAATGAATTTTCAAGAAAAATTATCATTCTTTCAAAAAAATCCACAAAAAAAATTGTTTCAAAGTTTTGGTAAAAATTTTGATCGAAAACCTTTTAGCTGTTAATGAGACAGTCGAACAAAACGGAGATATGATAGGTACCTACCGTTCACATTTTATAAAAATAAAAAGTATTGACCAAAATGTAGAACATAGAAAAAAAAATAAAAATTTTAGATTTTGATCATTCAATATTTTGGGTTGTCTGGATTCTGGAATATATGGGATTATGTGTCAAATTTCAGTTTCAGAATTTTTGAATCGAACTAAAGAAATGAAAAATAAAATGTGTTTTATCGAAATCGTTTTTCCATTGGTCAATATTTTTACTTGAAATTAAATGAAAAATAATGAATTTTTGGTGTGTTAATCATTATTACTATTTGAACAAAAAAGTATACAATTTGTTTACAAAAGTGTTTAGTCACATGAAATGTTTTCCCACACTCCAACTCGTAGCCCTCCCACAGCCAAATTATAGATCAGCTACTGAGGGGAATATGGGTTAATGCGTAAGTGGGATTTTATTTTATTTTCTAAGTATGCAACACATAAGCGAGTGAATCCACAGTTTATAATGGCAACAAAAGCCATTGTTACTATTCTATAATAAGCCAATGTACCACCGTATTCACATAGAAATGTGAAACCATTTCCACCTATTCCAATTTCCAAACAACAACTCAGCCACAGTATTTCAACATCTTTGATGATACCCACAGATTATTAAAACAATATTTTCTTCTTACCGGAACCAAACCTACACTACATCCTACAGAGAAGGCAAGACATCAGAATGTAGAGGAACAGCAATCCTCTTAAAATCAGATCTCAGATACGACAGATTGAATTGGAGAAAATTCCCTACAGACAGAGAAGAAAACCTCCCGGGAATCTCCAGTATCAACAACCTGGCCAATAATGAGTTCGATAGCAGCATCCATCAATTTGAAGCAGTGGTCAACAACGGTCTAGACAGGCAGAAAATGTCAATCTCTAGCAGATACAGCTACCTGAACTTGTCCCAGCATATACAACCAATATATGTTTACTGGCAAAGGCTCCGCAAGAAACTCCAGCGGATCTATAAAAGGAAAGTGACGAATACCGGCAAGAATATTGATAATTTCAGTGCACCAACACAATATTTAACCAGGCAGTTAATCTCCATCAGGAAAATTATTTCAGAAAGAACCTCGAAGAAATTGAACATGGCCCTGACACATTCAACAAAATCAACCGGATAGTTGAAAAAGGAAACTTCATACCAGAGACCGTCCTCCACGGACAAAAAGTTTCAAAAACTCCTGCTGTAAGACCTGTACCATTTACCAGTCACTTCCTAGTTAGTTTCAAAGACTGTCCTCCCATACACCTTCCCGACTTTATCGAAGAATTGAAAACCCGTTTTAAAGAGATAACAGCTATCACCGACACAGTGACCTCATTTCACGCAGAAAACCCTTCAACAGAGCTGCTTCTGACTGATGTTTTTACTTCTCCTTATGAAGTGACTAACATAATCATCGACGGAAACTCTAAGAAGTTAGCAGGCAGAGAAAGGATTTCTAGTTCTAGGCAGTTCTCCCCACGAACATAAACTGCAAAAACTGCCTGAACAGAAGCGACTTTCCTGCGGCATGGAAAACGGCAAAAGTTGTACCTATCCCGAAGAAGAAAAACAATGTTAACGGATATGCCAATCTCGATGCTGTGCTGTATGAGGAAGCTTCTTGAAGCACTAATTCTGAAAAAAAAAACTTAACATATTTTGCAAACACAGAGATTTCATTCCGGAGTTGCAGTATGGCTTTCGGAATAAGCACTTTCCCATTCATCCAATGTTGGGAGTCCAGTCCACTCACCAAAAAGGAAACGACGATGGCATGCTCACGGGACATTGACAGCCCTTTGGATTAAGGGACTAATATTTAAACTGTCGGAACTTGGACTTCCAAACCACTTGGTAAGACTTATCAAAAGTTTTCTAACACATACCTTTTTTTTACCGGTAGACAGACTGAATTCATTCACGAAAGTAATCAGCGCAGGAGTACCACATGGATACAAACTCGGACATATGCTGTTGAGTATCTACATTTGCCGATCAACCAGCCAAGACCACCTCGAACAAAGACAAAGCTTTACGCAGACGTCTCCATCACTGACGCATCATCTTCTTTACCAGAAATATCTGCTAGGATAGTGCAGGAGTACATTAAAAACCTATGGTAGTGCTATCTCAACTGGGTATCATATAGTGACAAGACCGAAAACTCATCTGCTTCCGGACGCCAATTGACTATGTAAGGAAAAAGACAAACTCTTGTAACCTGGCTGCAACAACACCAAAATCAAGCTGCCGGACAAAACAGAGCTACTAGGGAGATCTATAATGAAGTATCGTAAGTATCGTGGTAACACTAGTTTTGTAATTAGTTGACGTGTTTTGTTTGTTGTTTAATTTAAATTATGTTTATTTTAATTAATATTATAATTTAACTTGAATGTAAGCACATGCTTTATATCTTTATATTTTTTATTTTACAAAATTAATTTTTTGTGATTTCAATTCACGTAAGTTTGTTTGTCATTTATTGTGTATACCCAAATATATATGTCAAGATTTGCTCTTAATTGTATCGCCTTTGTTCCTCCCAACAATGTTTCCTCTCCTTATTTTTGGTTTAACTCCTTTCTTCCCATCTATTATTAGAAGGAACGTTTTGCACAATTGAAGACCTTTTTCGTATAGCTTTCGGTTGTTTTGTCTCTTTCTTCCATTTACACTTAGCCCAACCCCATAATTAGGTATCCCACGCATTCTTAAAACTAACTTAGTAATAATATTCTTATAAGATCCATGGTGGTGCGCGTCTAGTCTATACGTAAGTTCAAATAGCACAAGAAATAGTAGTACGTAGGTTCGAATCCAGGTGGAAATCTAAATCTTTTTTAATTCTAATTGCTAAACTTTTCATTTTAATTTCTAATACTAATTGTGTGGATCGTTCCGGCAGAGCCCCTCTTTTTCAGTGTTACGGACCTTGTGGAAATTTATTCCATACCAAATGCGTGCGGGTTCAAAGAATTCCTTTATTATAAAATTAATTCTTCGAAGATAGCATATTGGTATTGTCCAAATTGTAAAAAGATTTCGTTCGCTCACTTTTCTTTTAAATTATACACATTAAAAGATGAGCTTACTAAGATCGCAAAGGGGGTTGAACATGTAAGTCTTAACTTTGCTAACATAGTATCAACGTTAATGGCATCCCATCTCCAGCGTTAATAGTTGACAAATCCACTTCAACGGATGATAATGCAACACTAAATTCTTCAACTGAAATTTCAAAAAAAAAAAAGTAAAAAGAGAGGAAGCGACTTGACCACATGTTCAGAAATCGCAGGACCGGCTTCTAAAAAATCATCTAAAAAATCTTTATACTTCGTCCGAATCAGTCATTGAATTACCCCAAATTAATGAACTAATCAATAATGATGTTGAAACCCCCTCAGAACCCACTGTACCTATTCCACCTGTATCTGTGACTGAACAGCTTGATTTGGCTCCACCGCAGGAGTCCGTCATTACAGTTCCCAAAACTCTATCTTCTGTTCCAAAGCCTAGGGCCATATTTGATTCTCGTCTCTTACCCGGAACTAAGCCGGAAGACTTATTGGTCATTTGTTTGCTACGAAAGCAATTTTTTTTTATGATCTACACGCGCTTAAGGGATTGTACTACCCTTTAAATATTTCAACACAGCGCTGGCGTCAGGTCAATGAAGAGAATGAAGAAGAGAAAAGAAGTGTGGCGCGATGTTCTGGGACCAGTGATGGCGGCTGAACTAATGCGGAGAAGTTTCCGTGTCTAATTTATCTATGGCTCTTATAATTCGCATTATTTTTTTATTCGGTGCCATATTTATTGGTATACTAGTTTTAATCAATCACATGTTGTTAGTGCTATGTCTAAACAGCATGTGATGAGTATACTAGCAACGCGTATGACATTTATTTTAGAATTGGTTTTTAATGGAAAAATAAGAGGACATATGGCAGGAATCGAACCTATGACCATGAGGTTGATAGGCGAACATACAATTATCGCGCCGCGGCCACCCCCAAATTCATCATGCGTCAAAAGTTTCAAAATAAGTAAATTTAACAGTTTCGTAGCCCCTTTCAAAAAAAATTCCTCCAAATTCTCTCTTCGAACCCATATGCAGTAGTTCTTGGCCTCCTAATGCGTTGGCGAAAGAATTTATAGCCCCCTTTTAGAAAGAAATCTAATTTAAATTCGGCTTCTAGTTTAAATTTAAATTCAAAAAACTGCCCATATTCTGCCTCTACTACCAAAATGTAGGAGGTCTTCGAAGCAAGACTTCCAAGACATATAATAATTCCCTATTTTTGCCATACGATGTTTTTGCCCTGACTGAGACTTGGCTTAATGGCTCAATTTTAGACACAGAACTTTTTGATAGCGAGTTCTTAGTTTACCGAAACGATCGTCATGTTGATATTATGAATTCAGTTGGTGGTGGAGTACTTATTGATGTAAAAATTAATTTCTGCTCTACACAAATAGTCTTCCCATTCAATCTGACAATTGAACTGTTGTGCGTCAAAGTAACTAAGGAATCTTTAGTCTTATTTGTTTTAAATGTTTATATTCCACCTAGAAGTCCTGATTCAATATACACTGAACTCTCTTTAGCACTCGATTTTATTTTTAGCTTAGCTAGCATTGACAGTAATATCCTTCTATTAGGGGATTTTAATCTTCCTCGCATTGACTGGGTTCCCTCTGATGACGAATCCCATTTTGAAGCTTCCACAAGTTCATCCCAACAGGAACTCCATTCAAATGTTGGGTAATATTATATCTACCGATTTATATCAAGTTAACTCTATACACAATTTTAAAGATAGACAACTTGACCTTGTATTCTCATCTGACGCCGTTAGTACAGTAGTGTTAGAACCTACTTCTGCCTTATCTAACATCGATCGTTATCACCCGCCTCTTGACATTTTTCTTGACTTGAGCGGTCATTTACTAGAAAATAGTAATCCTCATGACTACCTCCTTCAACAGCTCTTGGATAGTTTAGTAAACTCGGGTATAGAACATTTACCGATTTCTAATGATCTTGACTCAACTATCTCAAGCTTCTATTCTATTTCGATTTTGAAGAGAACCAAATTTTCCCTACACTTGGTTCACCCGCTATTTTGAGGCTAGTCATCCGACCAGTTCTAGCCTACGACTTCCCCAGTTTTTCCATCATCTTACCCACAACAATGAAAAATTTAAAACTTTTTAAAAGAAGGACGATGTGTACTTTCACTGGACTACTCCGCAATCCAATCACGAAGGAATTTATCCCACCAAAGAAGCTGTACGAAGAAACAAATCTGATACCTCTGGCTCAATATTTGCTACAGCTCTCCGAAAGAATAATCATCAAAAACTTAGAAGACCATCCCAACTTGGAAGGTCAACAAATTGTCCAGCAACAACAAGAGCCTAGAGAAATGTATTTGTAACTGTACAGTATGTAAGATCTAAAGTATTACTTCAAAAATCCTTTAATATGTTCGAGATGTGAGCTAAGATTGCTAGTCTCCCGGACCCAAATTTGTTTATCTGCCTTTATAGGACTGAATGATATATGAACGAAAACGACCCACCCTGTATTATTGTTTATACTTACCATTAAACATACATTTCCGCATTTCCCCGTGCGCCGCCTCCGGGCCTGCTGGCAGCAAATTTCATTTCCAAAACTAATTACATAATTATAGCCAGAAACGTTTTTTATGACTATGCGTCGCACAAATATTGACATAGGGTACCCAATGCTTTTTTTTCAAAAATAACATAGAAACCAATAAAAATGCTATAATTTTTGATTTATGATATTCAATGTAAATGTTTGACAGCTTCCAAAGTGTATTTAATGTTGTTATTATTGCAAATTCAATTCCGAGCTTCGAACTATAGTCTTATATATCTAAATATCTAAATATGAATGAATCAATCTTTCATCGACCCTTCTCTATCTTTAAATGAATTCATAAAAGGAATCACAAGAAGAAACCAAAATCATGATAAATTTACCATTGATCAATGGCTATACCTATACTGCTTCCGCTATAAAAGCAGCAGCAGAATCAAACTAAGGAAAATCAATTTCAGAGTTCATTTAATTTGAAAGGACGAAACCTTATCGCAGTTGTGCAGCAACGTATCTGTGTAAGTATGCGTGCAATACCTTGGCTACTGTAATATCTGTACAGTGGATGGCAGGTGAAGTTTCTTGGGGGTGACACTTATGGAGGTAGTTTATACATACATACACCTATAAACACATAATCATCCTTAAGGAAAGTGAAATTGCAGTTGTTGCTATATCCCCGGCCGGCGAGCGTCGCCACCGGCCGCCACCGCCGCGCCGCCGCCGTCATCACACTTAATCGTCTAGCTTCTATATAACATCCAATCGATATGTGTCTGAGTAAAAGAGAACGTAGTCCTTGCAGGTTGAGTGCTTAGAGCTTGCCTCCATATCCCACACACTATAGTTTGCCTTCTTTCTTATTATTATTTAGATAAAATAATATTCAAGGGTGTGAAGCTGTTAGACTTTGGCCATTATAAGCAAAGACTTACACATTAAGCGGAATCATTATTCATTTTTGATATATTTTCGTTTGAATGTGTGCGATATGCGAATGGCTACCATTTAGGAATATTAATGAGAGGATTGTGTTGCTATAATATGGATATTGTATATTTTGACGCAGCCGGTTTTTCTTTTTAAGAATTGGGATGAAGCTTTTTTTTGCGTACATAAGATACCTCGACAGGATAAGAATAAAATTAATCAAGAGCTAAATAATTGTTCAAGCAGTGAGGGAGTCTATTTATAATACAATAAAATGAATGAATCGAGATATATTCTCAACTTACGGTCCACACAATATCAATTTTTCAATTGTACATAATATTTTTTGGGATAAGTTTATAATTGGCAGTTCTGCACTTGTGCATCTGCATTGGTTACATTCAAGAAGTAAGTAAGTACAGTAATTAGTTCTATAGGGGTTTTGATACATTCTGTATGAAAAATGCTCTAAGGTAACCGGGTAGAGGTGCCCGACATGACTCACCACAGCTCGTGGTCTTAGATACGATAACTCAACTACAATTTGACCTTCAAAGATTTGTAGACAACAACAATTTTCTCCATCTATACATGTTGGGTAAATTAGAGACGCTTCCGACCCATTATACTATCGTACAAGGGTAGTTTAAGGTTGACGCACTTAGACCACAGAGGATCATTGTATATACTCTACTCTGTCTAACAAAAATAGTAGGTACAGGGAAAATAGGCTATTTGCTTTTCACTCTACAACCAGAGTTGCATAAACCTATCTCAAGTTATAGCTCTCATACGGTCTCCGTACTTACCATTAAAAATGGTGGCAAATATGAAAAAAATGTGTGTATGGGTTACCATCTGTTTATTTAAAACAATGAAAATGTTAATTAACGGGTCCGCCATCTAACGTTTTTTTTTCCAACTAGTGCTTATTTCGTGAATGATAACACTTAGGTCATGTCTGATTTGACAGATAATTAGTTTTATCCTTCCGCTGAACGAATATGGTTGTGCATACGCTTGAACAACGCTGGGAAATATTGCGACATTACTTTGAAAATCATAGTAATGGTGCAGAATGTGTGCGAAAATTGCATACGGATTTTGGAAGAAGAGAAGCACCGTCAGCTCCGTATGTTCGTTATCTTGTGAAAAAAGTGAAAGAAACTGGCATCCTCATCGATAAACAAAAAAGCGTGAAAAGCCAAACCAGTTCGTTCACCCAAGAATATTGCTGCTGTGGCAGAAAGTGTGCGTGAAGCGCCATCAACATCAATTCACCGTCGTTCTCAACAATTGAACATTTCGGAGATATCATTGAGACGAATTTTGCATAAAAACCTTGGTATGACGCCATACAAAGTCCAATTGGTTCAGGAGTTGAAGCCAACTGACCATCCAATGCGTTTTCGCTTCGCTAAGTGGGCCTGCGATCGACTTAGAGAAGATGCTGATTTTGCCAAAAAAAATCATCTTTCCAGATGAAGTTCATTTTGATCTTGGCGGGTATGTAAACAAGCAAGATTTTCGCATTTGGGGCACAGAAAACCCGCACGCATACATTGAAAAGCCGATACACCCAAACCGAGTCACTATTTGGTGCGAATTTTGGTCCAGAGGCATAATTGGGCCATTTTTCTTCGAAAATGAGCAAGGAATGGCCGTTACAGTCAATGGCGACCGTTATAGGGCCATGTTGAACGAATTTTTGTTCACAAAAATTGAAGAGGAGGATATTGGAAATATTTGGTTTCAACAGGACGGCGCTACGTGCTACACAGCCGAAGCTACACACGATGTTTTGCGCCCTGTTTTTGAAGATCGCATTATCAGCCGCAGAGCTGATGTCGTTTGGCCACCTGCTATCTAAGATCTTGGTTGATTGACGTCTGCTATCTCAGACTGTGATTTAGTGGATCCTGCTATCTTAGCCAATTTAATGAAAAGAATATATAAATTTGGAATTTTATAAAGCTAGTTCTAAGAGCAATAAAATGTATTAAAATTGTAAAATTGTATAAATAATGCGAATTGTGAATAAAAGAACCCCAAATACACTAAAGGTAGTTGCTTCTTTAGTTAAATCCTGGATCCAGCCAGCTTACCTCAATTCTGCGGCAAAAAGCAATCTTACAACTCATTAAATCAAACATGTCAATATTGAATCCACAGCTATGAAGGACGTTTCCCTTCCACATGTTCGCCCTCCTCTCATTTCACTCAATTGCACACTAACCCTGATAAATTCCATATTCAACCAAATTAAACTTTTGATTAGTATTAAAGCTTGCAAGTCCAAATTATTAGCTTTAAAATCTATTTGATTGGCTTACAAAATAGCGGCATTTCAGTTCTAATTTGAGAGTGAATATTAGAGTATACTTCCCCGAATGCCAGTACTTCTGATCTACGTCTGCCTGAAAAACACAAGTAAATTTGGACAGCAAACAAGATTTAAAGATTTGAAAAAGATCCTTGAACCAACAATTCCCCCCACCTTTCCTTATTTTCCAGATAGATAGTAGAAAAAAAGCAGATGATCCGGCCTTTTCCTGTGAATTTTTAAGTAAAATTGGCAGCGATCAGGACCAGAAGAAAATGTATTACAATGGTATTTATATGTTCTACGTGAGCTAGTTTTAAAAATATTATTCGGCATAAAACGAGACAACCATCTAGCGAAAAAAAAACTTCATTTCAAAAATTCTGAACTGTTACAGATATGCACAAGGGATCACTTTTAAAATTTTAGACGAAAGATTTGACAGAACTTATATTGTATTCAGCTCGTTAGAAATTTTGGAAGGAAGTTGGTGTTTCAGTTTTGAAATTTAATAGACCATCTTGTAAGCCCTCACCTCTTTGAAGTTTGCCGAGATCCGAAAAGAAAAAGTTCGAATGTAACCTACTTGGGTACAGACCATTGCTAAATAATGTACAACTATTTGTATACGTGTGGTTTTTAATCTAGCAATACTTTTTCGGAGTTGGTCTTTTTGACAGCTGTCACTTGATTTATGCTCAGTTTGGTTTGCCATTTCATAATGAACAGACTTAGTCCTAATCAACGTGTGCAAATCTTGCAAATTTAATACGAAAACGAGATGGCCACCGATCCCCATTTTCACAAGAATATTTGTTTCAGCGATGAAGCTCACTTTTGATTAAATGGGTACTTAATAAGCAAAATAGTTATATTTGCAGTGATCTCAAGCCATTGTTGAGACGCAGCGCCGTTACATCCTCCAAAAGTGACTGTTTGGTGTGATCTATGGGCAGAGGGAATCATTGGTCCATATTTCTTTAGAAATGAAGCCCATGTTACAGTCAATGGAGAACGCTATAGAGCAATGATTAATGAATTTTTCGTGCGTGATTGGGGGATGTTGATATGGACAACATTTGTACATGCCATACAGCCAACGACACAATCAATTTATTGAAGGAACGTTTTATTGGTGGTTTCAGTGGCAGATTAACCACTAGGCTCCAGCCTAGGGCGGCAACTTGTAGGGGGCGCCAAATTTAGTATGTTATTTCATTTTAATCTAAAAAAAAATGAAGTAATAAGCAATAGATTAATCACATTCAAATGGGGTACCTGAAAATATGAAATTTAAATCTCTGGCTTCATTTTCCGCCAATTTTGCGCGAGCGGTTCGATTAGAAATTATTGGCTACTTGTTTCTTGTTATAACTTTCAAGTTACATTATTACGCAATATGCGTAAGGCCCTGGCCACGCAATGAGCGGCAAGCGGTAAGGCTGCAAAGCATCAAAGCGACAAGCTTAAGCGGCAGCTGGGCGCTTAATGAGCGACAATTCCTGAGCGGTTAGTTGGGAAAATGACATTGCCCTAAAATTTGTTTACGTTCAAAAAAAGTATAATGCACGAAATCGAATGTGCTTGCTCTTATTTTCGATCACATCGTAAGCAGTAGAAACAGTTGAATATATTTTTAACCAAATTTTTTTAAATACAAATTTAAAAATTTTTTTTTTTAAAAAACATTGGTATGGCAATTTATAGTTTTTAATAATGTAAGCTTAAAAATAGAATTCCGAAAAAAAATTATCAACAGTTTTCGAAATTTGGAATTTATAATTTTTTTTTTAATCCAAAAAAATATTTTTCAGAAATGTATCCAGTATTATTTACAATTCGAAGGATCTCGTATATAAACATTTTGATCAAAATCCGTCCAAAAACAAAAATTTTCAATTTTTTTTTAGACCAAAATGTAAATGTTTTAAAAATCCAAATCGGCTTTAACTATTTTCATGATAATTAAGATGTTAGTAAAAATCTTATATGGTAGGTACCGTTAGTTTTGGGGTTAAGAAAAACGATTCAAAAATCTATTTGAGATAATCACTTTAAACGCAACATGAATTAATTTGTATCGTGCTGTTTGTTTGCAGTTGTTTGTTAGTAGTTACTAGTTTCTCTGCAACATATTGCGTACAACCACAATTACAACATTTGAAGTCTATAAGTTATTCGTAAGTATATGTAAATTATAATTTATATTGCGCTATATTATATTAAGTGTTGTCGTCATCAATGTGTTTCCGACTAAAGGTGCTGTGATCGGGAACGGACTGAAACGTCAAAATATTTATTTTAAAAGAGCTTACGTGATTGGTCGGCCACCAGCCAATGAGGAGAGATCTTTTATTCAATTTTATCAAAACGGAGCATTCAAAACAAAGATGCAATTCTAAGGCAGAATAACAACAAATCCACTTTTTCTCTGTTTCTCGATATGACAAAGGCCTTTGACATGGTTGATCCTGATTTACTTCTTAATAAGTTGTATAATGGAGGATTTAGGGGTATAATTTTTCAATGGCTGAAGTCATATTTGATTAAAAGATTTCAAAGGGTTTCTGTCAATGGAAAAGTAAGCGAATCTTCCTTTCTTAAAATAGGAGTACCACAGGGTTCCGTTCTTGGCCCTATGTTTTTCCTAATTTATATCATTTCACTCTTTTCGCTGCCGTTGAAGCGTTTTTCAACAGCTTTTGCTGATGATGTTTCCTTCACCTACCAATCAAATTCGGAACTAGACTGTTATTAACGACAATGCGCTAATACCACTTACTCCACGTTTTATTCAAAAATAAACTTGTAAAATATCCTTTTAAAAAGTATTTAAATTCTAAAAATACTTACGAAAATACACAAAGTATTATTTGGAGAAAACAACAAACTGCATTAATATATGTATACACCATTTAATTTAAGGACAAAAGCATTCAACTTCTTATATATTTTTTACTTGGTCTTATTATTGAATTAATTGCAATAGTCTATACGCAATAAACTTTTGCCGTATAAAAATATATTAAGGGTTCCCAGTTTTAAAACTTAATAGGTTCTTCGTGGAAATATAAGGAAAAATATATTTTCAGCACACTAGTAATCACTTATAGCAGATTTTTCAAATATGCAGTTAGTTGCCAGAGGATTAAACTTACTTGACTGTTAAACAACGGATAACAACAATTTCAATCAAGAAAAAATAATCTATAGAATATTTTAATTTGAACGTCACTTTTATTTCGAGTGTCGAACTTTTCATAGAAATTAATTTTTCTTTAACGTTTATTTCAAAGTATGTAATAATTTTTCAAAGTGTTTTTGACATAGAAAATATCTATTTATTTTATTCCTCAGAATAACTGCTTATTCCGTTCTAAAATGAAAATAGATTTATTTCTAGGATTAAGTTCTATCTGACCATTGAAAAACTATCTATCTGGAGAATATTTACTAACTGACTGCTTAACTGTCTATTGACAAATTTGCCCTTAGTAATGTAATTTTTTTTACAAAAATTCTATCCAATGTATAACAAACAATGACCTGTGACTTATTTTCGAACATACCGCCGCATTCAAATTCCTCACCCCAAAAAGACAACCGTGTCTTTATCTCCTAACCGTTGTTGAATTCTATATAAATTTACCTATACCTACGTACGTCGCGCCGTTTCAGTTTTGAAATTATTGAAATATAATTTTGTTAGTAGGTTTTGATTTCGTGAGTTGTTTGTGAAAGGTAAAGTAATGTTAAGTGTGTGAAATTTGCCCTTAAGTCTTTCATTCGAAGTGATTTTTCCCTATTAAAAGTTCGAAAAAAAAACAGCTTTAAATCATTCGTATACCTACTTTATGTATAAATTGTAACTTCTAAGATTGTATGTAATAACGGGTTATCCATTTTGTGGTTTTAAAAGTATAGGGCTGAAATTCGACATCTGTCAAACTAAGTTGTTAAACAAATTTGTTTTTCAGTTAAAAGTCTGACATTTACGAAAATGGATCGCTTAACTATCGCACAACGAATAAAAAATTGTTAAACCCTACTACAAAAATGTGGATTCTGCCACAGCCACAGCCACATATCGTGCTTTAAGAGGAGATTATGGCAAAATTGTGAAGAAATTTGAAGAGACTGGATTAGTTACAGATATTGTAAGGCCTGTGCGTCATCGTTTCGCTCGTGCTGAAAATATCGCTGCTGTAAGTAAAAGTGTTGCCGAAGACCCGAATGTGTCGATTCCTCGCCGTTCTCAGGAATTTGGACTGTCTTACGGCACATTATGGCGTATTTTGCATTTGGATCTAAACCTACATCCATATAAAGTCCAGCTCACACAACAACTGAAGCCAGCTGACCATTCACAACGTCGTGTAGATACGTCGAATGGGTGCTTGAACAACAGGCGGTGGACGGCGAACAAAATTTTCTTCAGCGACGAAGCACATTTCTCACTCGGTGGGTATGTTAATAAACAAAATTGTCGTCTTTGGGGTTTAGAGAATCCTCAAGTAATTGAAGGGAGGCCATTACATCCACAAAAAGTCACTGTTTGGGGCGCATTTTTGTCCGGATGTGTGATTGGGCCTTACTTCTTCGAAAACGATGAATTAACGACTGTCCCGTGAATTCGGAGCGATATGGTCATATGATAACCGACTTTTTTTTGCCTGTTATTTAAAAATACGACTTGGAGAATATGTGGTTTCAACAAAACGGTGCCACATGCCACGCAACTCGAGCGAATATGGCTTTTTTTTTGCCTGAGACACTTCCTGGCCGCGTAATTTCTCGTCGTGCGATATCAACTGGCCACCAAGATCATGCGATTTGACACCGATGGACTTTTCTTGTGGAGGTACGCGAAAGACCGTGTTTATGCAGATAAACCATTAACTCTTGAGCACTTGAAAACCAACATTCGTCAAGTTATGGCTGAGATACCGCCCAATATGTGTCAAAAGGTGGTCGAAAATTACCTCAAAAGAATCGATGCTTGCAACAATTCGCGTGGCGGTCATTTAAATGATGTAGTGTTTTACACATAATGTCAACGTTCAAACTTTATAATAAAAAAGAAATATCATGAAAAAAAATATTTTATATGAGTTTTATTTACGTTTACATTTGAAACCGCAAAATGGATAACCCTTTACAATATTTGTATTAAAGCGTTGATTATTCAAACATAGTATTTTCGAAGAACATCTCACTGCCGGTGAGGCTATATCCGATTATCCAATACTCTTCGATGCTAGCCCATTCAAATTACGATCCTTGGATAGTATTAAAAAAAAGGGGTAATCACTGAGCGTACATCAGGGCGCCGAGAAGGTTAATCCGTTAATCCATTGGGCCTGTGGCGTGGCCTCCAAGATCGTGCTATTTAACACCGCTGGACTATTACTGGTCTAGGTGAAGTCGGTTGTCTACGCAGATAAATCCGAGACGATTGACGCCTTGGAATACAATATTCGGACCGTCATTGCTGCAAAAAGTGGCCGAATAATGGGCCCTTTGGCAGTAATTTGTGGATGGCAATGGTGCAGTGGATAAAGTGCTCGATTTCTAACTAGGACTTGTGGGTTCGATCCTCACGCTAGGCGCATTCTTTTCTATACCTCCAATTTTAATTGGATGTCGCCCATGGGTTAAAATGAGACAGCCAATACCTGGTTCTCAAATCCACTGTGCCAAACTAGTGCAGCGAAATTCAGGTTGCATTTAAAAGACCTTAGGTCTTCCAGGCATATAGTTAAATTAAAAAAAAAAAACGAATTTATTCGATCCAGCCACGGCGGCCAACGGAAATCATTTTTAAAACATAATGGCAATCCCTTATCTTTATAATAAAGCTAAATTCTTGGCCATAACATTAAATTATATGGGTTTTATTTCTTCTTAAAAACCACACGTCTAAAAAAACACCCTTTAATTGGACACATGTTATTTTAAATCCAAGGCCGCTATAACCAAGCAAATTTCGGACGTCCCATTGAAAGACCCTTTGAAGATCACATAAATAATTAAATCGTATGGCGCAACAGGTCCTAGAAAACCAGGATAACCGAGTGTCTTGTTTCTATCTCCTTTTGCGTATAGTTTTAATCGGAAGAACGTCTACGGGGAAAAAACTGTTTCAAGACTATTCTTTTTAGGATTTTCTATATATCCTTGCAAGAGGTTTTTTTATATTTTTTAATATATTAGGGGGCATAGAAACCGTTACGTTACACAATTATTTATACAAAACTCGATGAAATAAAAATTAGTTCTGAATTAATATAACAAAACCTCAAACAGGGTGAGAAAAACGTTTTTTCTTAATGTAAAAAAACTTGGCGATTTTTCGATAATAAAAAAAAATTATTCAACTGATTTAAAATTAATTTTGAAGGCGAAGTCTATAACTTTCAGCTTTTTCATTAAATTTTTTGGGCGAACAATTATTTCTCAACTTTTTAAATTATCTTTAAACATAGAAAGAAAAGCGATATTTTCGATTTAGCGGAAAATGTTGAATCAATTGGAATTTAGGGCATATGAAAAACTTTGAGAACTATAGAGTTTGATTTTAAACTTGATAATTTCAATCTATAATTTGCATAGATAATTAAATTTAATTCTTTAATTTTTTATATGAATTTGTTTTCGCTTTGCATCAGATGCTATTAACTATGCATGTAGGCTTCTACTCTACATAGTTGTATTCCATCTACATAAGCATTCTTAAACAATAAAGTCTATCAATAAATCCATACTTTCGATACCTATAGTTATACTTTATTCCCAGATAGTGTAGGTAGAAAAACTAATATCATTCAATTTATATAAATGCACATACGAATTCTACATAGATTATATCTATTAGAAAAATAGGTTTTTTTTTTTGTAAAGCCTAACATGTAGGTACATTTTACATTATGTTCTTTGTGTATACATAAGTTTACTTTACTTACTCGGTAACCTGGGAAGGTATATATGTATACCTACTATATCTATCAAATTAAGGTAAATTGCCAGTTTCTTTCCTCCTTTGAGTCCTTTTTACTATTTTTTTTTAAAGATTCAGTCAAACAGTCAGAGGAAGAGATTTTCCATTTTTAAATTCCTTTTTTAGTCTCCATTGGGAAATATCCAATTTATGTCCTTCGGTAGTACAATGTCACCGTGCTCTTTTCGACTTCAACACAAACATATAGGTAGAATGTCCCCAGCAGCCTTCCACATCTAAGAGTATGTATATCTATAGTTAGAACGCCATACAATGAGATTCTATATTCCGACTATGTTGTACAGAAGGGAAGAAAAAAAAAGTAAAATCGTGCTCCTTTTTTGCACACGCCCACAATTTAAAATTTACGACCAATAAAAATAAAAAAAGCTAGCCCCCCTCCCGCTCCCAACAGCCCTGCTGTAAACTTTGCATAAGTCCATTCTATTACCCATAACAGGAATGAATATAATAACACTGTGTGTGTGTTGTGTGATCCAGGACAACGCTTGCGCCCTTGTCGCCAATAAACTGTAAACGGGAGGAAATAAAAAATAAAAAACCAACGGCGCGATATGAATCCATTTTAAACTTTGTTTTTTTTTTTCAAATGTCTATATTCGCACGAGTATAGGTATGAGTAGAAGAAGGGATCAGGTGTAAGGATATGGAATGATCCATATGATAGAGAAAAACTGAGAGAAAAATTATCATAAATCCACACCCTGTTTCTCGGAGATGAAACGAAAATTAAGGGTTGTTTAGAGAGTGTACAAAAAAAATCTACATAAATTCAAATGATATGCTTAATTTATTCACAGTATGGCTTCCAGTGATTCATTCAGTTGTGTTTGGTTGTTCATAGTAAATCCTTATTCAAGTTTACCCCCATCCATTTCCCATATTACCCTTACATTCCCCTATTATCATATATTCATCCCTTAATCTCATGCAAAATAGGAAAGAAGAAAACCGAACAGAAAATGGAAGGAGAATAACAAAGTTGTGCCTTCACTTCACATTCCTTAAGGCCTTAAGCGGATATGACGTGTGTGGCTGTGGATATGTTGGTGGAATATGGAGTTCGGTTTTTTGTCGTCGCTGATGGTCTTGTTCCCATACCATTGTTACCCACATTGTATGCATGGAGCTAAGAATAAAGTAGGTAGGTTGGAGCGAGAATACATGCAAACAAGACTTGACGATAAAAAGAAAATAGAGGAAAAGCTGCAAAAATGTGGAAATCATCTATGACAACGGCAAAATCGATTTTTGTGTCACACACATAAAAATCTAAGAACCATTTGCCATCATAGCCCCTTCTGCTTTTATACCCTTTGTAGCACAGACGACATCATCATCGATGGGTAAAAGGTTATATGGATATGAGGGGGTGGATAGAATACAATGTATGTATAGTATATCCTGCTGCCTGCAACTGCAGAAGGTACATTGCCGAGCAAGAGAAAAATGAGATGTAAGCAGAAAAAAATCAGTTAAGGTCGATGTAACTTGCTCATGTTTGGTTAAGCAGGATTTGACTTGGTAAGATCCAAATTTCTTTATAAAAGAATTATTATTATTATTTTCTGTATTAAATTTCCCTCCAAAAAAAAATTATGAAATCTCAGTCAAATTTCCCTATGGTAAGGTAGACGTTTGAGTTCCATTCACTTTGGATGTGCCCGAAGGATGGATTTTTCACCGAGCCATTAAGATACTCTCTCTGAGAGCCTCAAGCCGCTATAACTTGCTGAACTTAAATAGACTGGTGACTTTAAAAAAATATCTCATAAGGAAGTCTGAAACGCTTAAATCAGGAAATCTTGCAAGGACGTCAATCGATGAAAGTCAAATTTAGTGTGAGAAGAAAAGTAGAGCTTATACGGAACCGTAGGGCTTAAGGGGCATTCGACTGCCGGGAATTAGTTGTTTTGCTTCATCGAAGCGCTAAGGAATATTTAACACTACTAAAGGCGAATAACTCTTAAAAAACTCGCATCTGTACTCATAACTGCTCCAATGTTCCATCCTGTTGGTACCACATCTTCTCTAGTAGCAATTCATCTAATTCAGTATGGAGAAAGTGTCTAAAGGGCTCGCTGTCCAGAGTAGCCGTTTGTCCCAATGGGTTTATGAAAAAATAATTCCTCCAGCCCAGCGTAAGCCGTAAACATCACTCCGCAATGCAGTAACTTTAATTGGATGTGACACCTATTCCTGGCTTATAAGCGGATTTTCGATGCGACGAAAAGGATTTGCAAAGGTTTTCCTGGGAAATTTGTGTCCCCCGCGACAGCGAAACCACTCTACTTCAATTGAAGTAGAATTACTTCAATTTCAGACAAAATAAATAAAATCTGATCCCTACTTCGAACTATTGTTAAATTTTTTATTTTATATCTGCTTCAATTTTAGGGAACCCTTTTTAATCAAAACAATCTTCAATCTACTTCAAAAAGGAAAAAATTAAAAAAAAAATGTTTTACACTCTTTCATGTAACCCCAGATTCACCATTCAAAAGAATAAATTACATCTAACTTCACTTCAAACAAAAAAATTATTACAATTGTGTGACGTTTATTATTGTTTTCCTTTTAATTTCCTTTCAAACAAGTAATGCGTTTGGTTTAAGCTGAGTTCATGTCTATTCAGGGCCGAACCCATCATAGGCGCAGGATGTGCAAATGCACAGGGCGCCAAGCTTTGGGGTTAAGTTCGTTTAACCAGCTACCTATGCCTCTGTATGTATTTCTAACAGTTGCTTGAACTCAATAATTATCGTCCAATGATTCAAACTAAGCCATTTCATCTGCTCACACGAAAGACCATTCGTATAATTACACTTGAAACAACATAGTGTAAAAAATTCCATCAAGATTACTTTGATGCAGGCTTGCAAGTTAAAACCAATCAGCTTATTCAAAATTTATACAAGAAAAAAGTTCATATGAACCAAAACACAAAATCGCACCAAGGCAGTGCAAGATTAAAATCTAGCACAAGCACTCAAAAATTTTCGTCGGATAAAATCTGAAAAAAAAAACTCAATTAATAAACGATATTAATTCTGCACGTATGGGATATTCGACTTAGAATTTGTTTGAATGAAATATTGTGAGTTTAATGCCGGATTTACACGAGTGACAAATTGCCATTATTTCTTCCATTTTATTGCCATTAATGACAAAATCGTGTAAATGGTTTAAAAATTTGTCATTTTTTTCGTCATTAAAAAAATGGCAAGGAAGACTGACATTAAATATTGCCATTATAATGGAGTCTTGTAAATCCACAATGATGCCATTTTGAAAATTATGGCACACCGCGAGCAAGAATGAACTTGCTCATTCTTTAATGGCAGATTGCCATTATCAATCAATTAGTCATTATTTTACCCCGTGTAAATGCTTATCATTTTTGATTTGATTTTACCATTATTTTGCCAGTTTAATAGCATGAATTAATGGTAATTTGTCACTCGTGTAAATCCGGCATAATAAATGTTCGACGCCAGTGAACATAAAAAAAGCACAAGAAAAAGAATTCTTTATAGATGTTTGGATGAATAGGGAAATAAAATACACGACTGGATCGTACGAACTTGCTCTTGTATCTAACTACTTTAATGTAGTTAAACGTTGACGCCGTTAGAAGGTAGGTAATTTGGTTATCCTATGCGGGCTTAAAGCTAAGATTACCTTGATTCTTAGTATAATGAATAATTGTCGAATGGATGATTCAAGGAATAGTTAAAGAGGTACCTACCCAGAAATGCATATTTAAATGCAGATTATGAATTTTAATTATGTAAGCAAGGAGGGTAATATGTAGCTACAAACATAGAACGAACTTAGGTATGTAAGCATGTGCATATAATAATGAAAATATAGGATAGGTGGGTATGTATGCATATAACATTATTATTTAGGTATCATATGCATATACATAAGATTTATGTGATTTTTAAAGATATATGTATATATAAATAAGTATGAGGGCCTACATTGTATGAAGTATTCAAAAATGCGTACAAAATAAATATAATAAACATTATAAAATGTTTTTATATTGATTAGTTGTTAGTTAAACAAAGATGCCATTTGAATTCCTAAATAAATAAATAAATATCAAAAAAAAATCGTTGGAGCGGTTTTCTATAAGAAATTAATTTTTTATGTATGTTTAAAATTTTAAAAACATTTTTTTAAAAAAATTGAAACGCGATCTTAAAAATATTTTTAATATTTATATAAAATTCAAATTTAAAAAAAATTCAGAGACTGGTTTTTGAAAAATAGATTTTTCGAAACAAAATTTGTATTTATTTTTTAAAAATCGAAACATTTTTTTTTGGAAAAATTGAGTAGCTACGCTGTTTTATTAATACTTTAAGCTTAGTACGCTGCTGATGCGAAATAAAAATCCCATAGAAAAATGACACGACGAAATCATAAACGTAATGTAATTTTAGTGGATAGCTGTACTAGATTTCTTAGTACAATTCTCCACTCTTTTCTTTCTCAATTTAATTGACCGGCACATTAATTGCTTGCGAAATCTTAACATTTCATTTTTTTTTTATTTTCTTTGTACAGTGTTCAGTGTATTAAAAAGAAAAATCTTATTAAAAATAGATACGTCTGATAAAACATTTAAAAGAGCCAATTTTTCTCGGAAAAGTGCAAGTTCAGATTCTTTAAATTTCGGCCATAAGTCCCATAAGGCCCATTTAAACATCGACTAAACTAAATCTTCAAATTGGAAATGGGAAAAAAAAATCACTCAGTTAGATGATCCGCGAGATGGAATTGTTCAAGTTACAAGATGGTATTTGACTGCTTATCAAGATGTATTTTTTTTAAATAATTCTTGGACTTGAAAATGGTATCGGGAATTAGTAAGAAACCATAAATTAGAACTCAGAACCGTTTACACCATCCCTATGAAGCACGTAGTTTTCGAATTTTACAGAGGTTTACATCCCAACTTCATTGGTTTTCTTAAAATTGATAGAAATTTCATGAAATCGGCAGATAAACCAGTTTATAAATCCAAAAGTGATTGCTTAATTTGGATCATTTAAACGGTTGTGAGTTTTATTTTAAATCATCTATGTGCAACCATTTTTAAATCCAAGAATTATTTTAAAAAAAAATACATCTTAAAGTAATTTGGTGACAAAAAATTTCCATCTAAAAATAATTTGGTGACAAAATGACTTTTATTTTACAACTTGTCAATTGTTTTTGACAGCTTACAGAACTCTCCGCAAATATTTTTCCGCTGTGGTTTTCGTTAGCATTTCGCTCTCCTAGTGGAGACCACCGAAAAATTTCGTTTCGCATCAGCAGCGTACTAGGCTTTAAGGTAAATCTAATGGGCCTTATTAATAATAAAACGCTAATGTCGACTATTAATTTAAGTTTAAAACAAAGTGCTGAGCTTTAACGAAATAAGCAAACCAATAAACAATTTAACCCTTTAACTAACTAGTCTCAAGACTTTCTTTAAATCTATTACAAAATCTACTACAAATGAGAAAAGAAATTGCATGAACTGTCCGAACTGTCAAAGATCATTTTTTTGTTTTCTTGCAAAAATATATATCTAATTTAATTCTTTAAATATATGTCTTTGAGCTCTTTTGAATGATGGTATTTTAATCCGCGATATTTGTTTTTGGCGGCTTCATTCATCCCTCAATTGTTTGGTGGAAGTCTGATGCCCATTTGCCTATAAAGCTTAATTTTTTCCCAGGCCTCACTTTTTTGTTTATCACAGCCAGGCTGTTAAGCTTGCTATCGATTATGTGACCGAGGGGTTTTACACATGAAACTAAGATCTCTTTCATTTCACACGTCCAGTTGCTGGCTCGTTTTCTTTTTAAATGCTTATCCATAATAAAAATATCTTATATTTTCGTAAAACAATTTATTTTTCGCGGCACAGATGTCAGACGCACAGGCACAAGATACATTAAAAAAAAAACAAAGTAGGAACTGTCATAATTTGTTTTTCAAAGTTAAGTATTGCCGTGTTCTTTTTAACAGCAAGTATTTTAGTATTAAATTAAAAGGAACCAAACCAAACAAAGCCAAAAATCACTTTTGTTTTAACAACATAAATTAACAGTTAACAGTACTGTCAGCTCGTTAGTTCTGTTTTTTAACTTTATCGAGAAAATGGTATAAGCTGGTATAAAACGAAATTTCATGGAAATTAAGGTGACTTGAGATGATTTTGAAATTGCGTCATTGCATGGGAAATTGTGCAATTCCGAAGATGATTTCGGCAAAATAATTTAAAATTGCGCAATTTCGTTCAGTGGGAACATAGTATTAGTGTGATATAGCTCATACAATTTCTTACAAATAATATTTTGCTGCGTCGTGAAGTGTAGTTCCGCTGCATTTGTGTGCGGTCTCACCTTAAAGCTCAACTACGAAAATAAACGAATACAATTAAATCAAATGATGCGTTTACAAATGCAGTTAGTTGCTTTTTGTTCAGTTGCATTCACTTTTTGCTTTCGGAGGGGAACAAGCGCACCTTACTTAAGAAAAACTGACATCTCGCCAAGTAGGAATAAAAAAAGAGAAAGGTGATTCATTTCACTTAAGTATACAATATGGGTGACTTCTCCTTTTGACTGTCCTGAAAGCTACTTTTCGTTGGTTTTTGACATAAACTTAAGTGCCCAGTCGAAAATTATACCTCAACTTAAAGAAAGTACACCAGAATTGCATGGAAAAAAAAAACAAACATAAATTTAAAAGAAGTGGGAGTATTACATTATTTCTTCATACTGATTTGTCTTGCTTTATTTTTAGGGAATGATGTTTGGAGCATTGGCAATAATAAAAAAGAGCTTATGTTGTACTTCAGAAACAACAATAAATAAAGTGCTTCTAAATTAAGTACTTTATTTTTACTTTAAAGCAAAAATCTGAAGATTGAAACCAACTCATAAATATACTCTTACCAATTGAAATCGACCTGGTAACTTGGGATTAGATTTAAGTATTAAATACAAATTTACGTACCATAAAACAGCACCAAGGCAACACTTTTCATTTAATGTTCGACTTTAAACATGGATTTCCATGTATTAAATTTTGACATTTTGCTAACGACTAAACTGGAGATCAAATTTGTTATTGGGATGTGGATTTTCTAAAATCTGGGGATTTTCTTTTAACCTTAACACTAAATTTGATTATTAGTAAGGCCCAATGAAAACAAAAGAACAAATAACTGTGCGTAGTGTCGGTGCATTATTGTCTTGTCCTTTTGCAATTGTTTTTGTTTTTAAGTTTGTCTGTATAATTTGAAGTTCAGTTGCTATTTAATAGAGAATACGCTTTTTAATATTAATTGTGTTTTTTAATACCGACACACATTTAAGGTTTTCAAAGTCGCGGTTTATTTTTTAGGAAAGAGAAGTGAAAGGTGGAATATAAAAAGTGTGTGTTGTGAAAAGTGTTATTAATTTGAATATGTAAATTGAAGAATGGGGCGCTTAATGTAGAGCTTATACAGGGCGCTCAATTAGCTCGGACCGGTCCTGTGTCTGTCTACGCTATGCAGAGATATTTTGAAGTAATCAAGAAAGAATGTGGGTTAAGATTCGTAGGTAACAATATATTTTTGTAAAAATATCATTGTGCATCATTTACATTTTTTTCCAAAAAAGCTCTGGCAATCAAGATTTCCCAAAAGTAGTAAAAATAGAATGAATGTGTCTGTTGTGACTTCAGTGGACATTTAAGAAGAAGATGCATATATTTCGGCAAGGTTATTCATATTACAATTTTCATTCGCCTTTCAAATGTTCTGTTGCTGTTGATAAATACATAAAACTAATTTGGAATTAAATACATATACTTATTTTTAAGTTATTGACCAATTGGTTGAATTATTATAGGTGTTCGAGATTTAAATATACCTCTTTTGGCTGCTTTGGTCGTAATATATTTTTAATGAAACAATTTCATTTCCTTTCCCGACGTTTCGACGGTGGTTGCCGTCTTCTTCAGGGGATCTTTTATTAACAAAAATAAAAAGAACATATTATACACATAAGAACATTTAGTGTAAAATTTGGCAAACTTACATTTAGTATGTATCACAGATAAACATAAATAATACAATAAAAGACAAATATAAAGCAATGATAAAAAAGAAACACTTCGATTGAAGTTTAGTCGGCTTTAAATTGTCACGATTTCTGCTTAGTCACCAAAGAGCAGTAAACTGATGAAATGTTCTGGCTGTCTTGTTTACGATTCATATTGTTTTTGTTGTTAATAATATGAAGCGTTTCAAGAGTATACCGCTTGGAGACATGTTTCTCCCTTTCCAGGATGTCCACTCTTTCAAAATCTGTTTTGTGTCCATGCTCAATGGAGTGTAAGGCCAATGCTGTCTTCCCAGTACTTTTTAAATTAATGTCGGATTTTTGGTTGGAAATTCGTTGACGAAGAAGTTGTTTCGTTGTACCGATATAGGAAAGATTGCAATTTTCTTCCGCATTGCCAAGACAGTTAATTTTATAGACTACGTCTGTGCACTTATCCTTTTCCGTTTTTGTTTTCATGTTGGTGAAAAGAGGTGCCAGCGTCCTATTGGATTTATACGCTAGACTGACGTCATTAGTACTATTTTTTACCGTCTCTTTAAAGTTTTCTGACAGTTTGGGAACATAAACTGTACTCTTATAAATACCTTTCTCTTTTTGCCGATTTTCAACAGGAGCTTTGTGTTTTTGGCGTAGTATCAAGCTGCGTATGATTTCCATTGGATAGCCATTATCTAGGAGAATTTGTGTGACTATTTTCTCATTTGCGGCGTGAAATTCCCGGTCATTCAACGCAAAGACTTTTTGAACTAGATTAGAGGCTGTATTAATAAGAATATGCTTTGCTTGATTGGATCTAAAGTTGACAAGTCTTCCAGATGCTGTGTCTTTCTGATACCAATTGAAAGAGAGTCTATCATTATCGCGATGAACCTTGACGTCTAAGAACGTTATCGCTCTGTTTTGTTCCCTCTCTACGGTAAATTGTATTTTTTCATGATATGAATTAAGGCATCGTGAAACATTGTCGACCTCCCCCTCATTAACAACTGCAAATATATCATCTACATATTTGACGATTATCTTTGGTTTGTTACTTTGAAAAGTGGAAATCCTGGAAAGGGAGAAACATGTCTCCAAGCGGTATACTCTTGAAACGCTTCATATTATTAACAACAAAAACAATATGAATCGTAAACAAGACAGCCAGAACATTTCATCAGTTTACTGCTCTTTGGTGACTAAGCAGAAATCGTGACAATTTAAAGCCGACTAAACTTCAATCGAAGTGTTTCTTTTTTATCATTGCTTTATATTTGTCTTTTATTGTATTATTTATGTTTATCTGTGATACATACTAAATGTAAGTTTGCCAAATTTTACACTAAATGTTCTTATGTGTATAATATGTTCTTTTTATTTTTGTTAATAAAAGATCCCCTGAAGAAGACGGCAACCACCGTCGAAACGTCGGGAAAGGAAATGAAATTGTTTCATTAAAAATATATTACGACCAAAACAGCCAAAGGAGGTATATTTAAATCTCGAACACCTATAATATTAAATACATATATTATTAAAATTATGATTATGGAATCTATTTCCATTTTCTTGAAATTACTAAGCTCCTAAGGAAGATGATCTGCACCTTGTAAGCCAATATTAGGAATCATACATAAGGTCCAAGATAAATGTAGCGGCTTATAGACTGAGATTTAAACTATTGAAAAAACAGCCGAAATGACGCATAGAAGAAAAATGGTCTCATTAGACATCAAATTTTTCGTGGATAGCCAAGCAGCTATCAAAGCACTATCCGTTTCAGATCCAATGCAAAGGACAAAGTGCCTTAGCGTAATGAATATTATCGGTAATTCCAGGTTAAACTCTGCTGGGTTCCAGGACATAGCAGGGGAAGAATATAGCAAATGAAATGACAGCAGCATCTTATTGGGTATGGGTCCTGACGTCGCGATTGGCGTATTAAAATGAAGATACACATAAAAATGAAAGGGGACTCTTCGTCTTCAGGTCGCGTTCCGAGTAGATGCAAAAGAGCATTTGTCCAGCCTATACACAAGAAAAACGAATCATCATCCCCTCTAATTATCGATCGATCGCACTTACGTCCCTTATTCCCAAGGTCATGGAAATGCTAATTAATTATCAGCTCAAGAAATATCTCGAAGATCGAAAGCTCCTTAATACGGCAGTACGGCTTTCGCAGTAATAGGTCCACTGCTGATAGTGATGGTATATATCACCGACCAGTGCCACAAATCTTTACATCGTTTTGGAAAAAGTAAGATTATTGCGCTTGGTATTTCAAAAGCATTTGATAGAGTTTTGCATCAGGCTCTCTTATCGAAAATGCGTGTCTTTCGGTTTTGACGAATCCTTCCTTCATTGAATAAAAATTACCTTTCAGACCGTTCAATGCAAGAAGTATTGGATGGGTTCAAGTCTGAAAATATAAATGCTGTTTGCCCCAGGGCTCTGTTCTATCTCCGACACTCTTTCTCATTCTTATTAATGATCTCCTGTCTGAAACGTCTAATCCCTTACATGGTTCGCTGACGAGAGTGCCTACCCTCAGCGTTTCATAGTATCGTTTATAGATTCACCTACCTGCTCTTCGAATGTGCATCTTCGACGGCAACGTATGATAAGCTCATTAAATTCTGACCTATATAGCATTGTTAAATGGGGAATCAAAAATGGAGTGGAATTCAATGCGTCGAAAACTCAATGCTGCCTGCTGTCCTTAAAGCATAATTTACAACCTTTGCCACTATCCATGAGTAGCACTTGCATCAAGGAAACAGAACATCTCGAAATTCTCGGTATGTCTATCTCCAACCACATCTTGTGGGAGGATCACATACGCGATGTCGCCAAAAATGCCGCTAAATGTTTTGGTTTCCTGAGGAAATGCAAGAAGTTTTTCTCCCCCTCTGATCTGGCCGTTATTTATAAAACTTACATAAATACGTCCAAAGCTAGAGTATATTTCCCACCTTTGGGCTGGTGCCCCTGTAACTAACTTAAGTCTTTTGCACAGTATTGAACGCAGAGCATTTAAATTGACTGGTGATAATAACATCGTTGAATCATTTACGTCGCTTGAACACCGACGTAAAGTTTATTCTCTCACCCTTTTCTACGGATTATGCTCTAGCGAAATTGCCATTTGCATTCCTCCCCTCAAACGTTCAACCGTAATACTTGCGCCTCCAGGAATGCTTATCAGTATACCCTCGAGCCCAACTTCGGTCGTACTGTCCACTTCAGAGATCCGTTCTTTAGCCGTACTACGCGTATGTGGAATGGTTTCCCGGTCATTGCAATGTTCAGGGATTCAAAACCAATATGCACCAACACCTCCTTTCAAGCCCTCTCTCCCTTTCCTTATGCTCACGCTGGGTCTTGGCATAAATAGGGTAACAAAAATCCCATTGAGCTTGCGCTTATTATAAAAAAAATAACTGTTGGATATCCAGGAGCGATTGTGTCATCTCTAGAGGTTAATGGCCTAGAATTAACGAAAAGACAAATCAGTATATTTTATCATTATGCGTAAAAAGAACATCAGAACCTTGAACAGGACATTGTGCCATAGATTGGGTGTGTTGGCCCCGATTTCTGTAGAAGCTGTAAAGATATTGATCAAACAGACACCATTCAACACCTGCTCTGCGACTGTCCAAATATACAAGAAAAATCGCCTCCGACACTTCGGGAACAGATTTGTTGATGAACTGGACTAACTAGTGCAGGTCCCAATGGCAAATATGAACAAAAATATAGAGAATACGGGCTGGTTCGTAAATGAACTCGTCTTCATGAAACATTAGTAGGGCCCCCGTGTACACAGCATCCTAAGCTCTACACACCCCTCTTCTTTGTGAAGACCCCTACTCATTCCCAATTGCGTGACAAACGTCCTTCGACTGGTAGAAACTCTGGGTCCATCTGCCACAGCTGTGATATAACTAAGAGAATAGACTTGCCAGTATCTCTTTTTATTCCATACTCTTTTAAGAGAGAGGAATGTTTGTTTCTGTTGATTCTCATGTTTTGAAAGAAAATTATGTTTTCTTTTGCTTCGAATCCAATACATTCACCTTTAAGAGCAAACTCCATAAAAAGTTAAAAGAAAATCAGAAAATGGGAAAGATGGTTCTGCATACGAGTTTCTTTTCAAATTTCAAACCCCATCCAACTAACCCAGAGGCTAGAACGTGCTTCGTCGTTCTTGAAGGTAGAAACGATGAATCGTCTTATGGGGCGCGGAAGGAGTAAGAATGTTGGGGATACGTTGGATGCTTAGAAAAAAAAGTAGAAAAAGAAAAGTTCTTGTGGGTTTTCTTATGTTACATTTGCGACAAAAAAAAATATAGGATACGAGGAAGGTAGGTAGATACATAAACATATCATACATACTAGAGTAGATGAAAAGATGTGAAAATTGTATGCATGCAAGTCTCTATGGCCATTTATTTACATTTACATTCCCAAGACTTCATGGTGACAAAAAAAAAGAAATAACCGAAAGATGGTAGAAAAATGTAAAAGCGAAAATTTATGTTTGCGAAGATTTTTTTTACACGTCCATTTATGTAAGTATATTGAAGTTAGGGGTTGGACATTGGGTAAAAAATTATTCAATGCTCTAAGTCTCATTTTTTACTTGTCATACTCATTTCTATATACTACAGACGTACATAGGTACATGCTAGGGTTTTAATGGACTTGTAAAAAAAAATCTTGAGATTTTGATCAAACTCTGCATTACAACATCTAAAGAGTCTCTCAACCCGGTCTATCTGTCCGTCTGTACGCGTAGCTAAAGTCTGAAATAGGGCTGGCATCGAGACCGAGACGAGACTACTTTAAAAGCACGCGAGACGAGACCGCATTTTTGGTACCGAAATTCGCCAAGAGTCTCGATGGTCTCTGTGATTTGGTTTCCGTTTTCGCTAGAAGAAATATTTTTGTATTTAATTATTTTTTAGTATTCTCATGTTTAGTTTCACATAATATACATAGCTATAGTGCATTTCGTTGGAATAGAAATCGCTAATTCTTAAGACTTTGTCTACAACTTTGGAAAAAGGTGAAATAAGACTTGTAGGTGAGTTTTAGGAAAAAACATATTATCGAAACGTCAAAATATAGTTTATTGCCTACCTATAAAGACATGAACTATTAAAATCCATTGAAGGATGGCTCTGATTTAAATGGATTAAAAAACCTCTACCAAATTCAAATTTTACCTCAGAAAATTCGATTTTTTTTCGATTTTATTTTTTGCTCCGGAAAAAGTCGATTTTTATGCCCTTAGGGTGACATTTCAAAAAAAAAATAAATATGTGTTATCATCCAAACATTAAAATATAGTATGTTGCCTACCTGTCGAGCCATAAACTGTAAAAATCCATTGAAGGATGGCGCCGACTTAAATTCACTAAAAAACTTCTACAAAACAAAAATTTTACCTCAGAAAATTTTAAATTTTTATAAACTTAGTATAAGACCAGGGCGAGAGCAAGACTGTATTAAAATGTTGACGAGAAAAAGGGGAGACCACGATCGAGTCTAGACTTAGTTAGACGAGACCGAGACGAGACAGAACTTTTTCGACTTGACGAGACAGAAACGAGAGTAACAAAAGACACGCCAGGGGCCTATTTCATAAAACTACAAGACTAATAATTATTTGTGAATTCATTTGTAACTTGTAAATTATATGCAAATTTTCGTTTCATAAAGAATAACCATAATTGACTTATAACCACAAGTATGTTTGACTTGTAACTATATACATGTGAATTTACAAATCCGGCGAACTTTTCTGTTTTATAAAAATATTTGCGCATAGGAAATTATTAGTGATGGACTTGTAACTACAAGTGAATTTATTACAAGACTAAAGAGACTAATAAAATCAATTATTGAGAACATTTCGCTCATTCGCGGCTAGAATTTAGTGCTTGGACTTAGACAACGTGTTATAAAAAGGCTTCAAATAAAATGATCTCAAGCAGTGACAATAGTGACCACGAAGATAATCGGATATTGTTAAAAATTATTTATTTAGATTTAAGAATATATAAATTACAGTAAAAGAAGATATTTAGGAATATAATAACAAAATAATAAAACAAATTGTAGATAAAACAAAATCTATTAAGAAAGCACAGAAGGAACTATCGCTCGGGAAAGAGTGGATACTCAAGCTAACAAAAGACAAAACGAGCATACAAAACCGAGAAGAAATTAATAATACCGCAACAGAATTCTACGAAAATATTTACAACACAAACCTTACGTTAGAATAGTTAACAAATCTATCAATGAATCTAGAAGGAGAGGAATAAACCGTTCTGCCATTCTTACCATCTGAGATTGAGCTATTAATTAAGGAACTACCAAATGGCAAATCCTATGGACAGGATGGAATAGGAGGTGAAATGCTCAAAATTGGTAAGAGTAAACTTATTAGTAGCCTTACAAACATGTTTAATTGGATATTGAATACAGAAGAGATCCCAACTCAATGGAAAGAATCAACCTTAATTCTACTGCACAAGAAAGGAGACACCACAAACATAAATAACTATAGGCCCATAAGTCTTATATCAGTGATATACAAGTTATTTGCGAAATGTTTATTTAGAAGAATTCGAAAAAAAACTTAGATGAACATCAGCCAATGTATCAAGCCGGGTTTCGGCAAGGTTTTAGTACTACGGATCATCTCCAGACTATAAACCAAGTGATTGAAAAGCGCAACGAATATCACCTCGACCTAAAACAAGCTTTTATCGACTTTACTAAAGCATTTGATACAGTCGAGCGAGCAACAATTTGGAAATCACTAAAAAATCAGGGTGTTAATACAAAGATAATAAGAATTATAAAGAACATATATACGAACGCGACATCCAGAATTTTATTAGAAAGGAAGGGCAAACAGTTCCAGCCTATTAAAGTTGTAGGGCAGGAGACCCATTATCGCAGCATTTGTTTGTGCAATACTTGAGGAAATATTTCGAGAAATGAGTTGGGATTACTTTGGAGTAAAAATAAATGGAGAATTTCTCAACAATTTAAGGTTTGCAGATGATATTGTTCTACTAGCACCATCATGTTAGGACTTAGAAAAAATGATATCGGAGCTGCAAACACATTGCAAAGCCGCAGGACTCGAAATGAATGCTTGTAAAACAAAGCTGATGAGCAAAGACGAAAAAAGTGGGCAGACGATTTCCATGGAAAATAGAGAAGATAAAGAAATAGGCAGAAGAATTACTAACATCTCGAAACCATTTTGTAAACACAAGCATATCTTCGATCTGAACATCAGCAAAATTTCCAGAAAATATCTTTTTGATGGATCTATCCTGCCTGTTATGACGTACGGGTCTCAAACATGAAGAATGTCGGCCATATCAGAGCAAAAGCTCTTGGTAACACAAAGAGCTATGGAAAGGTCAATCCTAAAAGTCTCCAAATGACAATTTATCCGAAACGAGGTGCTAAGAGGTATGACAGACCGTCTGTCGAATTTAATTTTTGTTTCAGTTTAAGTAAATCAAAGAGAAAGAAACGATAAAAAAAATTCTAACAAACAAACATACATTACGATCATAGAGAAGCCTAAAAAAGTGATCGACAGAAAATGCTTGTCTGTCTGTCCGTCTGTATATGTAACGAGGTGCAGCCTAAGCGGCTTAAGCGATTACCATCAAATTTGCTGCGTGTGATTCTTTTGGCATTCCTCATATGGGAAAATTGAAATTTTATTTTTAGGCCTAAAAGAGCCATATAAACTTTAAGGAAAAGCTTATTTTGCGGCTTATTAAGCGGCTGCAACTATTTTGATAAAAAAAAAATTTTTTTGGTACCAGCTATCATCTAATCTGATCCACGTTAATGGGAGAAGTATATTAACGGTTCCTTTCATATAACGGTTCTTTCAATTATTGGCTTTCTCGGTAACAGTACATTGGATTTCTGTCAAATTTTATGTCTGAGAAGATCTACGTAGCCAAACTAATTCTGCATATTAAAATTTTTGAATAACTTTTATTTTCTAATTAAAATTATTTCTTGAAATTTTATTTTTGAAAAATCAATATTTTTAAAACTAATCAAAAAATATAATTTTAAATTTTATAATCTCTTGTATATTAATAAATTCTAAAAACTACATACCAAAAATTTCAAAAAAAAGATTGTTTTCAAAAAACTAAGAATAGAAAACAGGATTTCATCTAAATCCGTTTTTTAAAAAAATCATTATCCATGCCATCTAATGGTGTTCTTGGCTTTTCGAAAAACGATTAAAGTGATGGTTTTGGCAGTTTTTATAAGTTCACAACACGGTTTTTACCTTCACTTTTATTATATACATATGTTATGTACATATTTACGTACCTAGATTCCATCTATGTAGGTAGAAACATATTACCCTCCTAATTTACATAATTAAAATCCATTTCACTGTATATATGTAGGCAGGTATCTATGTAAGTAACTATTCCTCGAATCATCCATTCGACAATTCATTATACTAAGCATCAAGGTAATCTTACCTACATCGGCTATAAACCTGCATAGGAAAACTAGACTACATCGTCAGTGGTTAGCTACATTAAAGTTGTTAGCTACAAGAGCAAGTTCGTACGATCCAGTCGTGCATTTTATTTAACTTGTAGTTGCCATATTTGTATGCTCGTAGCAGTTTAATCGCTACATTTATAATCTGAATTTGCAAGTGTGAAAAAATGTTTATGGAACACAATTTTACAACTCCATACTTAATTTGCGTTTGTAGTTACAAGCTTAAAAGTACAACACTAAAAGTTTTATGGAATAGGCCCCTCGTCTCGTTGCCAGCCCTAATCTGAAAGACCTACTACGGGCTTGTTCGCATTGGCTTCAATTTTTAAGGGTAGTTAAAAGCACTTTAGTAGGTAAGTGCACAAATAAAACAAATATTTTTGAAACATAAAATAAATTTCTAATTGCTTGCGATATAGGTACTAAAAGGCAAGTTTTGTATTTGAAAAAAGAAATCGAACTCGAGATTTTAATCAAACTTGGCATTACGATGATAGAGAACACCACAAAAGTGGGTTCTGCAATTCCGTCTGTCCGTCTGTCTGTCGGTACGGTACAGCTGAAGCGATTTTCATATATTTACATATTTCGTAATTAGCGGTATCTGCGATCTGCCATACATTTTTTTACTTTGCAGTTTCTCACAAAACGGCTCGACGGATTTCAGTCAACATGTTTATATAAAAGGACCTTAAAATTAAAAATAATACTGCTTATCAAAATTTTCAAAAATTTTTGTTTTGGATTTTTGAAAAAAAAAATTTGTTTTTGAAAATTTAATACATCGAAAACGGTTGACGATTGCAAATATTTTCAAAATTATATTTGTAAGCTGATATTTTTAAATACATGAATTTGCCATACCAATTTTTTGTTTAGATATTCTGTATGTGCAGAAATTTGTAAAAAACGAATTTAAAAATATATTTCGCCGTTTCTGCTAAGAATCTTTTGCATATGATGTGATCGAACATAAGTGCAAGTACGTGCGATCCAATAATTTGTAATTTTGTGGTACAAGCACTGGCCAAGGTGCAATATTATGAAATAATCTTTTGAATAGCTAGTGCAAAATACATATCGAATTTATTTCTCCATACAATCTATAGCATTTCGAAAATCAAAGACTAAATTCGTAAATCGAATATTCGACTAAAGTAATCACAAACGGATTTCTCGAACTTAAACATATATCTACCGTGCGGAGCAAGAACCGTTTTTCGTGTAGAAACCTTACGGACAAGTTACTAAATTCTGAGAGACCATGGGCGGACCCATATAACCACATTGCGCTTATCTCATTTCTTCCGGCTGCCTTATTTACTTGCGATATATATGTAGGTACCTACTGTACCTACAACCGACCGCATATAATATCCCTCTGTTATGAGCAAGAGCAGGTAAACACTATATTGACAGCCTGAAGCAAACATTAGCTGTGTTTTATTGGGAAATTTATCCGCCGTAAGTTTATCCGTCGTAGCATTTTACATACAATTCGCTACGGTCGATAAAAAGCTAAAGTAGAAGCTATGGTGGATGGCGAGATGACGTTTATTCGAGTCTCGAATTTGATTTTGTTAGTTTTGTTGGTACGATTGATAATTGGGTTGAATCTCGATGGATGTCTTCATGGAGTGCTATAATTATTAATTTCATTTGTAAGACAAATCGATCCTTTTGATTCTTTTTTTTTTTTCTTTTTTTTTATAGTTGGCCAGTTTATATTTCTAAGATCTTGGATAATTCCATTTTTTAATAAATTATAAGCTGTTCTTCTGAAAAATTTCTGACTTTTACTATTAAAAACTGTATTCTTTTCTCAATTATTTTCTGGAGTACGTCTAAAATTAAACCTATATCTGCAATATAGTTAATCAATTTTAACAAATTTCGATTCCCATTTTGGAAAAAAAAAATCTGTATCTATGGAATGAATTTGGTTTTACTTTTATTTTTGACTAACTGAGACCAATATTCGTTTTGTGTTCAATTTTTATTGATAGTTATAAATAAACGGAGTTTGGTGAAAAAAAATCATCTTTTTATTTAGATCTACAAAAAAGAAATTTGAGAAGACAAACCACATTGAGTGGAACTGCAATATAGAGGAACTTCTCGACACTGCGCCGCAAAATATTTATTCGTATGAAATTCTATGAGCTATAATGCCAGGCGCGCACATATGCAACTTACAGTTTTGCAACAGTTTGCTTGCTAAAGTGAATACCATGGACTTATATGAGAGTGAGCGCACATGCAAAAACTATTCAGTCCGCGATTCGAGCAACTTAAAGTTTGTGTTTTTGCACAAATCGAACGATCGCCCCAAATAAGTTCTTCAGTTTGAATCACACCGAACTATAATGTAACTGCGCGCACATTAAATCAATATGTTGTCTGTGTGTTGGATTATCTCGTTGATTGATTTTTAAGTTGCTTATGTGCGCGATCATCGTTCAATTAGGGATTAAACTATTTCGTTTCGGAAAAAAATGCATGTGCGCACCTGGCCTAAGCGCACTAAGCGGCAACTGAACTTCACAAAATGTGCTTCGTCCTCACTGTTTAATGAAGGTTGGCCATTCGCTTCACTACATGGACATGGACTGGGCGTACAATTTTGTGATCCCAAGGTTTTTTTTTCATGGAAATTGCAAGCCAAATGTTAACTATTTGTTCATTAATCCGCGTATGTTAAGTGCAGTATGATCGCTGTTGAGTGAATATTGAATTAAAAGCTAAACATACTGAGAAAATAAATTTGTAAATTGACTTGAAAAATAAAACTCTAGCTATCCAAAAATAAATAAAAGCATGAGATATAAAGGTGAAATGTAAGGGGAGAGACCAATTTGAACTACGTTGTAGTGTGCGTTCAAGAAACATTAAAAGGAAACGAGCAAATCTCCAGTAATTCTGTTTCCTCGTGTGAAAGGCATAGACAGTTTTTAAAGCAATACAAAAATTTCCCTGTGTAAAAAGGGACTATGGTCAAAGTCTATGAACAAACCCGTTCACTTATCATTTGCTTGCTATTGGTGCAAAATGAATGTTCGAATTTAAAATTGCAAATGCAGAAAAAGTGAACACAAGAAATAGGTTTGAAACATAAATTAAATATTGGTACGTTTTTCTACTTTCTATTTTATATGAATAAAAGCTAATTATTGTTCCTAATTTTGATTTTTTAATAATTTTACTTTGCAAATGACTCTTTCATTACTTGTGACTGCTGTGCAGGTGTACCATTTTTACAAAATAAAAAAGCTACGGTCCATGCTACGGTCGATGCGTTTTTTTGGGCATTACCTACGGTACTATGGATAGAATCCCAATAAAACACAGCTATTGTATCTTATAGTTCTAATACAAAGCAATAGAAAGAGCAGGCAATACATTATAGCATCCAATTCAGCTAGTCAAAATAGACACACGAATTGTAATTAGAATAAGACAACAACTGTAACCAAAAAGTGTCAGTAAAAATTCAATTCAATAGCAGAGTTGTAAAATAATGCAATCATTTTGGAATGCATTCATTGAAGTTACAGGAAAAACTTCTTCAATCATATGAATTCTCTCAAAGACTTCACCTTCAAAATATGAAGTCACCATTCATTTTGAATTCTTTGATTGGGAATTTATTTTAGTTAATTCAAAGATTGCATTCAAATGAATGCAATCTTCTGTGATTTCAGTGAAGCCAATGAAGTCTTTTAAAAGTAATTGAAGTAATTTTGAGGTCAAAAATCCATTTAAGTTATTTTGAAGTCATTGCAGTCCTTTTGAGTTGGTTTGAAATACGAAAAGTATATTAACACTTTAAATAAGCTTATACTATACGTTATTAAAAAAAAATAGTATCGCAAAATAAAAGGAAGCAATTAAAAACTATGAGTCATGTGGGAGCTTTCTGAAATAAAAGCAAAAAATGCCTTTATCATTTTTTTTATTTTTCATAACAGAAATGTATTTATTTTTCGTATTTCAAATCAACTCAATTGGACTTAAGTATAAAGACTGCAATGACTTCAATTACTTCAAAATGACTTCAATGGATTTGTGGCTTCGAAATGACTTCAATGACTTTAAAAACACTTCAATCGGTTCACTGAAATTATAGAAGATGAGTGAATTCATGAGTTACACATTTTTGAAGATAAATCAATGTGTTAAATTCTAAAATGATTTAATTCATTTAAAACTCTGCAATACGGCAAGTTTGGGATTCCAAAAAAAATCGAACTCGAGATCTTGATCAAATTTGTTATTGCGATTATTACGAAAATGAAAAAAAGAGGGTCTTATAATTCTCTATGTTTGTCTTTCCGCAAGCCTTAAGCCTATGCGCATAGAGATGGATGGATTTTCTTTAAACTTAGTACACATTCGCATTGTTTTTCGGTAATATGCTCACATAATTTTTTTGTATTTTTTTTAAGACCAAAATTAACGGCGCCTGCCATAGATTTTCTCTTTGACGAAAAGTTAAATCTTAATCTTCTCAAAAACGAATTCAACGAGAAAAAAAATAAATGAAAACAAAAAACAACCGTAACTATTTTTTGTATCAGCCATTATACATTTCGTTATATTAAGAACCTAGGTAATCTCTCCTATATCGTCCTATAACCTACTTAATATGATAATAATTAGTCTAGCTACCTACTAACAGTTGCAATATTCCAACACAAGTTGTTAGCTAGAAGAGCAAATTCGTAAGATACAGAAGTACGTTAATTAAAACTACAAAACAACGATTCGTGATAACTTATTTAGTGTCGCGTGAGTCGTTTAATATATATAGACGTTTTAATCAAATTTAATGTATAGATACGGAAAAAATTTGGTTTCCGTTGTATGGCCTTTTCACTTATTTACACTTTTATAGAACTATAGAGCCTATAAAGGAGTTGGAAAAACTATTTGCATTTAAAATGATTCACTTGTGTTTGTCCGGCCTAGATTTAAGCACACAACTCAAAAATTAAAAAAAGAAAATTTCACAATTTACATTGCATTATTATTAGTTATGACATTTACTATGCATATTTCAATGTTTTTATTTATATTCTATTCTTCCAGAATGGTTGCATTAATTACACCTGGAACACCAACCTTGGCTGCTGAACCCAGATCCTTAAAAAGATAAATGTTTATTGAAATGAGAAAAACAACAAAAACAAATTAAATTACAATGAAGAACGAAAGGACAGCAACAGCAATAGCACAAATTGAATTTCGGTCCATTTATCAACTACGAGTATATAGTAATAACTAACTTTCAATTCACCGAAGCATTCTAATAAATAGCAAATTTTGGTTGCGGATTAAGAAAATAAGAAACAATGTATATCAGATTTTCCACATAAAATGGTAGTGTTTTATATTTAAATTAGATGCAAATACTTGTAATTTGTATTTAAATTATACAAAATTATAATAGTTTAGTTATACCGGGCAAAAGTAAAGATAAAATCGCATTATCATCAGGTATCAATCATCAGCTGAACTATTTATGAAATTGAAAAAGGTGTTATTTTTGTATAGAGAAATCGTTAACTTAACCGAGGTTCCTCCGTTTTTTTGTTAAGGTTAATCATCAAATTACTTATCACATAATAGTTAGGTAGGTACCTGAACTATGAAGTCATATTTAAAATTATATCTTATTTGCACAATTAGATTTGAAAGATAAACGGTGTGAAATATTATTATTAAATATTTAGTTTAGGGACAAATATACAAGGATTAGCATTATGGAAATACAACATTTAAATATTCACAAAGGGAAACTTTAGTTGAAAAACACTAGGTTTTGAAAACATGTGAAATATTTGCTTAAGCTAATTTTCTAAAAAAAAAACATTACAACAGGAAAGAATATTTTTTATTACATGGCATGTAACGCTTAACAGATAAAAAGGTTTTAAATTAAAAACATTTTTTTTTTTAAACTCATTACATATTTCGAAAATGACTCAAACGATTTTTACTACTATATGTTATTAGTAGTTGATTGACATTATCTTGAACACATAAATAAAAACTATTTTCCTAGAACAAAGAACAACTGTACCTTGCACACAAATGTTAAAAAAAGCCGTTAAGAAAGAATTTCTGTTCTCAAAAACACCTCCAAGAGAGGTCCACTTTTAAGTTAAAACTTATTTTATTTTGCGTTCTTATTAGCGATAATATTTTCGATTTTCTCATTATTAGATGAAGCCATTCAAATTATTTTTGTTTATGTAAATTCTCCCTAAAAGGATAAATAATATTATGGATTCAAATTTTCAATAAATGTTTTTTTTTTTCAATTTTTAAAAAATAAATAACTTTTTTTGAAAGATCGATTTGTCAAAAATGAGTCACTGAAATTTTTTTAAATCAAAATCCTAGACATATATTAATAATTACTAATCAAATTGGCTCTTCGATTTTTTTTCTGCAAATTTTTTTCAAGATTTTATACATAAGCATTATAATATTGAATATTTTTTTTGAGTATAGCAAGGGTCCATGGACTTTCGATGTAAGCTAGAGATTTCAGATATTTTTACTTGCGATTATTGGTACTATAAGGCAAGTTATGGATTCGTGCAAAAAGCATTCAAACAATTAAACATGAACTTACGATCATATACGATCATTTATATAAAAAAGTGGGTCCCCCAATTCCATCTGTTTGTCAGTCTGTCTGTCTGTGGTCGAGTCTACAGCCTAAATGGTTGGATAGATTTTTTTGTCTCAAAAACTTTTTTTATAAAATAATGAGTTTGTTCTTAAATTTTAATTTCTTAATTTCTTAAATTATAAATTTTAAAATTTTAAAATTCTAGAACCACTTTTCATATTTTCGACTTTCTCATTATTAAATACTTACTTTACTTTACTTTAGATGGCGCTTACAATCCAGGATGGATCACGGCCTCAACAAGCAAGCCCGGTCCCTAGCTAGCTGCCACCAGTTACACACCCCAAGTTGGTTGAGGTCGTTCACCACTTGATCGCGCCACCTAAGATAAGGCCTTCCTCTGCCGCGTTGTCCACCGGTGTTGGATACGAAGACTCGTCGGGCTGGTGGGTCGATGTGCGTGCGCTCCGCGTGACCTAGCCATCTCAGTCGCTGTATTTTTAGCTTTTTGACCAGGTTGATATCGCTGCAGAGCCCGTAAAGTTCGTCGTTAAATCTTCTCCTCCACCCACCACCGATGCACACTGGGCCAAACATAACTCGAAGAATCTTTCTCTCAAAGCAACCCAGCTGGTTTTCATCCGATTTTGTCAGTGTCCATGCCTCTGCCCCATACAGCTGGACTGGGATGATTAAAGTTTTATATAGGGTCTCTTTGGTTCTTTGAGAGAGGCCTTTACTACTCGAATGCTTTCTAAGTCCGAAGAAACAGCGATTTGCAAGTGTGATCCTTCGTTTGATCTCCGCACTGATATTGTTGTGCGATGTAATAGTGGATCCCAGGTAAACAAAATCTCTGACTACTTCGAAAGTATAACCGAAAATCGTGACGTTTTGTCCTAGTCGATGGTGTTGGACTTCTCTTCTCGATGACAGCATATACTTAGTTTTCGTCTCGTTAACTGTCAAACCCATCTTCGCCGCTTCCGCTTCAATACTTGCAAATGCTCCACTGACAGCTCGCTTTGTTTTGTGTATGATGTCAATGTCATCAGCATAAGCAAGGAGTTGAACGGACTTTTGAAAAATTGTGCCTCTGGTGTTGACATTTGAGTTGCGCACAATTGCTTACAGCACGATGTTAAAGAGATTGCATGATAGCGCATCACCCTGTCTCAAACCTTTCTCGACATCAAAGTCGTCGGTGAAGTTCTTACCGACTCTGATGGATCAGCGAGATTTCTTCATTGTCATTCTGCACAAGCGGGCAAGTTTGGCAGGGATGCCGAGATGTGACAAGGCTCTGTATAACTCGTCTCTATCAACACTATCATATGCGGTTTTAAAGTCGATGAAGAGATGGTGCGTATCGACTTGGAATTCTTGGGATTTTTCCAGGATCTGCCGGAGTGTGAAAATCTGATCGTTAGTTGATTTTGCTCGCCACACTGATAAAATCCGATCAGGTCGTTCGTAAAATGTTCTAGGCGGATACACAAAATAGCCGACATAATTTTGTATTCGATGTTGAGGAGACTTATACCTATGTAGCTGGCGCAGTGCAGAGCATCTCTGTTTTTTGTGAATAGGGCACACTATACCGAGGTTCCATTCATTGGGCATACTTTCCTCCGACCAGATTCTAGAAATGAATTGGTGGATGCTCCTGACCAAGTCATCTCCCGCTGCCTTAAACAGATCAGCTGGCAGGCCATCTGAACCCGCTGCCTTATGCGACTTTAGTTTGGATATCGCCGTTCTTACTTCTTCTAGGTCAAGTGGACGGATATTTTGACCATCATCGTCCAAGTTGAATGGGTTGTTCTGCATAGCAACGGATGGTTGGCAGTCTTCGCCGCTTAGCAGCTTGGAAAAGTGTTCCTTCCAAATTCTCAGCACCGTCTGCGTATCTCCTACGACATTACCATTCTTATCACGGCAGGCTTCTATTCTGGGCTGGAATCCTTGGGTAGATCGTTTTACCCTTTGATAGAACTTTCGAGCGTTACCCCTGCTGTAGCATCCCTCAATAAACTCGACCGCTTGCTTTTCGTGCTCCCTCTTCTTCCTTCTTAGGAGTCGGAGTTCCTCTCTTCTTTTTTGCACATAGAACTCGGGGGCTGATCTCTCACCAGTTCTGGTCCTAGCTTGCAGCATTGACTCATGATTCGTCCTTGGCTGCATGTGCCTTCCGATAGTCCTCGTCGAACCAGAGGTTTCGCTTTGGTTGTCCATTGAATCCCAGCACATCACAGGCGGCACTTCTAATGGCTAGCTGGCAATGATTCCACTGTTCGTCTATAGTTGGTGCTGCTGGTGCGTTTTCTGAGAGATTGAGGGCGACGCGGTTGGCAAAAGTTGTGACAGTCTCTGGTGATAAAAGCTTACCGACATTGAACTTTCTCCTAATATCATCTCTTCGCTGAGGCGCCAAGGATATCCGCATCTGGACTCTATATACTACCGGGTAGTGATCCGAGTCTATGTTGGCCCCTCGGAAAGTTCGGACATCCAGGATACTGGATGCATGCCTAGCGTCTATCGCGACATGATCAATTTGGTTAACAGTGCCTTGTCCTGGAGACTTCCAAGTTCCTTGTGCTAATTGATATATATCCGAAGAGTACAGACGTGTGTCAATCAAACGGAGTAAAATCAAACGTATTTTTGCTTTATATTAACGAGTATTACGAGTTTAAATATTTTCCGGTGCGCAAAATTAATGAACTTATGTGTACTGGAGTTTAAAACTCTAAAATATAGTTAAAATGGAGTGTTTTAAGTGCAAACATGTAATTACTGGGGAATCTGGAATAGAATGCGCCGGCATATGCGGTAAAATATTCCACCAAAAAATTGCATGTAGTGGTCTCGACCGCTATAGCAGTGGGGTATTAGACACAAACACAATGGTGAAATTTATATGTGATGACTGTGTTATGTACATACACAATGTAGATTTAGCGGTGCGAGATGTACAAGAAACTGTGAAAAACAATGGAAACTATTTAAAAGAATATAAAAATGAATTTGAATTATCTTTAAAAAAAAGTGAATTAGAAATTAAAGGACTATTAGAGGCAATTGAAAACAGATATTTTGATAGGCTTCAAGAAATGAGAAGTATTCAAGAGTCTTGTGAAAAAAGTGTAAAAGAAATGGGAAAAATAAACAAATACAGTGAATCATTTAAAACTCAGAGTGACAGAATATGTGAGGATGTTAAAAATATGGAAAATGAAAATCTAAGTGCTGTTAAGAATGTAGTCAAGGAAATTAAAGATGACCTAGTCAAAGAGTTTAAAAATATGAGTGAGAAAACAAAAACAATACCAATACAAGCAAAAGCTACATACGCTGATAAAATTAAAGAAAAGAATAATGTGGTGATAATTAAACCAAAAGAAAATCAAGACAATAACAAAACAAGGGATGTTATAAAAAATTCTATAAATCCAACAAATATGCAGTTAAAAATAAATAAAATGAAAAATATTCAAAATGGTGCGGTTGTTATTAAAGGAGATGAAAGTTCGGTAAAAAAAATTGAAAATGCTTTCAATGAAAAACATGGGGATAATTATAATGTCAAAATACCAGTACGAATAAAACCGCGTGTAATTATAGTGGATGTGAAAGAGAAAGTTAGTGAAGATGAACTAGTTAAATCTCTTAAAAATCAAAATGCGTTAAGTGAATACGATATCAAGTGTATACATATATATCTGTCGCCAAAAAATAATTTCTATAATGCAATTGTTGAAATGGAAGGTGTTGCCTATGCAAAAGTTATTGAAGGTACGAAAGTAAACATTGGATGGGATAGGTGCCGATTATATCCCCATACAAATGTAATAAGGTGCTACAACTGTTGCGGTTATAACCATTCAGCAAAAATATGCACTAATCAAAAAATTTGTGTTAGATGTACAGAAAACCATGATGTGAAAATGTGTACAAGTGAAGAAATTAAATGTATAAATTGCCACAATACAAACATCAAATTGAAAATGGACTTAAATACCTACCATAAGGCAAATGATGTTAATTGTGCAGTTTATCAGAGAAAACTTAGAATAGTAGAGGAAAGAACTGATTACTAGCAACTAGATAATATAAGGTGTATATGTTTAAATGCAAGTGGTTTACTAAATAATTTTAATGAAATTGAAAGTTTAGTACGCGCTGAAAATGTTGACATTCTAGTTATAACTGAAACCCATGTTACTGACCCTGACGATTTAAACTTTGTTCAATTAGAAGGGTTTTACTACCCTATAAGCTGTGAAAGCGAATCCAGTCATACTGGAGGTGTGGTTGTATATGTAAAAAAATATTTGAAATGTAATATTTTGAACAAATATAAAGCCAGTATGCAATATTGGTGTATAATATTAAAAGTGCAATACGAAAGCTATCCTGTGATAAACCTTTGTGCGTTGTATAGATCTCCTAGCCCCTTATCATCTAAAAATGACTTTTGTAATGAGTTGGAAACATGGATAGAATATCTTCTTGAATGTGGTAATTTTATTATAATGGGTGATGTAAATATAGACTGGTTTGATGTTAATGATACTTATACAAAGCGTATTTCCAATATTGTTAATGATAATAATTTGAGTATGACTATTGATGAACCAACAAGAATAACATATAGTTCAAAAACGTTAATAGATTATGTGATAACTAACTGTACTGATATTGTAGATTCTAAAGTTAATAAAGACCTAAAAATTAGTGACCATGAAACAATCGATTTATCAATAAAAAACCAACATAAGAGAAATGACAAAAAGAAAATCAAATACTGTGTATATGACCAAAATGTTTTTCTGTTAAAATTGTCCGATATTCCTTTATTTAATGACTTTGATAATGATCAGCCATTTAGTCTAAATGTATTATGTGATCAATTTGTGTCGAATATTAAAGCGGTGGTTAATTCTATGATCAAAGAAAAGAATGTCCCATATGTAAATGCAGAGTGGTTTACCAGTGAAATAAATATTATGAAAAATATAAAAATTAGTCTCTACAGACGAGCAGTTTTAGGTAATGAGGAAAATGCATGGTTGGAATATCAACGTTATCGAAACTATTATAAAAAGACAATATGTCTAGCAAAATCCAACTTTATTAAAATGCAAATTGAAACTGCAAGCACACAGAAAGACATGTGGAGAAAATTAAAAAAGTATGTCCTAAAGAAAAATGATGATGCAATATCTAATGTGCAATTTGAAGACGGTTCTGTGATAAATGATAGTGCAATATTAAGTGTTAAATTCAATGATTTTTTCGTTCAGTCTATTAACGATATAACCAGATCTGTGATATTTTGTGACTATGTAAATTTACTAGAACATTGCAATATAGATTTTAAGTTCAAGACTATTACTCTAGAAAACATAAACAGTGCAATAGACATGATAAACAAAAAAAGAGATTTTAATTTTATGAGTGTTAAAATGTTTAAAGATTCCTTATCTATAATTGGCCCAGTATTAACAAGAATAGTCAATATATCTCTTAGTGCTGGTGTCTTCCCTCAATACTGGAAAGAATCACTTGTAGTGCCAACAAAAAAGGTCCCATATCCAAAAACACTTAGTGACTTTCGGCCTATAAACATGATGCCGTTGTATGAAAAAATTATTGAAAAATGTGTGGTGATTCAACTCCAACAACACTTAGAAGGGCAAAACCTTCTAGGTAGTTACCAATCAGGATTCCGAGCAAACCATTCATGTGAAACATGTTTAAATTTTGTGATAAACACATGGCGAAAAGAAATTGATGATAAAAATTTTGTAGTTGCGGTTTTCCTTGACCTAAAACGAGCTTTTGAAACTGTTGATCATAACATTTAAAAAAAAAAACTAAAGTATTTTGGAATAAAATCAACGGAGCTTAAGTGGTTTAAATCTTTTATCCAGGGAAGAACACAACGTACATCGGTGAATGGGAAGATATCGCTTCCAATTGATGTGAACATTGGTATCCCACAAGGCACAATATTGGGTGTGTGGTTATTTCTTATGTTCATTAACGATATGAGCAAGTGTGTACAAGCATCGAAGCTTATCCTGTTTGCTGATGATGGTCTGCTATATGTATCTGGCAAAAACTTAAACCATTGTTTAGAAGTATTAAATCAAGATCTAGAAAGAATAAATATATGGCTGAAGATGAACAGACTGGTGCTTAATGTTGCTAAGACTAAATGTATGGTGTTTCGATGTATTCCTGTTAATTTGTCTTATAATAATAATGTGTCTATTAATGTATCTATCAATAATGAACAGATTGAACAAGTAAAACAAATAAAATATTTGGGTATTGTATTAGATGAACATCTAAATTTTAACGAACACGTTAATTATATTTGTAAAAAAATATCTAAAAAAATTGGTGTGCTTAGAAAAATCAGGAAAAATATATCCATGAGTATGGCTACTAAACTATATAATGTATTAATCAAACCTCATTTTGATTATTGTGCCAGTTTACTTTATATGTGTCAACAAAGACATAAAAATAGACTGCAACTGCAGCAAAACAAAATAATGAGAATAATATTGAAATGTAATAGATATACACCAATTCAAAATATGTTAAATTCACTGAAATGGTTAAATGTAAACCAAAGACTTTTTATGTTATCTATGATATTTGTGTTTAAAATTAAAAACAATATGTTTCCTGGTTATCTATGTGAAAATGTTATACTTGTAAATGAAGTTGTTGATTATAATTTAAGAAATAATAATGACCTTAGAATTGCTAGAACAAGAACTGTGAGAGGACAACGAACAATATTTTATATGGGTTTTCAAGATTTTAATAATTTGCCGCAAGAAATTAAAAATTTAACTAATTTTAAGTTATTCAAACAAAAACTAACTGAACATGTACAAAGTAGTTATTAATTTTATAATAAATTATAAAATGTTTGAGATAAGATCCAAAAAATGTAATATATAACTCCATGTTTTAATAGTATGTAAGTGAAATTGTAAAATGAAATTTAAATAGCTTTCGAAGCTAAAATAAAAAAAAAAAATGCATTCCATTTTGAGATGGGGGAATCGAGTGCTTGCTAGGGTGCCCAAGCAACACAATCGACTCTTTCAAATATCTTGAAGTCTACTTTCGCAAGAGCTTTTAACTCTTTTCACTATCTTCAAGAGGTCATTAAGACCCCAATGGGACCAAAGGGGTGGAGCCAACTCCATAGGAGGAAGAGTTCTTATTATAGATCTTTTAAAGATGTTTTTCGTTTGAGTGAATAATTTATGGAAGAAAAAAAAAATAATATTGACAAATCTCTATCTCTTTTACACAAAAGCAAATTTAATACAATTGAAACGAAAAAGAATGAACTTAAATAAAATGCCAGATCAAGATGACTTTTTTTCATCACATTCAATGCCTGATTTATTTTACACATTATAATAGAAACTAAACTCAATTTTCTGGTGTTGTATATCTGTGTTTTGATGTGCCAAAAAAGATTTATTTTGAAATCACACATTCTACATCGGTTAAATAAATGCGCCACAAATTTAGTAACATAATGCATATATTCATTAATAAAAAAATAAAAAAACTCCCCACGGAGTTGACAGAAACTGTATAAAATACAGTCTAAAGTGGTTTTAACAATTAAAAGTGAAGCATTGTGTAGAAAGTTAGTGTGTTATTGCTATAAATTCATATGCAATCGTAATTTGAATCACATAAATAATAATTTGTACTGAAATTAATTGCAAGTAATATGGCGTCATCACGAATACTCCAACAGGGTGCTTCATTTTTATTATTGAACTGTTCCATAATGTGTTATGGGTTTTGAATCATTTTAAGTTGTAATAAGTGAGAAGTGGACTTTTGGACCAAAATGTGTATGTAAATAGATATCAATGTACTTATGTCAGTACGACGTCGATTGATTAAAAAAACCGCTAAAAATTCCGCATTTTTTTTTGGTTTTATTTTCTGCTCTGAAAATGCGATTCTCGGTCTTTTGGATAACATTCAGAGCAGAATATACAAACAATTGTTAAAATTTAGTTTGTATAGCCATAAATTTGTAAAATTTCGTTGAACAAAAGCTAAAAGTTCTAAAAAGAAGGAACATCTAAGATATGTACATACGTAAACAATATTATTCAAATTTAATAAAAACATAAAATAAACATTTTACCTACACAATGTTTTATTGTAAGATATTAAGGTATTAAAATATTACAAAAAATAATATTTGTGGTAATTATAAATAATATCTGAAATTTAATTTAACAGTGTCACCCTTTATATAAATGTCTTTGTGTTCGACATATAAATACACTTTCCATTTTTATATCGACTGCTTAAAGAGTTCGTTAAGAAGTCATTAAGCTATCATTGATATAATCTCTTTTCATAGCCACACATGAGCAAGAAAAAGATGGGAAATTTCGGCAGCTGTATAGGTTTGCTTTTTTTTTTTGTAATTTCATTACACCACATATAATTATTGTTTGACTTCACATTTATTCATCGATTTAAAGCCAAATTTATCAATACAAGGCAAAGACAAAACAAAAAGTTTTTTTTTAATAACCTTCCTTAAAGATAAAATATACACTACTAGAAGATGGGATGTTAAGCATTTATAAAGATGTTTTAATAAAACCATTAATAAAATAGCTTCAATATAATGTTTGAAAGAGACAAATGAAATACTCTAAATACACTCTGAAATTCCTTGATGTAAAGAGGTTTAAAAGAGGACCTATAAAGAGACATAATAAATATATTTGTCAAAGAGGTTTTTAAGATGTTAGAAAGAATTTTTTTTAATAGTTGAAACAAACAACACTTTCAAAGAGCAACTAAACAGGTTATTAAGTGCAACGGTATTAAGAAGATTGATTTAAGAGATTGTAAGGACCTGATAAATTTATTCAAAGAAGTCTTAAAGAGTTTATGTGTTGCTTGGGTGATACTTCTCCCCACCGCAAAGTCGATCAGTTTAATCCCGTTTTCATAAGTTTCATCGTGCAGGCTGTGTCCTCCGACCGTCAAACCAAAGATACCCTCCTTTCCGATCTGGGCGTTAAAGTCGCCAAGAACAATCTTAACGTCGTACTTCGGGCACTTATCGTACGTTTTTTCGAGAAGTTCGTAGAATTCCTCTTTGATCGAGTCATCTTTCTCTTCCGTTGGGGCGTGGACACAGATCAGCGAGATGTTTTTAAATTCGGCCCTGATGCAGATTGTGACAAGCCGCTCGCTAACGTATTTAAAATACATAACTTCTTGTCTAAGTTTGCCTTTTACCACAAATAACCGCTGTCTCCTTTCCCTGTAGCACTTACCAAAGAAGATATCACATGATTTAATTTTTCGCATGCCCTCTCCATCCCATCGCATTTCCTGGAGTACTGTTATATCAACTTTGTACTTATCAGGGTCTCCACTAATTGCTCGGCTGCACGTGGCCTGTTTAAGGTCCGGTCATTCCACGTGCAGATCCGAAATTCGTTGTCAGTATTTCGTTTGCCAGGATCATCAACATTTGGATCATCCATATCCGAGTATTGTAGTTTTTCCATAACTACCTAGATACTCCTACGTCGGGCAGTTACCCCATCGACAGGAGCCCCCAACCTGGAGGACCATGTCCTTTAATAACTCCAAGGACGAGAGTCTGGATTTACCGCTCCTTATAAGCCTGTGCTCTGATTACTTCTGAGTAGTCTATACAAGGTGTTCACCAAGTAGTTCAACCTGACTGGAACTAGTGACGCTACCGTTGATTCCATCGCGAGAATTCTTCCGCTACCGTCAAATCTGTTGGGTGTGCCTTGGTGGGAAACACTCCTTCGTTGGGGGGGGGGGGGGTAATTAGTAGCGACATCCTACTCCACTGCGACCTGTCGACCAAGGGTGGCCCTACTGCAGAATCAAGTTCCGCGATCGCATAGCTCTAAGCTTCACAGTAGTAGTCACCGTAAGCCCCTCCGCCCCGAACAAGGCTTACCACCAGCAGGGCGTGAAGCCATTCAAATTATTATTTTTTTTGTATGCAAATTCTCCCTAAAAGTATAAATAATATTACGTATTCCAATTTAAACTTTTCAGTTTTTAAAAAATAAATAATTTTTTTTTTTTTTTTTTGAAAGATCGATTTTTCAAAAACCAGTCACTGATTTTTTTTAAATTAAAATGTTAGACGTACCTTTATTAAAATCTATTATTTTGAGGCTCTTAGCTGGTGCACAGTTTCACAGATGTTGCAAATTCGGGAAGATCAATTTGTTTTCTTAAATTTATCGTAGTTTGCCATTATAAACCAAATTCGATTATCTAAACATTAATACAAATTAAATTTCAAAATGTTTAAATGTGCAAATATTCGAAAATTCGTCTATGAAATCGGAAGTATATTTTTCCCACCTATCTTAGAATTTAGAACTTAGAAAGGGTATTTTCTCTGAATTTATTTGCCAAATCAGCAATCATTTTAAGAGTATTTAAATCGATAGTGGAGATTTTTAAACGTGTTTTTTATTATAAATTAAAGATTTTATTCTTAACAACTTAAAACTCAAATTATTTATTTTGCTTAAATGTACATTTCGGAAGCTATGCTTCCATCGTCAGTAAGCTCTATTTAAATAATAATAACATTTTTATATTAATATTAAAATTCAATACACACAAAAAATTACACAAACAAATTTACAGTGAAATTAAGGTATAATATAAACTTAGTTGAAAATTGGATTTCTGGTCCATCGTCACTATTCATTAAATTATTTTTATTTACATTAAAAACTTGTAAACTTGTTGTTATTATCTAGCATGTGTTGTGATACACTTGATTTTTCTGGTTCTTTGTATTTTAGATGCGCAAAATGTTCTTTTTTTTTAACCTTTTTCTTAACACAGCGTGAACATCCGGTGGAAGAGGAGAAAGAAGGGTAGCCAAGATGTGTGGCGCGATGTTCTGAGAGTAGAGATGGTTGTTGTCTCAGATTTATCTCCAGTGATGGCGGCTGAACTAATGCGGAGAGAACTACAGTGTCTTTTGTATTTATGTCCCTTATAATTCGCATTATTTTATTTATTTCGTTGCCATATTTTTTATGGATATGCTAGTTTACTCAATCACATGCTGTTAGTGTTATGCCTAAACAGCATGTAATGAGCAAAGCAGCAACTTATTGTATTGTAGGAATTAATTATCTACTTGTTCATTTATGTTTGTTATGAATATAATCGATCTATATTATTTTTCAGAGTAAAAAATTAAATACAAATGTCAATAAAGTAATATTTATTATTAAGTTATCTTTAAGAGAGAACAGTCATACTTTTTAAATAAATAACTTTTTAAATAAAAACCACAGTCTTCAGTATGACAATTTTTTGAATTGGTTTTTAATGGAATATAAGAAGACATGGACAACGGCAAGAATCGAACCCGCAACAACGAGGTTGACGGGAGAGCACACAACTATCGCACAACGCCCCCCCCCCCCCCCCCCACTTTAAATCTTTTGAGAATTTGTCTTCTTATCTGCCCTATATATTCTTTATTACAATTGTTATATCCAATTGAGTAAATCCCTGATTGCTGTAATGTTTCAATTTTGTCCTTTGATCCTAATTTTTATTTCATTGCTTTGGCTAATTCTGATATTTTGTCTATTAAATATTGGTTTTAGCTTAGATGTAATTTCTGGATTGAAATTAAATTTTGACAATTTCTTTTCTGAATCTTGTTTATTTCTGATTAAATCTAAAGTGGTATATTTCCTTAGGCTTTGTTTTCTTTTATGAGCAATCAGTAGATCATCAATTAGTTGTTCTGTATACCCATTTATTTTTGCTATTTCTTTGATTTTTTGAATTTCACTGTATTCTCTTTCTTTTGTCATAGGAATATTTAAGGTTCTAAAAATCATGGAATAAAAAGCTGATGTTTTTTGTTCAAATGAATGAAATGAATCAGATGTTATGTATCTAATACTACGTTTCCACCGACCACTAAACCGAGATTTAAGTAGATTTAGCTAATGCTACGTTTTCACCTAAAGATAATCCGGTTTAAATTGAGAAGATTAAAAATTAATCTTCAAGTGTTTTCACCAGTGAAAAAAAGATTAGTTTGACGTTTTCACTATGACTTGTCATTCAAAAGTCAATACAACAAGACAAAAACAAAGTAATTGGGAAGAAGAATAATACTTTCGGTGCAGTGAACAATTTAATTTCAATAAATAAAAATGAGTAATAACTTTAAGATATTGTTATCCCAACATCTTGCAGCATATAGATATATTTACATAAATACTGTAATCGCCTTTGCACGGTTTTCGTTTTTATATATTTGCGAAAGAACAACTTCAAAGTATTACTGTAGGATAGCTAAAACATTGTCAATTACGAATTCGAGTCGGTCGGTGCCGCTATGGTCTTTGTAGCTTTATTGCATTTTTTATTTTTATACTTATTTATAAACAAAAACAGAATTTGAAGGCAACGACAAATTATACCAGACAAAAACAAATTAAATAATGTTGGGCAGTTTTTTTTTTTGTTGAATGTCAATGGAGAAAATGTGACGTTAGAATAGGCGCGTTCTATGAAATAAGGTTTGTTTCTTTTGAGAATCTTCTACTTCGAAGAAGATTTCAATGAGATTAATTTCTAATCTTCATTTAATGAGATTAAAATTTGTATGGGAAATCTTCAAGATTTAGAAGATTTCAAAGAGGATTTATGGTTAATCCACTTAAATCTGGATTAAGTGGTAGGTGAAAACGTAGTATAAATCTCCTACAAATCTTGAGGATTTACCAATTTTAATCTTCTCAGATGAAGATTTAAAATAAATCTCATTTAAATCTTCAATCGAACTACCATATTTCCATATCGAAATGAACACATTCATCGGGAAAGTGAATTTTTCTCTTCGGTTGACACACATGAACTGCCTGTCTCACTTCTACATCATAAGAGAAAATAAAAAGATATATGCATTTTGAATAGTGCTGTCAAAATTAATCTACTTTTGGAGCGGTGGAAACACATTTTGAGATTAGTAAATCGACAAGAGAATAAAGTTCGGTGGAAACGTAGTATAAGAGTATTTGTAGCCTTTCGACAAATATCGAATGCGATGTTTTCACCTTCTCTAATTATAGTTAAATCTAAATAGTTTAATTTTCCGTTTATTTCTTCTTCATAAGTAAACTTGATTGATTTATTTAACATATTTATTAAAATTCGAAGTTCATGCTTTTTGATTATGGCCCAAGCATCATCTATATATCTGAGCCAAATTCTTGGAAAATTTCTTTCATTTTTCATTTTAGTCTCTAAATTTTACATGAATAAGTTTGCTAAAAATGGACTTAAATGTGAACCCATACTGCAACCAAATTTTCGATAGAATTTTTGATTAAACTGAAACCAATTTTCATCTATGCATAATTTAGTAAGACGGATCAGTTCATTAATTTCTTCTCGTTTTAGAGGATTTTTCATAATTATTCATAACTCATTTAGAAAATATTTCACACAAATCCTATACCCAAATCGATTGTAAATGTTAGCCTATTCAGTCGTAGAGCGATAGATCTTTTGCCAACTTTGCATTAAATTGAACTTTCGTCGTGTAGACGATGCGTGTTTTATAACTTTTTATTTAAACCAAATTTTTGATGAAGTTCTACTTATCTCTGTGCGCACGCTATAACCTGACCTCTATGCCTATCTACTTGGGCAATGTATATTATATTATGTCTAAAATCAGTCGAAATAATATGTGCATAAAAAGGCATAAAATTTCTTATCTCAACTAATTAAACTCAAATGAGCTAAATAAAACATTTGTATTAAGCGAAATCTTCAAAAAAAAAAAAAAAAAAAACTATAAAATCACACGCAAAATTATAAAAAGTTAGAAGCCTACGAGCCTACATGAATGTGGGTATCCGCTTTAAGATAATAAATCTTATGCATGCACTCTTGAAAAGTAAAACAGCAAGTAAATAAAAAATCATTGCTCCTGAGCTAATTAGTAGATTTTCCTAATTACTGGTAAATGTTTCTATAATATTAATTGCCGTTTTGCGGTTGTTGACTTTTTGATTAAAAAACGGAAAACAAATATAATTTTAATCGGATTCATTAGCGCATTTTGTCTTAAAACACATTTGAACAAGCCATTTCATGTGTGGTTTGTGTTTATCAATTTTGACATGAAGAATTGTATGTATTAGCCTGCGTTTCATCTTGATTTGATTAAAAATTTATTTAAAACAACTATTCCGCTAGGGAAGGTAGATTGGATACTTTGGTCAATTATTATGGGAATTCACAGCGCTTTAAGCCAATAACGTGTACTCTCTTACAAGTCGCTGGAGCAGTTGGAATCGGACTGCGACTTTTGTAATACAGGGGTAAGGTTTGAGAGAGCAAAGATAAGAAAAAAAAATTTAATGAAGGTCAATAATGACATCAAAAATTCAGGATACCATTAATTAAATTTATTTCTTATCAGCAAATGATCTTGCACAAAAATTGTCAATTTAAATGTCATCGAGGAAAAATACGGAATTCTCTGTCAATTTTTCCATCATGAAGATCATCAGAGATGATACTCCGAGCCGCTTGGAAATTACTTAAAAACCCGTTGGCCACAAGGATAATACTTAATTTCAATTTTCGTATGCGGCCATACTTGCTTTTTTAACCACTTTCTTATACTATTCAATGTTTTTTAATGAACAACAACAACTTGAGTGTGTCACCACCAATTTTTTTATAATTATTTTTAGCTGGAATTATATCTATATCACGACTTACAAGGTCGATCATCAGATCCCTTTGTTTTTTAAGTTATTGTTGTTCATTCAAAAACACTAAATAAGATAATACTTTAGGACCGAATTACTGGATCTGCCTTTCATCATAGTTGAACTTCACGGTAAAGGTATTGATTTATAATCAGCCCTTAATAAATCCTTAGCCATTTCTTGCCGGCTCACTCAGGTAAGTGGGAAAACGAAGCCGCACTGGTGGGCATCAAGACTTGAACTGCTCAGAAAAGAGTGCCGAAATAGCATTCGTCAACGGTTCAAGGTGTATACTGCATAGGAAGATCGGTAGAAACTGCTTTACATTAACTAGTACGAACAATTGAGCACTCGCTCTCCAACATATGGAATATACTATTGTCGGTTTTCTGGACAGGAATTTTGAAATGATACTGAAAACCTAAAGCGAAAACACAAGTTTTCCCGTACATTTTTGTTAAACCACTCGTTTTGATAAACTACAAGTTTTAAATAAAACCTGTCGAAAACATGCTGGATTTGCAAGATGAACTAAGCAAACACACCTTGTGTAACAGTCGGTGCTCAATTAATCGTCACATAAATAGCTGACAAGTTGCTGCCAAGAAAAAGAAAAAAAAAGCTGTCTGGGGTAATTTCAATTTCAATTCACAACGTATTTGTTGTGGTCTGTGATGAAAAAATAGTTGAAATATCAAACGAAAACTTGTAAATATTCAGTGTGAACGGTTTTCGAGTTTTCGTAAACTTTGAGCTGAAAACCCGGTTTTGGGTTTGGTGTGAAAAGCCTATAAGTGAACCAACTACAATATTCAAGTCGAGAACCATTATAGCTGTTTATGACGATGGTCCAACTCGGTCGAATTTCTTTAAAATTGAACTAGTTATGTCACCTAACAGTGGAAACACAAGGGCCAATTTATAACTTGATAATAGTAATTCCACTTCTTTAATCTCTTTCAGGAAAAGATAGAGCATAGAGGAGGCGTAAATACGGAAGGCACTATTTCTCAGCACATCCGTACAGTTTCTTGCCATATTGATACCATCGGTCGCTTTCAACGTGCGAACCTAAAGACCTTTATGATGTTAAAACAGCCGTTGCAAATTTGATGGACTTGAAGTGAACGAGCACAAAACCAACTACTTGCTATCAACAAAGTAACAAGATTCTGCCCCATCACTATGGGCAAAAGGTCAATATTGATAGCAGCAATTTCGAGCTAGTTAAAGAGTTCACCTACCATATGGAGTTAATATCTCAACAATAAAATTGCTGCCACTTCGGTTTGGCGGAAAACACTTATACTGACGGTTGCCGCACGTTGTGACCAAATTTGGTCATTTTGTTCTCCATATGGTCACTTTTTTTGAAGAAGATATAAAAAAAAAATGTTCCCATCTGCTAATGTTAGCGATGAATGTGTTAAATTGAACTCACTGCATTATCCATCCACAACTACTGAATACACGAAGGCTGAATACATTCATTTTTGTCTCTTTGCCAATTTATTGACAGATGGAAAGTTTAAAATATTATTGGCGCAAAATTTTGATCGATTTAGTTAAATGTTAAACCACTTTTAGCAATTTACTAAGCTAAAAAGATGATTGAGCTAATTTTAAGCGATTTTAACATTTAAGTAAAGTTAAAATCACGGAATGGCTACTTTAACTTTTAGCAATTTGCTAAATATATTATGGAAGCCTTGTACGCGGGGTGTCCAGGTTCGAGTCCTGCTGGTTCACATTTTTTTTTGTTTTTTTTTGTAAATAATGAAGTTAAAATGATGAAAATAGAAATAACTAATACCTTTTTAGAGCACATGTTGTCTTTTCATCAACATATAATTAATTTACAACGCACAACAACAATAATTGTGTTCATCAAAATTCAAAACCCTATAAATGCTCAACTTTCTGCTTAATTAGCAATTTACTAGTTTAGGAAAGGTTTAAAAAATTTTAAATAGTTATTCAATCAATAAGCACTTAGGAAATTGCTAACTAGTAAAATGTTAAGCCCTTAACAATGGGTTGTTTAAGATTTTGCGCCATTGTGTATAAACATTTAAGTTTGACAAATAAAAAACCGTGAGTTTTACACGCAAGAAAGTTCCAATTATTTTTGATTATGTGTGTGATTCTTGTCTTTTAAGTAGAGTATCTATTTTTTCTGACTTGGGAGTTGTTTTAGATTCGGTACTCACATTTACTGACCATATTAGTTTTGTAGTTAGAAAACTAAATAGAGATTTGGCAGCGATTTCCGTGACCCTTATGTTTCCAAACGACTTTTTGTTTCATTTCTGAGACCAATTCTATGGCTGTGTAGTGTGGGCACCTTATTATTCCATACATATAATGAGAGAAATTGAAGCAATTCAGAGGAGGTTGTTGCGCTTTTGTCTCCGTTTTTTTCCATGGTTTCGTAAAAACCCTCTATCCCCTTATTCTCATAGACTTGCATTAATTAACCTACCTTCCCTGGCAAATCATAGAAAATATTTACAATTTTGTTTTATTGCAGCAAATAATGGTGCGGTATCATCACCATAGGTTCTTTTTCGTCTTAACTTCAGTCTTAGTCGCTCAAGTATCCGACTTCAAAATCCACTAAATCAAATTTTTAGTAGATAGAACTATGGTGATCATAGCCCTCTCAATCAATTTGTTCAAATATTTAATAAATTTAATTTTCTAGCGGTCTCACCAAATGACAATTTTAATAATTCAAAATATTGTTTAATAATAGGTTGGAAAATTAGTTGTTAAGTAGTTTTAAGTAGCTATTTATTATAAAGATTGTTCACGTTAGCATTTAACGAATTGAAATAAAAAATCACAGTTCAGGCATCTCCGTCTATTTCGCTTGTTGGTTGTTGATACGTCTTGAAAACAAATCATAAAAATATATTAATAAATCCTTCTAGTAAAATTTAAACAACATTATTAAAAGTTAATTTTTGTGACTTAAAAACCAGGAAAAAATCACGGAAATACTCACAGAAGAAGATGAGTCCGAATCTTGCTTAGAGAAACCGAGAAAATTATTTATCCGTTCAAGATGTTTTCATTGGAAACAAAGTTGAGAAATTTCTTAAAATATCGAACCTAACAAATTTTAAAAATGAAATTAAAACAAAGGCTTGACATTTTTATTTAGAACTTTTTGAACAGCTGCTACTAAGATTTGATATCAATAACAATGATTTGTTAAATTTGTCTATAATAACAACTTTAAAAGTATCCTGTCGGATTCCGAAGTTTCAATTTCGACGTTGAGTAAAAAAAAGTCAGTTACCTTAAAAATGGGTTAAACGAGTATTGCTTTACAAATTTACAACAAATACAAAAACACTTTCAAATAATGCAGAGATTTTGTCCCGAGCGCTTCGAACTTCATGTATATAACTATCAGATCCATTATCCTTTTTCCTATTTAGATGCTCCTCACTGTCTTCACTTTACTTTTCACACACAAAACAATTGCAATCGGTTTTTTTTTTTAACTTATTTAATAATTTTTCCAAATAAATTAACAATTTTATCGGCAAGCTACTTAACTTTTTATTTAGACAATATTAACAAGTGTGACCAGTTGTGTGTAAATTTGATAAAAACTGAAGTTGTTTGTAAAAATGGTCAAACCGAGTTTAAAAACATTTTGCTTGATTTGTTTCGTCTTCAAATTGTGTGTTATAATAAATAAAAACAACTTTTGTTTAACGTTTATTTCAAAGCAATAATTTTTCAAAGTGTTTTTGACATCGAAAATAGCTATTTATTTTGTTCCTCAGATAACTCCTTATTCCGTTCTAAAATGAGCAGATAACTTTATTCTTAGATTAAGTAGTATCTGACTATTGAAAAACTGATTTTTGCTCTATCTGGAGAATATGTACTAACTGGCTGCTTAACTGAGTATTGAAAAATTGGCCCTTAGTGAATTATTTGGTACCTTTTTATTTATTTAGTTATTTTATTTATTTTGTCATTAATTACTTATGATAATAAATTACCAAAACCCTAATTTTCTGTGTACTATTATGCTGGTCCCTTTTATTTTCAATTTTGGTCAGAAGTTTTATTTTCAGGTGGCAACAGTGCTTATACTGCCAGTATTGCTTTACGGAGCTGCTTATAGGGATGTAATTCTGAGCTGTTTCGCAAGAAAAATTCTTGGCTGATGTTTGGTCCTGTGTAAGAGCAAATCGAGGAAAAGATAAAATATCAAAATGGGTACACTTCATTAGATAAATAGATAGATAGATTCTTTATTTTTTCATCATAAGGTTTTACAAAATTTTATAACAAGAATAAGGTTATGGCAACGCTGCTGTCTGCCTGAAATGACATTTCTTATGATAAAAATAAATAAAAATATAATAAAAATGCAAGTTTTCAAGAACTTGTACAAAAAGCTAACTATTCTTTTCTTCATTATATATGTCTCAATTTTGACGTGATTTGAAACACAAATACGTTTTGAATAACAATCACGATTGTTTATAAATATAATATACAATAAAATAGTTTTTATAATAAGAATTAGTTTATATAATATACAATTTAGGAATACCAATTTTGACATGATTTGGAACACAAGAATAGATTTAATGTTTAATGTGTTTATTTTACAGGTATTAGCCTTCTAGGCTATGTGATATTAATTTTGAAGTGATTTAAAACACAAAAAAAGAAAATTTAATTGGACTAAACACTGTTTTTACAAATTAAATAAATAGGTAATCGAGCCAATCAGCTAGGGAATTGATTTCTATAATTAAGAGCGTCTTGAATAAATTTGATTAGGCACAACCATCCCTTTTCTCCATTAAGGATTTCGAAAAAAATTTCTAAAGTAAAAAGCTAACTCCAAAGTATAATCTTCGGACCTCTTGAAGAATGGGACACTTGGCCACGAAGTGGTAAATAGCTTCATTTTCTCTTCTATTACAAAGATTACAGATCTGTGACAAATCTTGTCGATGCGGGATGAAATTAAGATTTAAGATTTCGACTCTCGTTCTAAAAATGAAACTTATTTGAATGGCCGAAAGATTATTACAAAACTATTTATGAGCGGTAAGAAGCTGATGGTTCAATTTTTTGTAGTGGTTTCTCGAGGCTGATAAAGCTGCTTTGGCTAGATTATCCTGAAATAATTTTTGGTCTACTAGAGCTATAACCTCTGCAAACTGTTCTTGATAGCCTTCAATTCAATCTTCTGACAGATGTAAAACTGTTTCGTGGTGAAGTGCCAACTGCTTCCATTCTTTGAACGGAGTCGCATTTCTTAGTAACAAGTTCCTTAATAAAATTCTAAGAAGTGATCTTTCGTTTCTTTTCATTGTTCTTACAATGTAATCCGCGCTAGTCTTCAAGTTTTTAATGTAGATCCCTGATTCTATGTATATTGTATAATTTGGAGTGCAATTGGGTAAATGAAAAAGTCTTTTAAAGAAATTTCTTTGTAGGAGTTCAAAATTATCAAAATATTTGTAACCAAAGACATGGACACCGTATGTCATGCAAGTATTATTTGTTGCGTTACAAACCTGATATTTAGATCCTCAAAAAAAAGGGCACCCAAGTACAATATCAATACTGACGGTGTTGATAAAACATTTTTCTTCCGGCCGTCTTCTTGATTGCCTACCTTCCAAAATTAAAATCTTAGTTTTGAAAGAATTTAGTTGAAGACCCCAAGTATCATAGAACGAACTTAGACGGTATATTTGCATTTGAAGTGCTGATGATTTATCAGCAAAAATAACTAGATCGTCAGCATATAGCATAACTTTAATTAGGGTATTTGCGTAACTAACTCCTCCAGGAAGATTGTCATAGACGTCGTCTACATATAAGGCAAACAGTAACGGACTGAGAATACAGCCTTGGTTTGAGAACCTCAAACCATCCCATACTTTTGCGTCAGTCAAAGAAATGAGTCTTCAATACAATTGAAGGAATTTTCAAGATAAACCCATGCAAGATAATTTATATATAAGGGCTTGTCTGTTGACTTTGTCAAAGGCAGCTTTGAATTCCACAAAACAAGTGTAAAGCTTTTTTTTTGTTATCTATAAATTTTTGAGCCATGCTGGAAATTGCAATAATTTGGTCCGTCGTCGAAAAACCCGGTCAAAAACCAGCTTGCAAAATGCTTAGATGATTGTTATTTTCCATCCACTTAGAAAAACGTTCATACAAAATTGCTGAAAAAGTTTTTCTTATAAAATTAAATATTGAAATACCTCTATAATTCTCGACTTCGTTGGCATCACCCTTTTTAAATATAGCAAAAAGCAAGGATTTTTTTAAATTGGTAGGAGCAGACAAGGAGTTGTAAACTTTATTATAAAAGTTAGTAGTTTTTGAAATCCGTTGTGCTGTTCTTGTAAAATTCTACTGGAATTCCATCAATGGCTGGACTCTTACCGTTTTTACAATTCTTATGAATAGTTTCCAATTCCAAGAGAGACATATCGACATCGAGTTCATTCATGCGGGTATTTGGTAAAGTATACTGAAGGTTTAGTTAACTGAGAGTAGTGTTTTAACATGAGCAGCCAGCAACTCAGCTTCCAAGGAAAACTTCACACCTTGAGACTGTCCACCTAGTTCGCGTACTGTAGCCCAGAACTGTTTAGAGTTGGTGCATTTTTTCAAGTCTTCGGCTTTATTTCTTAAATAAGATATTTTCTTAGTTTTACAAATATGTTTGTAATTTTTATTGAATCGTAAGTAATAACTTTTGAAAAACTGTGAATTGGTAGTTCTAAAGAACTTCAAATAAACAAACGAGAGTAGACGCTTGCAATCATTGTCAAAAAGTTATAAGTTTTATGTGCAAAAGGAGCTGCAACTATAATAGCTTTATTTATACTTTGACTTATTTCTTTGACCGTGTGTGTAGATTGCTGAACTAAAGAGCACGAATGTCGATGTAAAAGTTTTTTATATAGCGTTGCGTTGTTTTCTGACCATTCTAGCTTGAAAAAGTTGGAGTTTGCACGTTGAATTGACTCAGAAATTTTTATTTTGACAATAATAGGAAAGTGGGCTGAAACTAGACTTAATTATTTAGGATATATCTGGCGAATGGACAATAAAGGCTAACGCAGCTAACACTCCTCGAACACCAACCTCCTGGTCAGAGATGAAAACAAAGTCCTAAGCTCCGTTTTAAAAGCCAAGCTGCCAAAGATGATAAAGCATTATTTTTCAGGATGACTGGGAAGAATCGAGTCCGGAATCCGGGAGGCTGAATGATTACATACCGTATCTGACAAAGGGAGATTTCAGTGGTCGGAAACCCCACGGGTAAGAAAGGAAGTATTTACAAAATTGTCTACTTTTTTTTAATTTTAAGCAGAACAAATTTTCTGGTATAATTTCGGTTCCTCGATAATTTGGTAGAGATACAATTTTAGATCTGAACTCCTCCTGTGAGCAGCGTGTTCTGTTCTTAGTCTATAGGAGTAGAGTAGTCCCACAATTTTCTACTGAATTCGAAGTGATAAATGAGAGGCACTTTACATGACAAGATAGGCACTTGCAGGATTTGTCAATACCTCCAAGAAATAAAAGATGAAAACAAATATTGGCCCCATCATTGAATTATTTTTCAATGCCTGTTATGAATGACTAGTGCCTTATGCACTTTAACTTTATTCGTAGGTACGTTTAACTCTGGCTAGATAAATATTAGTAATATACAGTCTTCTTACATTTTGCTGACTCTATCTGTAAAAAATACATAGATACAAAAAGAAATTCACGTAACCTCACCCAGCACTTTCTATTTTTTTTTTATCCGTAGATCACCATCAATTTTGCTGCTTATTGACATTATTCTTCTATCGCTCCATTACTCAGCGGCAATAAAAAACTGGTCACATCCGATGCAGTGCCATATATCAAGGAACGCGATTAACAAAATCGTCCATTTATAAACATTAAAAAATAATTGCCAATTAAAATGGATCCCATTGGTTTGATTCTATCCCCAGCATGTCCAATGTCCATCGCGGGTCTTCAAAAAAAAATCCTTATATCCACCTCCTGCATACCTCGTGAACTCCATCAACAAAAATAAACCGGAAATCTATCAGTATACGCACGGGCACGCTAACGCATTGTATGCTTATATAAAATGTCATGCGGATCCGCTTCTACAATAACAACAGCAACTCTCATATATCTCCATTAATTTTACTGCGAGCAAAACATCCAAAACCCAACAAGGATAATAATGTTCAAACAACAAGAGCCCTATACTACCTACCTAAAAGACGAATGGCGATGACAAAGCCAATAAAATAAAATTAAGTTAAAAATAGTCGAGATATATGAGCAGCGCCCAAAACGTCATCCAATAACTCACGGTGTAATCCTTTAAATAGGACATTCGCGTTATCCCTTCCCTCCGTGCCCAATCCCTATAGCACCGGCTGTGCTCGCCATTAAGTGGAAATTTATTCGAATGCCTGATTAGCTGGCCGGACGCGTACCAACCAACGCCAACGATTACAATTCCAGTTCCAGTTCCACTACTGACCGACAAAGCCTTCTAGTGAACGCTTTAATGACCAAACTTTGGTCTTTTAGTTTTTTTAAACAATTTTTCCAAAGGCAGAAATAAAAATAATAAAAAAGAGACACCAATGATAATGGTTATAGACCATATAGGCTCCAGGTTGGTCGGGAGCGCAAGCGGAGCTCTAAAATTGTCTCCTCACCGCACCAAAGGACATTAACTTAAGTCATCGTTGTTAGTATAGAGCCGCTGACTAAATTCCTAATACACTCTTTATACCAATAGCGGGAATGGATTTAGTAGAAAATTGCGTGGGTAGTCGCAATTTTTTTTTTATTTTTTTCCATGGTATGAGGATGATGAAGGGAAATGGTCATAAAACACATTAAATCCAATCGAATAATCGAAATGTCACATTATCCTGTAAAATATTGGAGGTCTTTCGGATTTCGTATGCGATGTAGCAAAACCGCAATCATTCTTCCAAATACCATTCATCCGCACCGCACCACCCGACATTATTGTCGGTAATACGTGTAATAGTATTCAAGGACCACAAACGGATACCAACCAACCAATCCTAAGGCAGAAGGGTAAAAAAAAAACAATTTTTTATGCTTCGTATTCGGCTGTTTTTTACCCGTTCCATAGAGTCCTTGGGGTATAATTTTAATGGCCCAACATATACATAGTAATCTGTTTGTGTATATTTTCTTTTCGGAGAAACGACGAATGTCGAACATTATGGTGGCCAAAAGGTATACCGAAGGTCCGCCATCTGACATACTCAGATTTATACATACGGTCATATGTATATTTTGATATAGAGGCATGAAAATCCCATTTCGCATATACAATTTGAATTATTACATTTGGATTTGTTTGGGATATTTTTTTGTGAGTATGGGCATAGAACATAAATCGCTCTTTTGGGAATTGAAATCGAAGTAAAACTTTTTGTTTTGATTGTTGTTCCAGAGAAGAAGAACAAGAACAAGCACCTGCTATACGAATACAAATGATAATTTTTTTTTTTTGGTTTTGTTTTGTGTTAGGGTAATATTTTTTAAGGATTTGATGTTGGAATCTTACTTTATGCCAAGGTTTGGCAATAGCATGAAAACTGAAAAAGCTACATCATACCAAACGAATAACAATGAGACCAATGATCCATCTTGATACCTCAATCTTTTGTTCTTAGTCCTTTCTGCTAATTCCGATTAAGATATTCCAACCAAAGACCTTAATATTTTAGTAATAAGTCTTTATTGTTTTAAGCTTAAAATAGAAGTGAAGAAAAATATTATTAAGAAATTGACAAAATTTTTATAGAAATCTAAGTTATTTCTATAACTTGAACTAAATACATATACATAGTAGAAATGTGATTTCTTAATTTCAACACTCCCACTTTTAGTTACAAGTTATTTTGCATAATAAAATCTTAATAACATAAAAATAATTTTAAATCAAAACATCAATTTGGGGGTGGCCGTGGCGCGATAGTTGTGTGCTCACCTGTCAACCTCGTAGTTGCAGGTTCGATTCCTGCCGTTGTCTATGTCTTCTTATTATTCCATTAAAAAACCAATTCTAAAAATTGTCATGAAATAAGTTGCTGCTTTGCTCATTACATGCTGTTTAGGCATAACACTAACAACATGTGATTGAGTAAGTAAACTAGCATACCCATAAAATATGACAAAGAAATAAATAAAATAATGCGAATTATAAGGGACATAAAGAAATAAGACACGGTAATTCTCTCTGCATTAGTTCAGCCGCCACCCCTGGAGATAAATCTTAGACATCAACCAGCACTTGTCTCAGAACATCGCGCCACACATCTTTACTATCCTTCTTTCTCTTCTTCCACCGGATGCCGCGCTGTGTTAAGAAAAAAACATATAAAGGGTATTCATAATCCCTTGAGCGCGTGCAATGTTATAAAAAAAAAAAAAAAAAAAAAACCTCGTGGTTGCAAGTTCGATTCCTGCCGTTGTCTATGTCTTCTTATATTCCATTAAAAACCAATTCTAAAAACAGCCATAAAATAAGTTGCTGCTTTGCTCATTACATGCTGTTTAGGCATAACACTAACAAGATGTGATTGCGTAAACTAGCATATAAAATATGACACCGAAATAAATAAAATAATGCGAATTATAAGGGACATAAATAAATAAGACACGGTAATTCCCTCCGCATTAGTCCAGCCGCCATCCCTGGAGATAAATCTGAGACATCAACCAGCTCTAGTCTCAGAACATCGCGCCACCCATATTTCCTATCCTTCTTTTTCTTCTTCCACCAGATGCCCGCGCTGTGTTAAGAAAAAACATATGAAGGGTATTCATAATCCCTTGAGCGCGTGCAAAGTTATAAAAAAAAAAATTAATAATTGATATAATATTAATCAAATCTCGAAAATGTACATGTTTAACTTTTGGTAACGGTTTGGTCATAACATCTGCCAATTGATCATTTGATTACACATATTTCAAATCGCAAATTTCTCCTTCAAATTTATCACGAATGAAGTGATACCTTACATCAGTATGTTTAGTTCTTTTATGAAATTCAGGATTTTTCAGTAACCGAATTGCACTCTGATTATCCATATAAAAAATAGGAGTAACACATTTTCTTTGAAGTAATTCATACATTTAATTAAAAGTGTTTTGACCAATTTGATATGTTCAATTTTAAAATCCACTAATCCACTTTCACCTACCATCGCCGACCTTGTCTTAGATTTTTTGTTAGAAGAAACGTTCAATGCAATAAATCCGCCAAAATTCATCACCAAATACGTTGATGACATATTTGCAGTAATGGAAAATCGTGAGATTGACAAAGTTTTGCAAAGTCTTAACGCATTCAACTCCAAAATCCAATTCACGGTGGAAAAGGAAAAAAATAAAACTATAGCATTTTTGGACGTAAAAATTAATCGTGAGAGAAACGGGCTCACCTTTGACTGGCATCATAAAGAGACAGCATCCGGAAGAATCGTAAATTTTCGATCAAATCAAGCTAAACATATTAAAGTCAATACGGCTTCCAACCTTATTAAGAAAGCCCTTACGATTAGTGAAAAGAAATTCCATCCCGCCAACAAAGAGAAAATAACAAAAATCCTTATTGATAATGGGTATCCGCTAGATATGATTCGCGAATTAATAGCACAACACCAAACCAATCACCAACAAAGCAATAAACATGAAGGAGCAGATTATTTCAAAAGTATGGTTTACGTGCCGAAACTTGCTGAAAGTTTTAAGAAAACCATCGCTAGCAAAGCTAAAGATGTCAATGTTGCTTACAAATCCAACCAGACACTTAACACACTGTTTACAAAACTTAACAAGAAAAGTGAAAAGGATCAAAGTACAGACGTTGTATATAAGATCAATTGCATAGGCAACGAAAGAGAAAATTGTGAACTATGTTACATTGGCACTACCAAGCAGCTTTTAAAACAAAGGATCTCGAATCACAAATCTGATATCAAGTCCAAAAGTTCTCAGAAAACAGCTCTTGCTAGTCACAGCTTAGAAAGAAATCATGCTCCAGACTTTAAAAATGTGCAAATTCTTAAAACGGAAAAACATACATCGAAACGATATACGTTAGAAACTTTGCACATTTTGAATAACAAAAATAACATGAACAGGAAGCAGGATACACAGTGTATCTCGTCGGTGTACTGTTCCCTAGTCTCTAAATAACTGCGATACATACATACATACATCAATAGTTTTGTTGCTCCCTTAAAAGAAAATTTTATTAAACAGTTGTTGACTTAACTTCTAACTAAGAAGAAGTGCTTTAATTTAAATATTCAATTACAAAACTGTCATTATTTTTTAAATTTTTATATATATATATGTAATTTGATAAAATAGTTTCGTTCATATAATTGTAAGTGTAAAATCTTAACAACTAAATGTAAACATACAAATGTTTCTCTTATTTTTGTTTCATGGTTAATAAAGTGCCCCTGAAGAAGACTGAAAACTCAGTCGAAACATTGGGAAAACTAATAAATATCTTTCATTAATAAATTATCACGACCAAAAAAGCCGAAGAAGTGAAATCTTCAAATTTTAAAATTGAGTAATTCATACAGCATGTGCTGCTGACATATATTCGGATTCTGTTGTTGATGCCACTGACTTTTGACGTTCCGAAGTCCAACCTAGGATACTATTTCCAAACATAAAAATGTTTCCAGATGTTGACTTTCTTGTATTAATATCTCCTGCATAATCTGCATCACTATATCCAAAGAAACTTAAATCGTTTCGACTCTTAAAGTGGATACCCATATTAATTGTTCCTTTAATATAAAGGGTCCGCCATCTAACTTTTTTTTTTCAACTAGTGCCTATTTCGTGAATGGTAACAATTAGCTCATGTCTGATTCGACAGATAATTAGATTTATCCTTCCGCTGAACGAATATGGTTGTGTATACGCTTGAACAACGCTGGGAAATATTGCGACATTACTTTGAAAATCATGGTAATGTTGCAGAATGTGTGCGAAAATTGCGTACGGATTTTGGAAGAAGAGAAGCACCGTCAGCTCCGTATGTTCGTTATCTTGTGAAAAAAGTGAAAGAAACTGGCATCTTCATCGATAAACCAAAGCGTGAGAAGCCAAAAACAGTTCGTTCACCCAAGAATATTGCTGCTGTGGCAGAAAGTGTGCGTGAAGCGCCATCAACATCAATTCACCGTCGTTCTCAACAATTGAACATTTCGGAGACATCATTGAGACGAATTTTGCATAAAGACCTTGGTATGACGCCATACAAAGTCCAAGTGGTTCAGGAATTGAAGCCAACTGACCATCCAATGCGTTTTCGCTTCGCTAAGTGGGCCTGCGATCGACCTAGAGAAGATGCCGATTTTGCCAAAAAAATCATCTTTTCAGATGAAGCTCATTTTGATCTTGGCGGGTATGTAAACAAGCAAAATTTTAACATTTGGGGCACAGAAAACCCGCACGCATACATTGAAAAGCCCATACACCCAAAACGAGTCACTGTTTGGTGCGGATTTTGGTCCAGAGGCATAATTGGGCCATTTTTCTTCGAAAATGAGCAAGGAGTGGCCGTTACAGTCAATGGCGATCGTTATAGGGCCACGTGGAACGAATGTTTGTTCACAAGAATTGAAGAGGAGGATATTGGCAATATTTGGTTTTAACAGGACGGCGCTACGTGCCACACAGCCGAAGCTACACTCGATGTTTTGTGCCCTGTTTTTGAAGATCGCATTATCAGCCGCAGAGCTGATGTCGTTTGGCCACCTCGGAGCTGCGATTTGACACCGTTGGATTATTATTTGTAGGGTGCCGTAAAAGATAAGTGTTACGCCAACAAGCCAGAAACAATTGACGCTTTAAAGGACAATATTCGTGAAGCCATTGGTGAAAAACAGCTGCACACAATCGATAATGTGCTTAAAAATTGGACCGATCGTGTAGGCTACTGCATGGCCAGCCGAGGCAGCCATTTGAATGAAATTATTTTCCATTATTAACCGGAAGGATTGTACTTTCAAACAAAAAAAGAAATTTGAGAAAATATTCAGTAGTTTTTTTTATAGCATTTTCAAACAAAAAAAAGTTATTTGGCGGACCCTTAATTTAAAAATGCGTTTTACTGCATTCACATGTGCTGCAACTGGCTTCTCTAAATGACGGCTAACATTTCCAACTGCGAAACAAATGTCCGGTCTAGTTGCTATCACCAAACACATTAAACTTCCAATTGTCCCTCGATATGGAAAGTTAATTTCTTCATTTGCCTTAAAATCGCCTAGATTTTGTGCACAATCCGCTGGTGTTGATACAGTATTACAATTTGACATATTGAAGCGATTGATTATCTTCTTTGCATATCCTTGTTGGTGGAGGTGAATTGATTCGTCGTCATATTGAATTATTTCGAATCCCAGAAAACAGTTTAATTTAGATAACTTTATCTCAAATTCTTTTTTCAAGTGTTGAATTACTGGAAGTATTGCTTCTTCTTTTTCTGCTGCTATCAAGCCGTCATCAACATAAATAGCCATAATAACCATACCATCTTTTTCGTTTGATACAAATACACACGGATCCGATTTGCATGTCTTAAAACCAAATTTGTTAATAAATGAAGTAAACTTTTTATTCCAACAACGTGATGCCTGTTTTACCAAATATTATCACAGGTTATGAGCAAATAACCTGTGATATTAGTTTTAGATTTTTGTTGTGCTTAATGTTAATCTATTTCATTGTTAATTTATTAAAGTCTGTAAACTTGTAATAAAATTTGGTTTAAGTAAATAATGTCAAATATTGTAATATAAAACATAAAATAGTAAAATTTTCAAAAACTAAATACAAAAAATCTCCTGAAGAAGCTGGAAAATAACTGGCGAAGCGTAGGGTACACTAAGATGAATTAGTTTTTATTAATTGCATCCAACCAAAAAGATCATTAAAGCACAAAATAATTAAATAACTCAGATGTTAAAATACATGATCAAATAACCTAATACATAAAAATCTTAAAATTTAAAGTTATGTAAGTATTTTGTTCGTTTACTTATATCAATATGTACAAACATTATATCTGTATTTAATTTTGTAAATAAAGACACCCCTGAAGAAAACGGCAACCACCGTCGAAACGTTGGGAAAATTGCTTTCATTTAATCATCATAACGACCAATAAAGCCGATGAGAATCACTTTTTAAAAATTCTCCAAAGTCCAAATAAAAACCAACTTGGTCAAAAACTTCTAAAAAATTAATTCTAATCACAAATCAAAATAAATATTGTCAGTTTCGTAAGAAAAATTAATATTTACTTGGTTCAAAAAATGTTTGTAAAATTGTCACTTCATATTTTTAAAAAAATGTACCACTCTGCCTTCGGCAAGTTGTATAAAAAATTGATCCATTTCAATAAGATTTCAAAATGGTACAACACTTTCTACGGTTTCATTCTTAATAAATATTATCAACATTAAAACTGTTTTGGAACATTTTAAATTCTGTCTAAAACATTGGAAATTTACCCTAATTATGTACAGGGTCCGCCAAATAACTTTTTTTTTTGAAAATGGGCGCAAAACATCGAGTGTAGCTTCGGCTGTGTGGCACGTAGCGCGCCGTCCTGTTGAAACCAAATATTGCCAATATCCTCCTCTTCAATTTTTGTGAACAAAAATTCGTTCAGCATGCCCCGACAACGATCGCCATTGACTGTAACGGCCATTCCTTGCTCATTTTCGAATTATGCCTCTGGACCAAAATCCGCACCAAACAGTGACTCGTTTTGGGTGTATCGGCTTTTCAATGTATGCTTGCGGGTTTTCTGTGCCCCAAATGCGACAATTTAGCTTGTTTACATATCCGCCAAGATCAAAATGAGCTTCATCTGAAAAGATGATTTTTTTGGCAAAATCAGCATCTCCTCTAAGTATACACAACCATATTCGTTCAGCGGAAGGATAAAACTAATTATCTATCAAATCAGACCTGAGCTAAGGGTTACCATTCACGAAATAAGCACTAGTTGAAAAAAAAACGTTAGTTGGCGGACCCGTTATTAATGAAACAAAAGCAAATATTTTAATACATTTATTTAAGGCATAAAATTAAACCAAATGCTTAAATTGTTTACCCTCGGCATGTATACAGGCTCTGATCGCCGCAGAAAAGATCTAATCACCAGTTGCCCAAATATTGTGGCGTATTTCTTGTCTATTTTCAACTGGTTTAAAATACTCTTTTTCTTTTATACAGCCCCAGCAGCGTTGCCGAAAGTACTAATATAGTAGTATTGTACTACTTTCGACACCTCCGTACTACTGTACTCCTCCTTTCACACTTGTACTACTAATTGTGTTTGCAAAAGCCAGACAAATCTTGCACATGCATTAAAGTGAAACGTCACCCTCTAAAAATGTTTTTTTCTTTTTAAAATGAATGCTAATTTGGTCATTTCGGAAAAAATTCCGGTCTACATATTTTTTTAAATTGATAATGAAAGCGGTCTTCACGAAGTAAATGAACATTTTCTTGGTGACACTCATGCAAATTATATAAATTAAAATAACCATCTTTTTTAAATGTTGATTCGTCAGACCATAAGATATGGAAAAATCGTCTCTGGGATAGTAGTCCCGAGGTAGCAAACTTTTTAAACGTTGTACATTGTACGAGTGGTGATTGTTTTTTTTTTTTCAAAATTTGAGCACAAAAAAAACATTATTCAGGTAAGTTATTGAGGTCCTTGCTGCAAATAAAAAAATCTGTAATATTTTTTGCGAATGAAAAAGTGCAAGTGTTGTACCATTTTGAAATCTTGATGAAACGGGCCAATTTTTAAAACAACTTTCCAATGGTATAATAGCAAATGTTTTTTTATATTTGAAGTGTCAAAGTTAGGTTACAAAAAAATAAATTATAAGTTAATATTTATTTTTCTTACGAAAAATATTTATTTTTGGATTAATAGCAGGCTTTTTTAGGACTACGCAAAAATTTGGAAATTTGTAACCACAGTACTTAAAAATGTGGACTAGGTATTGATTTTCAGTACTTTTCTAAATATTGAAATTATTACATAACCAAGCGAGATGGATTTTTTTATTACTTTTCCCAATACAGGTGTAAACTACCCAATCACACTGTACCCGCTTCACGTTGACTTATGGGGCACCCTGTATATTGCGAGTTGTTGATTCCTTAAAAAAAATCGAACTCGAGATTTTGAAGAGTATACCGCTTGGAGACATGTTTCTCCCTTTCCCTCCCTCCCTCCCTTTTTCACCAGCATGAAAACAAAAACGGAAAAGGATAAGGGCACAGACGTAGTCTATAAAATTAACTGTCTTGGCAATGCGGAAGAAAATTGCAATCTTTCCTATATCGGTACAACGAAACAACTTCTTCGTCAACGAATTTCCAACCAAAAATCCGACATTAATTTAAAAAGTACTGGGAAGACAGCATTGGCCTTACACTCCATTGAGCATGGACATAAACCAGATTTTGAAAGAGTGGAAATCCTGGAAAGGGAGAAACATGTCTCCAAGCGGTATACTCTTGAAACGCTTCATATTATTAACAACAAAAACAATATGAATCGTAAACAAGACAGCCAGAACATTTCATCAGTTTACTGCTCTTTGGTGACTAAGCAGAATTCGTGACAATTTAAAGCCGACTAAACTTCAATCGAAGTGTTTCTTTTTTTATCATTGCTTTATATTTGTCTTTTATTGTATTATTTATGTTTATCTGTGATACATACTAAATGTAAGTTTGCCAAATTTTACACTAAATGTTCTTATGTGTATAATATGTTCTTCTTATTTTTGTTAATAAAAGATCCCCTGAAGAAGACGGCAACCACCGTCGAAACGTCGGGAAAGGAAATGAAATTGTTTCATTAAAAATATATTACGACCAAAGCAGCCAAAAGAGGTACATATATTTAAATCTCGAACACCTATAATAATTTATTTTTGTGTGCAAAAAAATGGGTATCTCTAGTAGACCCATGTTCTTGGTGTTCGATATTTTGAAAACGGTTCATTTGATTTTTTTTTTACTTTTTTATGCAGAAACTCATAGAAAGCTTAAACACTAATGTAAACCAAAATTTTTCAAAAATTTGTTTTCAATTAAAAGAAAAAAACATTTTTTTTTTGAAAACGACTCAATCGATTTTTTCAAAACTTCTACCAGAGGTATCAAAAATAACAATTTTTTTTTTACACAAAAACTATCAAAAGGTAGCCCTTCCCGTCATTAATGAACTGATTTTTTTATAATAAAACAAAAATATGATTTATGATTTTGGGCAAAAAAAATGTATGGGAATTATTGTTATTCGTCTTAACAAAAAAAAAAAAACAATGTGTACCAAGATTGAAGCAAATCCATTCAAGCATTAGGTTGCAGACTCGAGGACACACAGATATACGGAATTGGGGGCCCACTTTTTTGGTAATGTCATGTTTGATTGTTAGAAAATTTGTTTTTTTTAAAAATGCACAATTTGCCTTATATATAAATAGTACCTATAATCGCAACTAAAAAACCTCGCGAGCCCAATAAAATTAACATTTCTGGAAATCCGTTGGTTCCGGCTTTGAATAATACCTATTTAGATAAACTTGAAATGTAAAATATTAGCTACATACAAAATTACATCTCCTATGGTGCCATTTCCAAGAGATACTAAGAAAGAATTCATTTATTTTCATCAAAATGGTTACACCCGTTTCCGAAAAACAAAGAAATGATAAAAGTGGGCGGAATTACAGAACTATTTTTTTGTTTAATTTTACTCTTGCACAAAAGAACAAACTCTGAAAATGCCACCCAAACATTTGAGTAGTCTCCAAGCATTGAATGGGTGATTTTAACTAATTCTATTTGTAAACTGTAAAAATACCATCCCAATCGGTATAGCCGTTTCCAAGTAAATATATATATAAATATATATAATAAAGGGTTGTCCATTTTGCGGTTTCAAAAGTATAGGGTTGGAATTCGACATCTGTCAAACTAAGTTGTTAAACCGTTTTTTTTTGCCAGTCGAAAGTCTGACATTTACGAAAATTGATCGCTTAACTATCGCTTAACGCATAACAATTGTTAAAACATACTACAACAATGGTGATTCTGCATATCGTGCTTTAAGAGGAGATTATGGTTTAAATAATCGTCCAACTACGCAAGCAATTGGCAAAATTGTGAAGAAATTTGAAGAGACTGGATTGATTGATTGATATTGTAAGGCCTGTGCATCATCGTTTCGTTCGTACCACTACAAATATCGCTGCTGTAAGTGAAAGTGTTGCCGAAGACCCGAATATGTCGATTCCTCGTCGTTCTTAGGAATTGCGACTGACTTACGGCACATTATGGCATATTTTGCATTTGGATCAACACCTACATCTATATAAAGCTCCCACAACAACTGAAGCCAGCTTACCATTTACAACGTCGTAGATACGTCGAATGGGTGCTTGAATAACAAGCGGTAAACGGCGATTTTTTGAACAAAATTTCCTTTAGCGACGAAGCACATTTCTCACTCGGTGGGTATGTTAATAAGCAAAATTGTCGAATTTGGGGTTCTCAGAATCCTCAAGTAATTGAAGAGAGGCCATTTTATCCACCAAAAGTCACTGTTTGGGGCGCACTTTGGTCCGGAGGGAGGTGTGATTGGACCTTACTTCTTCGAAAACGACGATAGAACGAATGTCACCGTCAATTCGGAGCGTTATTTTCATATGATAACCGACTTTTTTTACCTGCCATTAAAGAATACGACTTGGAGAATATGTGGTTTCAACAAGACGGTGCCAAATGCCACACAATTCGAGCGAATATGGCTTTATTGCAATAGACATTTCCTAGCCGCGAAATTTCTCGTTGTGGCCACCAAGATCATGCGATTTGACATCGCTGGACTTTTTTTGTGGGGCTACGCGAAAGACCGTGTTTATTCTGATAAACCTTAAACTCTTGAGCACTTGGAAACCAATATTCGTCAAGTTATGGCTGAGATACCGCCCAATATGTGTCAAAAAGTGGTCGAAAATTACCTCAAAGTATTTTATATGAGTTTTATTTACGTTTACTTTTGAAACCGCAAAATCGATAACCCTTTATAATAAGCTTAACTCGCGTAAAGTAATAAGATTTAAAGGACCTTCTGTATAAATTTTGTATCTAAGAAAAGGGACTATGGCATATACCCAAAATAGAATTTTAGTTAAAACTTATTTGACTGAAATGTAGGCCCAACCTGCTTATAGTTATTTTTTGCTAAAAAATCAATCAATCAATCTCGTCTAAGGTATCATTTAAGACACTTAAGTAAAAAGTTTGTCCTACAAATGTTTGGCCTTAGCATCGAGGTACAGACATAATACGGACGGAATTGGTATGTGAAGTTTTGATCAAAATCGGATGGACAACTATGCCTATGGGTACCATAGGGCAACCTACCTCTATTGCAAGTAAAAATGTGAGCAACTTATGAAGTACATTTCAAAAATGTAATTGTTTGTTTTTTTTTTAAGAAAAAGTGTATATATGTATGTTTTTAAGTTTAAGTTTAATGATTTTTATGTTTCATAGTCCTTGATAGGAATATTTTACAAAATGTACATAAGACGCAATAAAATATCACTTAAAAACAACCTCCCCATCCGAAACAAATTAGTTTCTCAGCAACTGATACTTGTGTTCCAACAATGAGAGGTGAGTTTATCGACGAAGATTCAGTGCCAGGTGCATAATCCGATCCATAACACTGTTGGTTGTAATAACTTGATGACATATCCTGTTCCTGATATTGAAAAGGGAAGTTTGCAAAGTAACTCTGTGGTTGCTGAATGTTGGCGTAGTAACTAGCTTGACCTCTGGAGATAATCCAATTATTGGTTAAATCTGATCGGTACACAAATTGTGGTTGTTTCAAATAATTGTCTAATGAATTCGATGGTACATCTTGAATTGAATAATTGCTTGTGGAACTCGGGGAATTAGCACCTAACAGTCGATGATCTGATGAGTCCGATTCCTGAGGAATATCCATGTCAGAAGAATTCCACTGATTTAGAGGTGACCCACCTTCAGAAGATACTTCACTGGCGTGACCCGAATCAGAAGAGCTCGTAGCTGGCAACTCCTCGATTTCATTTAAGTTCTGCTCCTCCATTTCCAAATCGATTCGTTCGACCGGTTGGCTTACATCCTTACTCCAAATAGGATTTGATTTCGGAATTTCTTCATCTTGGGAAATTGTCTGAAGTTTTTGAATGCTCCGATAAACTTCATACATTTGGCCTACCAATTTCTCAGCGCCTTTTATGACAATAGTCATTTTACGAAGTTCTTTTTCCCTTTGAAAAATGGTTATACCAAGTCCGGCTTTTTTTCCAAGATCAAATATATCGGTAAAACTGCTATTTTCATCGCAAACTTCAAAGATCAATTCGACAGAAAAGTTTTTAATTAGCTCCTCTCTGGCCACGCATACTTCGTCAATTGATCCTGTTATTATCACCCGCGATTTTCTAAAGCCTGTATCACCTGCGAAAAATATTTTCGTGTTGGTTTGTGCCATTATTGCATTTACGTTTGCACAATCCTCTCCTTTGACTGCTTGCAGATGACAATTTGGAATTTCAAGTTGCGTGCGTACAGTCTTATTATTGCCTGACTTGCCGAAAGCAGACTTGAGCAGTAATCGAGTTGCTTCTTTGATTTGATTGGTCCTTTTCTGTGATCCTCGTACGATAACTAAGGGTGGTTTTGTTTTAGAACTTGAAACTTTCATAAAGACTTTGAATTTAGCTGCAATCTTTTCTGCATTTGGTATTTTTTGATTCATTGCCAATTCAAATGACATGGCTAAGGGTGATGAGGAACGCAGTTGAACTCTTGCATTTTCTAAGTTTTCAATTGCTCCATACACTGAAACCTGATTTTGTTTATCCGGCAGATTTATATCAGGGAAATGGATATGGGTGTCGGTATCATCCATAATACTATTGACGTTGTTGTATTTGTTTCCCAAAATGAAAACGTGTTCGGTAAATGAAAAGGCCATTTTAAGTCTTACACAATTTTTGACCACGTCAAGATCTTGCAATATAAGTTTCTTCGAGCTATTTACATCTTCCTGTCGATTTCCCTGGACAAGGATATATGGATTGCTACGGCACATGGTGTCATTATTGTAAAAATAGGACCATTCAATATTAGTATTAGTCATTTTCATGATGTTTCCGAAGAAGACATCAGCTTTGGTTGTTTTATGGTTTAGAACGTGATATTCAGTTTTCATCATCCTTCGGAGCTTAGTGCGGTCGACTTGAAAACGTTCCTTGTAGAGATTAAGGCAGGAAGTCTGAGGTTCTTCGGTATTGTCCTCCCAATTATTGAGTGGTTTAATTGCATTCAAATATTTATTTATCACACTGTTGACAATGCCCCTGGTTAGTATGGTGGAATATAGAGGTTTTTCGGTGTTTTGGTTTGATGGCTCCATTTTTTCTTAACACTTTTAATATATTTGTTTACAACTTTATCACTTAAATTGCAGTTTTTAAAGAATGGAATCGTTGAATTTTAGTCTTTGGAGGTCTGAAGACACTTTCACTACTGTTAAATAACTTAAACTAACTAACTAATTTTTTACATCTCCTTATATACTAACTTTTCAGGTAGCGAAATCGATAATGTAATTGAATGCAATTTCGTAATTAGATTCTTCTTCTAAAAAGTAATTAAATACTATCTCAATAAACTAATATAAGCAGAGCAATAAAAAAAAAAACTAATTAAAATCACCAGTTCCAGGTAGTTTTAAATTATTTAATAATTATTAATAAATTATTTTTATGACCCACTGCTAATGAGCTTACGTTGTTCTCATCCTTTTTCTTCGATTGATATCAATAATTACATATTTGCATATTAAGCAAGAGAAGGACGAAATTGTAATTAAACAATTTCTGGAAACATTTTAATTTTTTTTTAAAATACAGAAATCGTTTTTTGATTTAAGAACAAAATAATAGAAAATATTTCTGACAAGTATTTCCCAAACTTTTTTCATCTGTGTACCAGTGGCGGATTAATCTGCTGGGCGCCCTGAGACACACCCCATTTTTTTAATACTATCCAAGGATCGTAATTTGAATGGGCTGATATCGAAGAATAAGGGACACTATTGTCTTTTTGGGGTGAGGAATTTATGTAAATGCGTGGCGCGGTAGTATTTTTGCAATATCTCACAGGTCATTTCTGATTAGTTTTTGATAAATTGTATAAATTTTTTGTAATCAAAATTGCATTACTAAGTGTTGACTAATGTGGAGAAAGTATACTTTTCTTTACATTTCCACGAAGAACGTATTAAGTTGTAAAACTGGGAACCGGTCAAATATTTTTTTTACGGCAAAGGGGTATTGCGTATAGACTGTGGCAGTTAATTTAACAATAAATATATAAGAAGTTGATTGCTTTTGTGCTTAAATTAAATGGTGTACATCTTAATTCCTTTTATGGTTTTCTCCTAGAGAAGGTATCATGACCCAATGACCCCCCTCTGGATCCGCGCTGGCATGTTAAATGGTGGTTCATTTATTTGTTGTTGTAAGGACAAATTATTATAAGTTTTTGGTAGTACATTAAACATTGTATTGATATATACCTGTTCTTATAAAAAATAAAAGATTTTTTGAGTGAACCTTGAATTTGGTATTAGAGTAGATAAGTCATTTTAGTTTGTCTCGAAAATGAGTTCAGGAAAGAAATTTCCGAACAATTGCCCTCCATTTAATGAGACAAATAATTTTGTTATATAAATTTTAAGTGTTTATTATTTTAAATTAAACGATAAGTATTTAACAATTTTACCCATTTCAGTATAAAATATTATTTTTACAACATATTACATTCTGAAAAAAAATCGCTTTTTTTTCACTATAAAGTCCTTTATAATCAGTTTTTTTCACTAAATACAAAATATTTTGAGTATCACCCCTGAGTGTAGTCCGCGGTCAGTCAAAACGCGTGTTTTTTTTATAATTTTGAGCACACTAAAAGGATTTTGACTACCATTAATAGTTTCAAGCAGTGTGCTAGCGTTAAGAAAATAGGGAAGCATTTATCTGTGAATGACTCGACGAGATCTTCTAAAACGCAGTTTTTTTGAATTATTAAGGCCCCATAGGTAAATGTGAAAAACTTGTCCGACGATCCTTAAAATCTAATAGCAAAAAGTCTTACATTCAACTATTATTCTTAAGAGTTTTATATTTTTCCGGCTTAATTTATGTTTATATAATACATAAAATTAAGTAAGGTTTCCAAAACCTTAAATTAAGGGAATTTTCTACAAATTAAAACCCTTATGTAAGACTTAATCGTATCGCATTATTAATAAGAACAATTCCACGATTTTGGCTTTTTCCTATTTAGCGGCCGCATATTTCTCATGCGTTACGCGTATTGCGTAATAATACAACTAATGACATGTCATTATGACAAACTAGAAGTACTGTAACTTACTTGAGAAGGACACATCGCAATGTTTTCTTAACAAAATAAAAACTCTCGGCTTATATCCTGTTAACTATACAAATCCAACACATTTCTCAGTAACCACATCTACGTTACTAGATTTATTTCTTGTCAATAATACCGACAACTTATTGCTTTATTCTCAACTTGAGGCACCTGCTTTTTCAAAGCATGATTTACTCTTCGCAACCTTCAAAACTACCCCCCAAGTCAAAGCTTCATTTTATAAGTATAGAGACTTTAAGGCTGAAAAAACCATACGATCTTGAAAATAGTATTCGTCAGATAAACTGGCAAGAAATCTGCACTCTAGCTTCAACTGGCGATCAAGTTAACTTTTTTCAAAGCTCAATAACTCAACTTCTTAACGAACATATATCACTGAAAACAAAATTAATAAGTAATGATAGAAAAACATGGCTTACGGCAGACATTTTAAATTCCATAAAGCAACGCGACCAGGCATAAATGAGATGGAAACGTTTTCGTCTTCCATTTTTCGGACGCGAGAAGTGATGTTTGTAAAAAAAATCAGAAAATCAAAGTGTAAACCTTATTCAAAGCGCTTAGACAAAATCCTTCCACCGAAAACTTTGTAGCAGAATATTCGTGAACTTGGTGTTGGTAGGCAAAGGGAACATTGCCCTTCGGATGTATGCCCCAATTATTTCAATGAAGAGTTTGCAACAATTCAAAACAATAATCTAATTACAATTCAGCGTGATCTGGTCGACGATACCTTGCCGGATGTCGAGCCCCCAGAATTGAATGAAGGCCATCGGGTTGTTGACCCCGATAGAGAACATTCTTTTCAATTCCAAAGACTTGATGATGAAGATGTTCTTAGTGCTGTGCTTGAAGTAAAGTCTTCGGGCACTGGCTTTGATGAAATTCACCCTAACTTCATTAAAATGATCTTACCTTATATTCTCCCTACTCTTACACATATATTTAATACAATTATTAGGACATCCTCATTTCCGTTTCCTTAGAAAATTGCAAAGGTTTTAATAGTTCTAAAAAGCCTGCGTCTGGTACAGCAAGAGTTTAGACTGATATCGATTTTGTCATTTTTGTCTAAGGTATTGGAAAAAATTCTTCACAAACAAATATCCACTTTTTTAAAGACATATAAACTACTTAGTGATAAGCAATCTGGTTTGAGAAAAAGTTATAGTTGTATCACGGCTACTTTAAAAGTTACAGAAGATATCAGAAATGCAATGGATCGTGATCTAGTATCATTTCTAGTGCTTTTAGATTTCTCTAAAGCATTCGATAATGTTAATCACAGCAGACTCGTATTCAAATTGAAACATCAGTTCCGTTTCTCAGACAATGCTGCACAATTGATTCTCTCCTACCTAAGTTGTTCAAGCCAAGCTGTTGTTGTTGGTTACAATACATCCAGCCTATTAAATATCTTGGCGGGAGTTCCACAGGAATCGATTCTTGGTCCTCTGTTGTTCACAATTTTTATTAATGACCCACCACTCCAATCCAAATATTCATCAATAGATTTGTATGCAGATGATGCTCAAGTTCAATTAAGTTGCAAGCTAGGTATGATTTAAGATGGGGTTAATAAATTGAACTCCGATCTCAAGAGAATTCTAAATTGTACCAACAGGAATAACCTGACCCGCAATCCAGGAAAGTCTAAGTCTTTAATAGTTTATAAAAACAAACTCGATCATAGCTATTTTCATACATTGTATCTCGGAAACGAAAAACTTTATTATATCCATAAGGCAAAAAATTTAGGTATTCTTTTTAATTCCACGTTAACTTAGGAAGATCATATTCAAAGAATTATTGGGAAAATTTATGGATCATTGCGCAGTCTTTCTTCATCGAAACATTTTACCCCTCAAAACATTCGACTTAGCTTAGCAAAAACCTTGATCCTTCCTTTACTAAAGTATGATGCCAACTCTTTACCAGCCATAGCTCAGAAACGAAAAGAAACCTGTCAGTGACGTTCAATAATTTAACTCGCTATGTATACAACCTCCAACGATACGACCATATTTCTAATTATTCAAGTAAAATTCTTGGATGTTCCCTTTACATATAGGTACCTTAAATATTTGTCCCTAAAAACGCTTAATAAAATAATAATGAATAAAGAACGTATCATTTTGAAAAAATAAAGTTTGCAAACTCGTCCCGTTCTTTTACATTGTTGCAACAAAGGTTTAGTTGCCGGAACTCCGAATGTCAATTTTTCGTTGATGTCGTAAGGCAGTGGAACAATTTACCCTCCTTCATCAGAAGACTTCGCGGCACCAAGAAGTTTGAGGCGATCTTATTCAGATTCTTGGCAGTTAGTTAAGATAGAGATTATAATGTTGAAAATTAAATTAATTAAATACAAATGAAATAAATATATCTAATTTCTCGATTTGAAGACTAAATGTATACTGAAGTAAAATCAAAATTTAAAATTACAATTTAAATAAACTATTTGTAACTTTTACTATCATTGTTGGCTCTGTAGCCATTTGTAAAAGATTCTTAGAAACAAAATAAATGAAATGAAAATGAAATGAAACTTACAATTTATAATAAGGTACAAGTAGGAAATAATTTCTTATCGTTCGATTTGTCATTACGTGTTCTCGAACCGTTTGCGCAAACAGACTTTTCAAGACGGAAAATCAGGTCAGAGATTTAAATTTCGTGTTTTCGGATACCAAAAATCAGGAATACCCCATTTGAATGGCATTAGGTAATCTTTTTTTTTGCTTCATTTTTTTTAATTAAAATAAAATAACATACAAAATTTGTCGCGCCCTACAAGTTGCCGCCCTAAGCTCGAGCCTCACGAGCCTAGTGGTTAGTACTCCACTGCTGTGTACCATTTTCTTAGTTTGGAAGACAATGCTTAAAATAATTCAATAAATTTAAATTATATCATAAGTTAATTAGAATGATGATATTGCTTAAGATCAATAATCCTTTGGTGTCAATTTAAGACCAAGATGCTACTTCTTTCAAATTAATAGGAAGTTAGAAAAGCAAAGATGGAATTTAAAACAATTTCTGTGAATTTCAAGAACACTGCTAGTATTTATTTCCCATAAATTCGTCTCAAGCTAGTTCCAAAACAATTGCTCTTCTTCCATGTTCGGTAATGTTTTTTCTCGGGATATATGTACGGTGACCATATTTCTCTGACCAAAACCCGGGACATAAACTTGAAAATTAAAAAATGTGTTTGGTACAAAATCAACAAAATTCTCAAAAAAAAATTGGTGCTTTTTTGCCTAACATAAATTTCTTTGATGATATTATCGTTTCCTATTAAATATTTTTTAAATTCCTGCAGCTAAAATTATAGTTTAATTTTACCTCTGAGAGTTTCAACATTCAGTTCTTTGTTTTTATGAGTATTATTCATTATTGAAAAAACTCTCTCGGTTGGAGCATTTGAACGTGGCAGACAGAGGCCTATAGACAATAAGTAAAAAATTATCAGTTTTCGCCTAATCAAGATTTTAATTTAAGGCATTTAATTGCTAACGCAACTTAAGATATGCAAATTTCTTGCGACTATACTAATAATGTGCTCACATGAAAAATTGAGGCCTCCAATTGAATAAAATGGAGAAAGAAGGACCTCAGGATTGTTAAAAAAAAATTCTTAAAATAAGAAAGATTCTCTTAAAGGATTATAAAGTTATATTATTCTTTCAATAGCTGGTTTTAGAAATAGCCAACTAGTTTTGAGGTAATCAACTAGTTTGCAGCATTTAGTCTGAGACCTTTCGTAAATTTCCTTAAATGTTTCAACACGAAAGGTGTAGAGATTAGAAACGAATAGTTACTTAAATCGTGAGCAGCACAATTAACTCCAATGAGATCATTACCGGTAATGGCTTGAAACTTATCAAAAAATGTTGTCCCTACCATTTCTTGCTGACCCTCCAAAATGACAGTTTATGTTGTGTAAGAACAAATTGTAAAAAGTTCAGTTTGATTTTTTGTATTTTGAAGTGATTCCCTTGGAAGATTTTCAACCTACAAAGTCTTGACAACGATAACTAGTTGTGGTGTAAAATAATGAACCAAGAGCGGACATAATTTTGTACAGCCATGATTAGAGCAATCCGAAAAAACTGTCCCAAAGCTTACTTTGCGTAGATAAGTTTTAATTTCTATTTCTTGGATATAATTTGGTTCAAGAACATTGCAAAAAATAGCTTCACATTTGGTGCCTGCACAGGAATATATTTGACCAAAACAGCTTTTTATAAATTTCGATGTGCAATCTTTAGACTTGAATGAGTCCAGGTGCCTTCATTAATTGCACTCTTTTTTGCAGGTCCTTGAAAATTCGAATTAAAAACGCATCATATAAACTTTTACTTGAAGTGGCATCAACGTCAGATTCTTAATTTTTTTTTTTTGGTTTTAGGTGCTGTTCAATGTCATATCTTACACTACTGCTTATAGAAAACGTAAAAAGAAACGTATTTTAAACAGGTTACGGCATTGGCTTTTTTATTGCTGTTTATGAAGGAAAATTCTCTCTGAAGATCATCGTTGAATTCACATTTTCTATTATTCAATCATTTTTTATGTGACATAAAAACATTAAAGACATAATTAAATTTTGTATTGTAAATAAGATTATTAAATTTTTTAACGTTATTCCAATAATATAAATATTTGGAAATATGGGACAAACCCGGGACAAAAAATAAAATACGGGACACTTGTACGTCCCGGGTTTTCTTTAAAATTAGCCGGGACAGTCGAGCGTAATACGGGACTGTATCGGGAAATACGGGACGGATGGTCACCGTAACTATAGGGCAAGTTTTGCATTTGGAAAAAAAAAACCATAAGACATTACGATGATAGAGAACACCAAAAAAGTTGGTCCCGCAATTCCATCTGCCTGTCTGCCTGTAGAGCTATCTATAAGCCAAGTAACATCGTCACAGCTATTAGATGCAAAACTGTAAGCAAAATCGAAAGCTATGGCTTTATAAGGTATAATTTCACAGCTCATTGTATTTTTATTTTAAATCATGTTCTATATTGAAGTTTAGCAGCACTGTCAGCTCTTTTAACGTTTACTTATTCAAACTTGCTCCACAATGCCTTTTATTTGATCTATGAACGAGCTTCTTGAATTTTCCGCATCTAAAGGGCCGTTGTACAGTTTTCCACTACGCAAAAGTAATAACAGACACCATAAGATCTCTAAAAAGAGGCTTTAACTTTAGAAGTAAAAGAAGTTAAAAAGACGAAAATGCCATCTTGTTGG